>CM060962.1:35053514-35548514 GCA_030765045.1 Tenodera sinensis
TTTTTTTTTTTTTTTTTTTTTTTTTTTTGTCGAGTGAACCATTTCGGATATATTCCTCGTTATTTATGTAAGTTTTGGAGAACCTATACTTCTGTCAAATGGAACATCAGTATTCAGTTTTTTATTTATATGAGAACAGAATCGCTTAAAGTCACGTGAAAGAAAACGAGCAATAAGATAATTTCTGCAAATGTTTATCTCTACTAACACGAAGAAGGCACAAGAAATGGAGTTTGTATGAATGCTTAGAACAAGAGTAGAAAAAGTCAATGTGAGTGCAACACATCAGATTTTTAAGAAAAAGTTTTCACTCGGTAAAAAAGTTGTTTTCAGGAAGTGAGAAACAAAAGGTTCCATAATACTTCACAGCTTACAATTCTGTTTAAAATTGACATAGGTCAGTTTCAAATCACAATATCACCTTTACAAAAAAATGAATAAAAAATAAATAAAGAAGTAAAAAGTAAAAAAATAAATAAAAATAAACAAATAAAAAAAATAAAAAATGAAGAATACCTAAGAAGTGAGTCAGCCTGGCATTGCTTATAATTCCGAAATACGCACTTTCTGACGTCACGAAGTGCCCTCAAACGTACGTAATATAGACTCAGATTGAGTAAAACCAATGTAGAAACAAGCAGGCTTAGAAAATTGATTCCTTAAAATAAATTGAGATAAGTACGTATGTACTTGAAACATGTATGAGTCAAGAAAATTTCCGAATGAAGATGCTCTCGTCAGCAGATGGATCATTGGTAAATCCGTGGCCTACTGAGCAATGAAGTCTTTGACCGAATAAGGAAGGATTTACGTCCTGCCGATCTTCCTTTGTTCCGTGCTATTATTGTGGTCGTCATGGCTACTTTTTTCTTCCATTTTAACTGCCTAGCTGCAATAAAACAACATACTCCAGCGTACTGGAGGAATGTCTCGGTAGCTTGACGCTTCAAAACATTTCAGTGGCGTGTAGAAATATGTGCGAACTGAAGTGTAGAAAGAATTCGTCTACAACTTTGCAAGTTAGATAAAATATCCAAAGCAAAAAATGAGTTATTTTTTTATATTATTCTACAATATTCCCTAATAAGCTGCGTTTTGGATTCCGTTGGACCAAACGTTTTGTGCTAAAACGTTGTGTAATATACATACGTTTGTTTATTTCAATACATACAGGCTTCGACAGTTCGTCTGTTTTCCTACAAAACAATCACATAGTTCATTACTTGGTGCTAGATTTCTAACTATTAAGTAAGCAGAAATCATATTTATAGATCAAAAGTTGATGCCCAAATTATTTCCAGCTAAGACTAAAAGTTTTATAAAGAATTCATGAGGAAATTAGTAAATAAATGAAATAGCTTCCATATGTTAAAATCAATGCGTAGTAAAAGTAAGTAAGGCTTAAATTTTTACGTAACAAAGTCATTATTGAGTTTTCTGTTAAAGAAAGTCAATTAGTATAAGGCAGAATAACTGAGCTAATTAGATTACGATGAAATCTAGACAACAAGAAAACCATTAGCTCAAGGCGTACCTGCAAATCAATTATCATCACAAGTGAAAGGTGAAAATACTCGTGTAGACAAAACTCTAAATAGGAACGACGATCTTAGAATTTATCAAGTCACCAAATGGAAAGCGAATGAGAAGCTTTAAATCTGGAACATAACTTAGAAACATTGTGGGGATAGAGATATGAACGCGGGACTTAATTGATAAGTGTGTATTTCTAAATTTCGTGTCTTCTCCTGTTTTAGAGTCTTACAGAAGTGTTTACTGTGACTGAGTGAGTATCCGCAGCTCGCAGCGCTTCAAGATCGCGCCAGAGTTATAGCTATAGCTATAGGTATTAGCTGCCAGGAAATCTTTCGATTACTACTTCTGCGATTCATGGTAGTTGACGCTTCTCATTATCTTTACAGAAACAGTTATTTTAAACCGTAAAGTATTGATACGCTAGAAGTTAGAGGATATAATACTTCAATAGTTCAACTTTCTCGTGATAAGATTCAGAAACAATTTATACTCCATTCTCAAACGACAGGCAACTCATTTCAAATAACTGATTATAGCCTACTTAACTATACTCCATCCAGTCTTAGATCCACCCCTTGTATTCCTCCGCGATAACCTGCGACTAATACAAAACAAAACAAACACCACGGGATTCATGCCTTGTGTTTATGTTGTACCAGAATGATGTTTACTCAGGAGTTTTAGGAATATTGCTGCTATCGCGTTACATTCAAGTAGTCTTAACGAGGGTTATCATACATCTTGAAAACTCGCAGATAATCGGCGATATTTAGGGTACTACATTTTATGGTGTGCTTTGGTTTCGGCGTATCACGGGTTAGTTGTTGACGGCTTGTGTTTACACCAAGTGCGGATCTAAGGGTGGAGCAATTGTAGTGTAGTTTATCCTAACACACATCCACGCCTGACTTGAGAAATAGATCCCAAGGTTCACCACAAAACATGTATTATACACTATCATTGCTGCAACCGCAATGGTAGCAAAATAGATTAGCATTTGAGCACATACTTAAAGTGGCAAACAGATGGAAAGAAAACTAAATTAGTAATGTTAAAATTAATATTCAGAGAAAACGACAGTTCTATGAACAACTGTTGCTACATCTTGGCCTCATTTCATGACGTTAACTGAACATATCCATTGAGAGATACATTAGTTATTGGTATAGACACATTATAGAAGTCTGTGGTTATTAACGAATATGCGTTTATTACCTTGACGTTCGTTGCCTTGCGAACAAGGGAAGGGCACTGCCAGTTTTGGTTTTGTTGTACAGTTATATCGTAAATTCTACTCTGACGTGGTGAATTCCACAACGGAGGCCACCTCGAGCACAAGAAACTCCTTCCGTTCTTTAAGATACATGCACACAGTTGGCTACATAATGTACCCTGATGAGAGTATATGCCACAGTCGGTTGTTTTTCAGCGAGATTCATGCAGAGAATGTACAAGAAACAAAAGATAATTTTTCCTCTTTTTCTAAAACAACGCAGTCTCTCAAGGCAGACCGTCGGTTTTTGCAGTTAGCAATAAATAATATGAAGGTAAAAAATTGAATTCCTGCAGTTTCTAATCGTAAATATGAGTTTTTCATAACTAAAGTATAGCCCTTATTGCCTGATAGTTGTATCGATGGCGCTTAATACCAAAACTACTTTCAGTGTCAGATTTATAGCTATAATACCGGCAGAGGCCTCAATTCCGCTCCCGTCATTGTGTTAAATGCGAAATTTTTTATCTCTCTTTGTCTCTCTCTACTAGTTCTTCCTCCACTTTATTCTCCCTTTCCCATTCTCCCTCACGTTCCTACTTTACCCCTTTTTCACTCTCCCTATATGTACCACTTTCCTTACTTCCTCCATCGTGCTCATCTCGTTTCTCTCCATTTTCTAATTTCGAGCTATTAAATATGAGTTCGTTTTTTTCCGCACTGTAGAGGTACTTAATTTCAGGCTCTACCTATGGATTTACGCATACAAGGATAGCAAATGTCCTCGGATTTGGAGCTATCCAGATACGTATCCAACGGGAAAAAAAAGCCGTTCACACAAATGTTATTGAACTTATGTTCCAACTCATATTAAAGCCGTAAAAGGTCAACCAATTAGACACCAGCCTGCCTGTTGTTGAAAATACTCGTTCATATCCGTACATTTCGGTTGTGACAACTGTTCCGCGGTTTCAACTAACAAGTTACACTCCAACTTTTCGAAATAATACTTCGCTTAGCTGATGTGCTTATCACAAGCTGCAACGGTTTTACACCAAATGCCTGTCTTCTTAGCGTTTAAGTTTTGAGCGGGCGTCTTTGTCCTCGGCACGTTGAGCCACAGGCTAAGGTGCTAGCCTTTTGGTCACTCTATGTCATTGACTTCTACAGTTCGTATATGCTTCCATGTATTGTTTATATCCTGGAATATTTCTTGTAGATATTCTGTAACTTATAGTAACTTTGAATGAGAAACTTTAAGTAATCTAAAATTCTAATTATTTGCAGCACACCCAGAATATAATAATTGATACGTAGTATTATCATCCACACCACCACCCTTAAAGAGGAAGTAAAGAGGTAGCAAAATAGAAATGCCTATCGTGTCCTTTACCAAACGAGAATTCTGGTGTAACTAACAGAATGGCATAAACATGGGAAATGATAATACTTAATAGGAGCGTGTGAGAGCAGAAAATCATTAGCTCCGAATCGTAAGATCCTTATTGCTGTTACTGGATTCGCAAACCAAACGGCATAAGTGGGCACTGAAACGGCTGCCGAACAGCCACATGATAAGAATAACAGTAAAATAAGCACCGCAGCTTGGAACACTCTGTTTGGAATTGCAGTTTTATCGAGATTCCATTACCCTGAAAGGATTTTGTAATTGTATTGTATCTTGGCTAACACAGGGGATTAGAAGCTTTGGTTCGAGTCCTCAAACAAACATTTACTTAAGGTAATCCATTTGTGAAATTTGACCAAAGTTTGCGAAAAATTGACAGTTTAAATTTTTCATAAGCAAAGAATAAAAATTACTAGCTTTTTTCCATTGGCACATTTAAACTATCTATTAATTGAAGCTTTAAATTAACAGGCTCATGCGTAATAAGCACGCCCAGCTTTAAACCCTATTTTATCGGTATTGGTTTCTTTTTTTCAATAATTTTTCAATACTAAAATGTTCCACGCTATGTAATTTGGTAGTAATTTATTTCTGAAAAATTATACTGCTTATCAAAAGTGCCTTAGAGAAAATTACCTATACCTTTTCCTAAAAAGTGCCACTTTTGTAGAGTACAAAATATCGTACTTTTCAAATAGAGATTGGTATAACATATCTGGCATATTTTTAACCTCATTTGCTGTAAACCTAAAATTTTTATATGAGCATTAACCTAAAAGATGGATAATATGAAGTATTTTATAAGAACAATGAACTAGATAATAAACATTCTATTTAAATAACTATGGTTTAAAACATGGCAACAAATTATCATTTTTGTGTGCAACAACTGGCAAATTTCAACAAGATCTTACCCAGATACTGTAGATTTTCGAAACTCCACAAATCCATAACAATAATGCCAACAGCCATAAAAGGAATTACTTGAAACATTTTAAGGGAAATGCAAAATTGACACCTTACATGCGTCAAAAGGAATGTTTAACTTTACTGAAGTGGTTGAAGAGACACCAAACAAGTGTTTCAACAGTTTTCATTAAAGAACCACATGATAGATCAATAGTATGTCGCTATAGAAGTGTGGTAAGTGCATCCGACGCATACATATTGCATACGTGTTTTGCGCGATGGTGAATAACAGAAATATTTGAAGGAAGATAAAATTAATCACTCTCAGCTGTTCAAAAGTCGTATCAAGATTGACTGCAAAGTGGTCATGGATTAATCTCGCCTATGAACAATTGAAGGTGACAGGCTGCTTGCGCCGGGAGAGTTATATTTAAATGCTGCAAAGGTTTAGGGTAAAGGGAAGTAAACACGGTAAGAATTCAATAGTAACATTCAACTACTAATTTTAAATATGTGTGCAGCAATAAGTAGGCATACCAGTATGTAAAGGATCAAATATATTTTATTAATTTCGTGGTAGAAATGCAAACCCACGAGGTGCAAGATTTTCAGGTTCCCACGCATGACAGCATGAGCGGGGTGATGATAAAAAACACTATCATGGAAAATGAGTATTAATATCATGACCAGCATTTGGTTTCAATGTAAACGAGGAAGAGATTTCTGCTGTAAGATTTCCTCCATTTTTTTTTTTATCCCTACCTGAGCACCAGAAACTCTGTTTGAAGGAACATGCCTATTTTAGATTTCTCCTCCATTATTACCTGCCGAAGATTGGGTGGAGACTGGATGGCGATTGGTCCTTGCGGCATTGAATTCCTCCGCTCTTATGTATGGAGCCCAGCGCGAAATAACCTACATGAATGCATCGGACCCCTGTCATTTTCGAGATGAGCTGCCCCAATGAAAACCCGTGTGATTGGTGGCGGCTCCATAGGCAGGGCTATTGTGAGAAGCCATTTTCATCGTGGGAAGGAGAAGGATACCCCATTAAAACACAGTTTCCTTCTGTTATTATGTCTGTATCCTGGTCACATATTTGAACTTCTAGCGAACAACGGTATTATCGATGTACTAAACAAACATGCAAGATGTTTGCGAAATTGAATCTAATACATAACTGGTTTCAACATTATGCAATGTTACAGCATTGGGTCTCGGAAGTTCAAGATCCATAAATTGCCTATAACGGACCTATATAAAAGATATAAAAAGACCTAGCAATGCTGCAAAAAAGGAGGCAATAAATATGAAACAGAATGTAAAGTATGATAAAAAAGACTGTTAATAAATTAAGTTTTAATTCTTATTGCGACAGAAAGGCACAATCAGTCCGGTTACTTTTCTATCACTTTATTGTCTTCTAAACATTTGCACAAATACATAGTTTTCTTCTAGTCTTTAACACATCCTATAGTATTTCGTGACATCACAACTCGCAATGATTTACTTCTCGTAACCTTGACTCAGTCTTTCTCTGTCTCTCATACACTAACTACGACGAATACAATCACTCGACGCTCGTTAAATCTTCTTCACGACATCTCTACCACTTGTACACTGATAGAATCACAACTGCAACTGTAACTCTAACTGCTGTTTTTCTCGCCTCCTTATATAGCAGTGATGACGTCACACGGGTCAAACCTTTCGCGAATTCCTTCATACACGCCGGGGATGACGTAATCAGATATTTCTCGAGACTGCGGAGAAAAGCCCTTTTGGTTCTACCGCTCTGATTGTTGTTAGTCACATACACGCAAACAGTCGCGCGAGGCAGCCTGTCCCTGGGGGGGACTGGTATGTGATGTGAAGTAGCTTAGCTGCGCCCATCCTTTGTTTTGCGCCACGCCGGTGTCACAGTATTTAAGTACTGAATAAAATGCATGATATTAGGCATCAATATCATTACATCAGCCATTGTTAAAAGAGAATGTGTTATTTTTCCCCAACTTGTACTAATTACTTACGATATACATTAATAACCGAATTAGGCGACACTGCGGATATCGCATTTGGAGCTTCAAAACCCCACCGACCAACGTGACCGGATATTGTTTCGCGGTTAATCTCTGTGATAGACGTCTATGATCCTCTAATATCTCAATAGAAATGCTTCTTTAAACCTGCTGTTGTCTTTGGGTCAATATGACCCGACAAGAAATTTATTTTTGTGGTCCCTACTGATTTAAATTTAATAGCTGATACTTGTTTTATGTACTGTTCCTCCTCAGATGTACTATTCATAAAACCTTGAATTTTAAATAATACATATTTCATTATTTTATAGTTGAAATTGTTACACTTGTGTTCTTTGGCTCATAATGTTCCGACTGCTTTAAAAACTAATTACCACATGTTTTCCATTAAATTTGAAGTTCCACAGTGTCCAAATCCATATGTATGTCAATGTAGACAACAACATAACGGCGGGTTGCTTTTGCAACAATGGAAATATAAATATTGTTGAGGAAATATATGCAAGAGAATACAAATCAGTTACGTTACACTGACTGCTGAAAGGGGACGCAAGTTTACTTATCGTGGTGAATTGTGATATATTATTAATAAGAAGCTTGTGGAATCCAAAATCAGGTAGATATGCTACAATGTCACTAAAAATGTTGTATTGTATATCTCGAGTGTTATGTTTTGATAAGTCTGATCGACGGGCACGAAGAACAAATGACAAACTAGCACCTGTAAGGGACTTCTGGGAACAGTGGGTGGAAGCATTTGCAAAATTATACAATCCTGGATCAAACCTAACTGTTGAGCAACTGGTGGGTTTCAGAGTTCGCTGTCCGTTCATACAATATATTCATAGTAAACCCGCCACATATGAAATAAAGATATGGACACTGTGTGACACTGCCTCTTCATATGTTCTAAAATCACACATTTGCACAGGGAAACCACCGGGCAGAGTCTCCTAATTTATTAAGTAAAGAAGCACCTTCTTTGCCTGTTTTCGTTTAATAACGTAGTTAATTACATAATAGTAATTTATCTCCGTTAAACAAGAAATAAATGCAACTTCGCAATATGTAAAATATTTCCTTAGCACCAATTATTAGGATTTTCTTCATCGGGTCATTATGACCCGAAGGACCAAGTGTGTACTATTTTTTAAGGAGAACAGAGAGGTTAAATTCCATTGCCTTCATTGGCAAACGTAAAATAAAAACCATTGTAAATGCCATTATAACCGAGGAGGTCTAAGTTTTAAATTTTAATTGCTTGGGTTGCAACACCGTTAAAATAATCAGGAAGACTTGCAGAGCAAGTTATAAAAATTTCGATACATGTGTGGAACATACTAAAAGAACATTACGTCGTAAAAAGGAAAGGATACACGAAGTTCTACAAAATTATAGCCACTTCCTGTTTTATTTATGGAAGCGAAATATAACCCTTGAGAAGAAATGATGAAAGAAGGAGGTGGCCGAAATGAAATTTTTACGATATGTGGCAGACTGTACAAAAGTGGATAAAAAGTGCTACAGACATACGCGAAGAATTGTAGGTGATGTAGCTCAGTGAAGAAACAAAGGAAAATAAAATAACTTGGTATCATGATTAGCAGAGAATGCCAGCGGAATGGATTTCTTATCAAATGCTGTTCAGAAAACAAGGAAGACATGATCCTGGAAAACCCTGTACAAAATAAAGGAACTTTGAGAACGGAACGGTCTAATAAGCTCAATTCCTGCAGTAGATGAAGATAAGGGTGAAATTTGTGCATGATAAACAATTTTCCAGCGTTAAACTAAACCAAATTAATGTGCAAGCTTTAAGACTTTTTCTCACTTCAACTTATTTAACTTCTTTTGGTGTAGATTTAAATCTGAAATGCTGCTCTAACTCCCTCATACAAATTTGCCATGATCTCACTTAGTTCTGTTAAAAGTAGGAATCAGTACATCAGGCAAATGTTAACTTAAATTATGTACACATATGTGAGAAAAACTAACTACTTTACAGGCATTGATGTTCATAATGCATCGCATATTGACGCCAACTTCAATCTCATTCTCCAGCATATCTGCTACCAGCTACTCCAGTGATGAACTGTGACATTTTTATTGCGGGTATACTGAGTTTCTTTGAGGGTACCACTTAGGTTGACAGCAAACTAATGAAGGCAAGTAATGATCTATTTGAAGTAAGCTGTCCTCTGTTGTGGTTGAACAATTAAACTGTTTCGGAATCCTTTCACTCGAGATGGTAACTGTTGAATTATATCCACTAACTTATGAGGAGTCCATATTTGACTGTTTAAAAATAACTGTTTCTCTAATAATAAGGTGTATATTACCTTTGTAGTTCTTCTTCTCTCTGAATGAGAAGCTTTAGCTCAACATAGAGCTAAGACCTTCGGAAACCATTTTCCAAAACTGGATGAGCTACCTAATTTCTGTTTCAGTCAGTCGTTCGCAGTTCATTTTGAACAGTCAGCTGATTAGCTGTAACATAACAGGTTGTGGACGCGCAATAGATTTTAAAATACGTGGCAGTGCAAGCGCCTTTTAATGACTCCCATTAAAATTCAATTCAATTTAATCCCTCGTTGCTGTGAAACGCAGAAATACTGAGCTGTAGATACTGCTATATTCTACATAACTCAAGCGCGATATTGAAGCGCTGGGTGACGCCGATCCTCGATCCATTAGACACCTCTCTAACTCAATGAAAGTCCGAATTGAAGACGCAAATTTTAGAAATACACCATTTTTATTAACTACCATCCCGCGTACCAGTAGTACTACCACACAGGGTTCTATGAGAATTAAATCGGTTGTATTTATGCAGTTACGCGTTTAATGACGTGTGAGAATCCCTACGTCTGTGTATTTTCCACTCGTCGGATCTCACCTTTGCACACACTTTTGCCAATTCCTTGTATCTCTAGGTCAACATCTTCTTAAGCCTGTTGTGGAGGCTATTTGACTGTTTGCCGAAGTCCAGCTTACTGGTTGTCTCAATTGGTTACCAAGCTTTCCTGCACAAGGTCATTTTACAAATATCCCTCTTACATACATTACATTTTGTATTATATAATATTTACAACATCTCTTGTGTTGCACCTTCTCAAATGTCTTAATATTTCCAGCCTAATATGTATTTCCCTACTATTGTTTTCCATATCCATATTCATATATTTGCCACCATAGTGTTTGTTGAATTATGCGAAATGAATATAGAATCCCTGCGCAATTCAGCCTATACTTTAAAGCATAAAATGCTGGATTTTTTATTTTTCAGTACAAAGAACCATGTTAGTAAGTGTTCTTTCAAGAAGATGTAACAATATTCATGAGAAACCACATCGTTAATTTTTTCTAGTATGCTCCTTTATATTCTTAGAAGCCTGCGTGCACTTCTTTCCCTCTCCGGCACTTCAGGACACTCAAGGAGCAGCGCTGAGGAAGATTTCCTTGAACCATCTATTGACTGTCCTGCAAACTTAGTTCTTTGAAGTCGCCTTAACTATCACAGGAAATGAAGGGAATTTCCTAAAACAAGCAGAGAAATCTGCATAGGCAAAATAGCTGGAGTTACAAAGTGTATCTAAAAGAGAATTATTATTATTATTTTTTTTTTTTTTTGAATTAACGTCCTCCAACATTGTGTCATATCGGACGAATGAATGAAATGAAATGTGTGAAATGATGCTCAAATGAGCCCGAGGTCCATGGAGCTTTAAGTTACCCGACATTCGTCTTCTCAGGGTAGGGAAAACCTCGGAAAAAAACCTTACCCGGATAACTTACCCTAAGCGAGATTCGAACTCGCGACCTCTTGAACGTGAGGCAGACACGCTAACCATCACGCTACAGAGGCGGGCGAGAGAGAGAATTATTAAGATAGTATGCATATATAATATAGTATATATGTATAATGGATGTTGCATTTACTCTAATAAGCACTTTGGTGGGAATTATGGATAAACGGTGCTAATTTTGCAAATTTCTTAAGTTTCAACCAGTTTCGTTTAAATGTATAGTATTGGTTATACAACGGACTGGGAAACCTGCGTATATTTTTTATGCCTGGCACCCGCTAGGAGGAAGGGATGAAGTGAAGCAGCCACAGGAGGTTACAGGCGGTAGACAGACAAGCCACAGAGACGCGCGGAAGTCCTTGATATTTCCAGAATCAAGTAACCCGTCCCATTCCTGGGGCTGGCTAGAGAGGGCAATGAAGGACCCTCAAAACAGCAACCACCGCCCACCATACGCCACGAAATCTAGAAGCACACCTCGAAGATGAGAAGGACAGGCAATGAAAGGTAAATGATTAAAAGAAGGTCGTGGTAGATGAGAAATCGAGCAGCAGCTTGGTGGTTATTCTCAGGATTAAAAGTGACTAAAGAATATCGACAGGCAACCTAAGTTCAGTGGTAAAATACTTCATCCAGAAGTTTCAGTATATTAAATGACTGGATTATTAGACTTTGGCTGTCTTAAATGTGGAAACGATTTTTATTAAGAAACAAGATACTTTCAGCATGTCTATAAAAAACCTCAGGCGTTGCACTCACATGTCTTTCTCTTCTCTTGTACTAACCATTCTTGCAATCTCTATCTCTATCTTGTTCGTCTTAGTTGATATAAACATTAGAAGAAATTATCTTATTTCCTATTCCCTTGTAGCTGCAAAGGGAATATGCGAATACAGTAGGCTTTGAGCGTTAGTCAAATCTTTTAAAGCTTTCAAATTCCATTCTCTTTGCACGGTTAACCTGAAAAAATGTATATCGATGTTCCATTTGACAGAAGTCCTCCAAAACTCACAAAAATAACAAGGTATATCTCCGAAATGCTTTACTCTACAAAAAATTATCTAGACATAAATTGTGTGATTTAGCGGGATCTAAATTTTTTGTACAGTAAGATTTGGTCTATCTCTTACGGTTTACCAGTTATGCAAGTCTTCTTGAGTAAATAGGGCTTCATGGGCTATAGCCAGAATATTCGAAATGTACATTTCATTTGTCAAAATCGTTAGAGCCATTTTCAAGAAAATCAAAATTTTCGAAAAATTTTCCATTAAAAGAGTTGTTTTTAGGATGGAGGAATTTTCTTCAAAATCTTCGTGTCGCATCCTTCTAAGACATTAAACTTAAATACCAACTTTTCGTTTTTGAGTTTTGCTGTACTTAGAGCGACACGCGCGCGCGCTCGCGCGCGCGCACACACACAGACACACACACACACACACACACACGGAACTTTTTCTACTTCCTCTACTTTGCTACACGTAGTAGAGAAATAGAACTGAAAATCCGCATTCACACTGGCAATGTTGAGGCAGAAGGACCACTTTTCCTTCATTGGTTAATAACATTCTTTTTTCTTGGATAATATCAAGCAAAGCACTGCAAGAAAATTTTGAACACAAAGGAGATTTCTAAATATTGAAATTTTTAAATTAATATTGTAAGTCTTTTATTACTCATATGTCCCGAAAAAGTCTTACATTCGAATTTGCATTTTACAGTATAGTAGTTCTGTGGTTCACCTGTAAGTTAACATATGGATTAAGGCAGTGAACTGGTGGTGCCGTTTCAAAACCGCATCTACGTGCACGTCACATCCTATTGTGCTGCTTATAAGGATCTGCTATCTTAATTCTATGCCATTTGCCTTAAGCAACGGAAACACATGTTAATACCGCAGGTAGTTCTTCTTGAAAAAGATATATCTGTCAATTTCACGGAACCGTAAGTTCCAGAGCGAATTGCATTTACTATGTCTATAAATAAGGTTCAAAGGCAGCCGCATGGAATTATGGCTTGGGGGTAGAAAAACTTCATATGGTTCTTGCAAGTACAGCTTATGCTGCACAATATGCCTGTACAAAGTCGTTAATTGCCAAGGCTTCTCTAAAACTTTATCGTACTTCATGCTCTGCTTTGTTCCATATTCTCAGTTTTTATGCCGTCTGATGCGTAAGAACAATGTAGCAGGTTGTTGTTTCTGTATATCAGACTATACTTTATTGCTTTCTTGATCTTCCTGATTAACATATAGACATGAACTTACTTTATTATAGCATTGTCTCATCAGCCTTCTGTTTGTTAGTCATGTATGTGAATACAAACAGAGGCATTTGCAACTTGTATTTCAGTACTGTTTAAGGTGATCTAAGTGTAGAGGAATGGGGTCTTCGGCACCGTGGCTCATGTGGTCTTCCCACCAGTTCCAGACTAAAGCTCCCCGGTGGCGTCAAGTACAACCGGTACCACCCCTTCTGCAGGCTTGCACATTCTACTGAGAAGCTCGGAAACCAGAGACCACCCCGCCGGGGACGAAGTGTTTCAAGAGGATTCTTTTTCCCTACCATGCAGCACGGAGACGCCTGTAGCCACGATGCAAGTGGATGGACCAAGTGGATGAAGGATGAAGTGAAATGATAACTGAGGCCTGATAAATTCAATGGAGGCTAATGGATGAGGTATTTGAGCCAGATTGTCCACGTTTGAGGCAGATAAACTAAACCTTTTCTGAATCTTAGCACTAGAAACTGTAACTACTGAAGTATTATAACTGTTAAATTCACGGTTTAAAATAAGTGTTTTCGTAAGAAAAGTGAGAGAGAATCCTAAGTGCCGTGAGTTGCTGAAATGTTAAGCGAAAAATACTCATGCGGAACTCATCAAGTATATGCTAAACAGAGCGCGGTTCTTAGCCACTGCGGAATGCCGATAATTGACCACTGTAAGACTATAAGACACGAAAGGAAAGACCCAAATGTTAGATATACACACTCTTTTATCAACGTAAGTACCGCTAAAATAATGACTACCCCACCAATGGTCCTAAATCATTCGATGATGGTGTTAACCTCTTATTTGCATCTCAAACAATTTTTACTCTGTGACTTGCCAGCTACAAGAATTCTTTCCACTTTCTAATTTTTAGAATTGTTCAACGTGGGTATTTGAAACTTTGATATTACTGAAAGTACTGAATTCCCGGTGTCGAAAGCTTGAGCTAATTACCTGTTGACTGATTTCGCCGGAATGTCTAATTGCCTTAGCAACTCTGAAGTTCACGTTCAAGAGCACGAGTTATTCGGATAAGGTTTTTCCCGAGGCTTTCCCTTATCCTGAGAAGACGAATGTTGGGTAACTTAAAGCTCCATGGACCTCGGGCTCATTTGAGCATCATTTCACCCATTTCATTCATCCACCGTTCAATATGACATTGCGTTGGAGGACGTTTATTAAAAAACGAAACGTCTGAAGTATAACTAATTACCTTATCCTCATCGCGGTGTTTGCCAATTAATTCTTATTGGGTGGCAGAATTGTAACTTATGTTTCTTATATTATGCATCGATATAAATTATTTATTGCAATTATTTATTTATTTATTTATTTGCCTATCATTTCTTTATAACATCAGTAATCTTACCAGTAAACCTTGGTATCAGCTAAACCGGCACTGTTTAAGCGTTCAATTTTTAAAAGTTAAGTTCATTTTTACCCTTCATTATGTTCAAAATCAGAGCCAACAAAATAATCATACGCAGTTCATTTGCATGCAAAATTATTTAAAGTGAGATAAGTGATGAGTGGTTCAATTCACTTAGGGATAATAAATGCCGGGACTGTAAGCACTGCAATTAAAATTTGGAAACAAAAGAAAAATATATAAATTATGTAATATTATGTACTTTGGTACATAAATGAAAGTTAACCCTTCCGGTTCTGAGTATTCTGTATGTAAACAATTAAAAATTAAATAACAGAACCGGAAGAACTGGTTTTTTGGGAACACGTGTTTGAATACATAAAATGTATTCCACATTCGTGAAAATCCCAAAGGTAATTTTTATATCACAAAAACAGTTTTAACGCAAGTGTAATTCCGCAAACCCTGTGAACTTAGTCAGGTTTAAGTTCAGAATACAACATTTATTGGCAGTAGAAACTGGAGGGTGATACGGAAATCAGAAGTATTCCTCTTTATTTACGAACATTTCCATGTAAGACATTGTTTGTGGTTCAACTTTGATTCAAAGCTTTTGTACACTAACTGTATCTAGGAGCAAGGTAAGTGCAAGCAAGTTCTACAATTTCACTCCTTATTCATGAATATATTACCTCTTTATTTGAATTTGACTCAACCTTGATAGAGTGCTTCCACTTTTCGATTCAGATACAAAATGTGACTGCATTACGGAGAGTTTAGATGTTTAGATGTGGATACATTACATCCTAGAGCAACAATTGAACTAGCACTACGCAAGTAAAGTTTCTAAGGTCTACACGACATGCTCTTCCGGAAAAAAGTAAACAAATAAAACTCTCCACATAAGAATCTGTTGTTTCCATTTTGTTCTCCAATACCTACGTTAGTTAATTAAAGAGTTTAAATAATTGTCAAAACTCTGTTTGACTCTGTCTTCCTTTACTCCATATATTTTTATGAATTTTATTTTTCATAAACACACACTTTTATTTCAGGTATGAAAAGCGTACTTTATCACTGAATGAAGGTTCCGGTTTTGTAACCTAATACAGCAAAGCAGTGGGATCGCGCAAATCGACAACTCGACTTTGATGCTTTGTCATGGACCTGTGTAACACGTCCTTTTTATTTACATGGCCTTAGAAGAGGCCTAGTCATGTCGTAATTGTGTAACTAAACCTACAAAAACCTACCCTTGAAGGAGGAAAGCCGAGAAATTAAATCTGTAAGAATAGAGGTCCTAGTGTTGATTGGGAAGATACAACAGTCGCTCGGTTCTTTGATTGCGCTCTGGCATCAACAACTGTAATATTCTACGTAAAGAATATTGCATCCTCAAGAACGTGGTATATCGTTTCAGTATCTATCCCTAACATATCCGAGAACGTGATGCTTCTGATTTGTGTAGTAGAATTACCCAACTGAGGATCATTGTAAAACGTTACAAATATAATTAAGAGAGTGAATGGTGTATTTGTACAACTTTACCCTGTTTGGAAGAATAAAACTATTTCCAAAAACACTAAGCTAGAAATGTCAAAGCTGTGTTAAAGTGGTTCTTCTCTTTGGTTCACAGACCTTGCTCCCAAATAAAGTTATAAATATAAAATTGCAAATTTTCATTAATAGGTGCCTGTGCAGAATTTTAAATATTTACTGGCCAGTGATTATCATTAATGAAAATTTGAGGAGATGGGCAAATGAACCAATTGGAATTCAAATAAGAAGGCGTAAATGGAAGTTGATTTGACATTCTCTAAGAAAACTGAGAGAGGCTGTCGAAAGATGTACATCAGAGTGGAATCCTCAAGGGGCTCGAACTGTGGGACGCCCAAGGGGCACATGGAGGAGATCTATAAGAGAAGAACTAGATAGCATTGGAAAAACATGGAATGAGGCCAAAGTAATCGTTGCCAATCGTGTCAGACGAAGATCTCTCATTGTTGTCCTATGCTCCAACGATGAGTAAAAGGAACCTACTACTAATGTTTCTAATGTAATATTTCTTATCTGGAAGGAGGAGGAAATCTCACAAAGATAATCATTTATACCAAAGAGAATAATAACAACAACAGCTTCTAGGTAGAGCTATGAGGAAATCATATTATGCATCTCCCAACATATTTCCACCATTATGTGAAGGTATGCCCGAACTTAGGATATGCTTCCTTTTTGAAAAAGTTGCTTCATGTAACAACTGTGACTTGTTTGAGCGACAAAAGTTTCATTTCTTTCGCAATGTATAAGGTATTATCTCCTACTCCTGACTGTATTCACTCGAATTACATTAGAGTTCCTTTGAATCTATTTAGCTGCTACAAAGAGAAGAGTTACGTTTTTCGGGCACATCCACTGTCCTCAGACACCGACAGCACATTCCCTTTGAACTGCAAAAGAAGCAAAGAAAGAGCAACCCAATTACTCGAGTGCACGCTAGCTGCGCATACCAAGTGCACATTTATTGAGACGTACCTTTCTTTTGTATTTGTGCTCACGGAGCGGATTTCCTTTGTCTTCTTCATCAAATATTAGATATCTGAAACACTGAAAGAACATCATTATTTTGTACCTCTAGACGCTACTTATTAGCTATAGTATATGTATCAATTTTCGTTTCAGTAAATTAACTGTAGCCACATAATAATAATTGGAGTAGAAGAATTTTTAAATCATCTATAACACATGAGTAATTTATATTAATCTAATACCTGGACATCTGAAGAGTTTTAGTTCATGTTGTATCCATCAGAAGATAACCACAATGACAAACTGTTCTAAACAAAGGTATTATGCAAAGGGTACACAAAATCAAGTATTCTCTCTGTGCATAACTGCTATCATTTGGAGACGTTGTACTCGGTTAAAGGGGTATAGCTGACTTGGTTAAGACCGGAGATAAACATCCATAAGTACATGAAAAAAGCTATATATTTTTTTCTGTATGTAACAGATGGGTATTAAAATAGTGTGAAATGCAGAGCCGTTTAGCAATATCATGTTTTCCCTTGCAAATGAGTGAAAAAATTGCATTTCACAGGTAAGGTCAGGTCCACCACACAGTTACACGTGCATTGTTTCCGACGGTACTGCGAAATTTTTAATGCATTCTGGGAAAACTGAACATTTCAGGTGATATTTAGTTCCCTGGTTAGTTCTAACGGCTATGTAAGGGAAATATGTATTGTTTAATGAAAGAGCTACAACCAGAATATACCTATTTAGGATTTAATGAAGCAGTAAAATAAAATGAATCCTTCACTTAAATCTGAATTACTAAATAAAATGCATACAGTAGAATCAAATGTATAATCTAGAAACAGTAGATAAGGTTTTGTCATCAGAAAGCGTTTTTAACTGTACGATTTAGTCAGGGAAATACCATTAGCATGACTGTGTAGCAAAAATATTTAGGGACGTGGTGAACTCAGTAGTCAAGAATGCGATTAGTTTAAAGGTCAATTATCTGGAAATTACTAATAAGTAGGAATGTGCACTTACTAAGTCACGTAGGCAAAGTTCTGAAGATTAGAAGAGAAATGAAATCATTAGGATCGAGCAGTCACAGAGTGAAATAATTTTCTTTCAAATACGAAACAGAAGCTTTAAAATTTGGCGACATTAGGCAGGAATATTGGCAGTGATAGCCCTGGAGGAGGGTCTTAAGTTAATATTAAGCGTTCAGGTTCAAGGGTCGCGTCTTTTGCTTTGTGTTTCACATTCCCACACAAGTGTTTACTGTGATCCATTATTGGCAGTAGTTGCACTTGGCACTATTATAACGGAATCAGTTACTTTAAAACCCAAAGTCTGGATACGTCATGTGTTAGCATGTATAATTTAGTGGATACAATTTTGTTCAACAAAATTAGGAACAAAAATAAAATTCAACTCGATTTAAACTGCTCATCATTATCCTAATCATTACCATTATAATAGTAACAACAACAACAATAATAATAATAAATAATAATAATAATAATAATAATAATAATAATAATAATAATAATAATAATAATAATAATAATAATAATAATAATAATAATAATAATAATAATAATAATAATAATAATAATAATAATAATAATAATAATAATAATAATAATAATAATAATAATAATAATAATAATAATAATAATAATAATAATAATAATAATAATAATAATAATAATAATAATAATAATAATAATAATTAATGATGATGATGATGATGATAGTAATAATAATAATAATTAATGATGATGATGATGATGATAGTAATAATTAATAATGGTGATTAAAGTTATGTAATTCTCATGGGTCATATATCTGCTTTTTTAACGTTTTTTTGTCATTTTTGATATTATAAACACATGTTCTCTTGAACTTTGGTATTTTTGTCATATTTTTATATTTCTATCTCAGTGTCGCATAACTGTGTTTTGCAGTCTTCCCAAAGGTGGTTTTTCACATTTCCTAATTCTTGTCTATAATTTTGGAGGTCTTTTTCGTGATACAATGTTGCGTGTAAGTAGAAGATAGTTCGTTTTTTAATACTTTAAAATGTAAGTAATTTGTTACTCTAATTCTTCTTTCTGATCACCTACAAATTATTTCATTTTTTGCAGAACTGAGGGTTAGCTCTGGATTGAACAATTAAATAAGTTCAAAACGCAACAGTAAAATTAGTATTATTCATTTATTAATTAGTGTGCTAGGTTTTTAAGGTAGTGTTAATTTCAACGGCATTAACTTTTTCAAGATTTCAAAAATGCACCCAAAGGATTTTAAGGTCATGTTTATCGTCATATTTTCTAATTTTTCTCGGTCATAAGTGTGGTGAGGTTTTCTGAAAAGGTGTTATGAATGACTTTGTCGTTAAATCTTACATTATGATGGAAGCTATTAATAAGACTCTTTCTCTATCTCGGGACGCGGTACGGGGCGAGATGAATTATTATTAACAGACTGGATTTATTTGCTCGTTGAATTTTTATTCGCACCCTTGTAGATTACCGCAGTCTTTGAATGTTAGCACAATTTAAATCTCCTTTGTTGTAACTAATTTATTCTTCTTAGCACGATCGAGATTGTGTATTGAAGTATCTATTTAGCGAAGTTTCACTAAATCCACCGTCTATCTTCTTATACCTTGTCAATTCAATTGTATTAATTAATTAATATGGACTACATAATTTAACTTTTCGTAGTCAAATTGATCAATAATAATTTCCTCACTTCTAAACCTTGGTCCAGTAATATTCAATTATTATTCAACAATCACTTAATTCAACCGCACATAGAAAATACATCTGCACTGTGCAAAGACGACAGATCAAGAGAAAGTTAATATCGCGTCACTAAGTTGACGTGTTCGAATATTTTCTCGTTTATTTGTGCTTACTTGTGATGTCATTTTACGACGTCGCATTTCGTGTTTCGCTGTAATCTCGAATTTGCTAAGAAAACGATATTATTTTGGCTTTTTCACATTGAAAGAATGACGTGGAACAGAGTCAAATAAGTATATGTACAAAGTCAAGTTCAGGATAAAGGGTACATATGACTGAATTTTCCAACTTCTATATTTTTCAATCAATTTTGATGAAATTTTGTGTGCATATTTATATTGTAACCATATTATGCTGTTCAAAGATTCAATTCTGTATGTTGCTTGGTTCAAGAAATATTGCAATTTATTTAAATAAATTAATAGTCGCACTTAAAAAGTCCCTACCGACAAAGTTTCCATCCAATCATTCTAAAATTTTGTAGAGATGCACTTTAAACAAGGATAAATTAGAATTGAAGTGGGTTTTTATATCTGGTTATTTGTTTGGCTTACAGAAAAATGTAAATATTTATATTTCATAATTTTTAAAAAATATGGAGTAACAGCCTGTTCTGAAGGATATAACACACACCAGAATCCATCTGATATCAAAACCCAATGCAATTTTTATTTATAGTACATATTACTACATACTGTACAAGTTTCAAGCCATTCTGATAAGAAATGCTCCGCAAGGAGCATTTTGTATAGAGCAAAATGCTGAGAAAAAGGCAAAAGAAAATAACGTGACCTCAGAATTGCCCTGGACCATATGTCTCCCCTCAGACCTCTTGTTTCTTTCTTCAGATGATATTTTCAATTACATTACAAATGGCAGTAGCCAATCATTAGCAACTTCCTGTTCACCTACTTCAAAATAGGAGTGAAATGACACAGTAACACTGCACAATAACATTATATCGTAAAAGTGGGCGTATATGGACATTTAAATACCACGCACATGGAGTTAAAGGATGGCTTTTGTTAGCTTTAAAAATGGCGGAACTGAAAAAATAACGGATGCATATGATAGAGGAAAGATTGTAATATTTCACTGGTCGACAAGATTTTTTTCACAAGAAATCTGAATAGTGAATCTAGTGCATTTTTTCATCCTGAATTCAGATATGTAGTCAGAATTTTCCCATCAGGCATAGTTTTTCTGTGAAAGCTACTTTTCAAAATATGATTTTAGCGTTTTCTTTGACCTGTCATAGGAACCTTTACCTCATTTGTAGCTATTTTACTCAAGCCGTATTTATTGAAATTATTTGTAATATCACGCTGAAGCACCACAAAACAAGACTGTGCAGGTTCATTCATGTTTAGACATGCTCAGACCTGTCTGGCATTGTGATGTGTCAGTATTGAGCTGACTGTGACATTGTTCACTAGTGAAATATTTCCTTCCTTTCTGTTTAGAAGTGTATTGTGTATGTTGTGCATGTTGTATTTCAGTGTTTAATGTTTTCATCATGCCAAGAAAGTGTGTAAATCATGCAGATAATTTCTGCTATATTTGTGGTGAGCTGACCTTCAAGTCTCAGAGGCGAAATATGACCCCACTTGTAAAGAAGTGTTATCATCTTTACTTTGGCTGTCAAGTTGGTGATTTTGATAAGAGCTGGGCCCCAAATACATGCTGTGTTTCGTGTGTTAGACTGCTGACTGGCTGGAAAAATGGTACACATCATATGCCATTTGCAATTCCCATGATTTGGAGGGAACCGAAGGATCATTCAACTGACTGTTATTTTTGTTTGACAAATATTAAAGGAATCACATCTAAAACAAAATATACAGTTAAGTATCCGAATTTGCAATCTACATTGAGACCTGTCTTACACAGTGAAGAGTTCCCCGTACCAGTATATGTAGATACAACCTTAAGTGATAACTCTGATTCTGACCTAACTAAAACTCAAAATGATTCAGATGAAAATAAAAATGATCTTACATATGAAGCCAGTAGCTGTTCATCAGAACCATACTTTCCCAATCAGCAAGACCTTAATGACCTGATTCGGGATTTAAATCTGTCTAAACTGCAAGCTGAAGTTTTAACTTCCAGACTCAAAGGGTGGAATTTACTCCAAAAAGATGTAAGAATAAGTAGTTATCGTAGCCGCCATAGTGTTTTCAAAGAATACTTCTCTGAAGAATATGGTGTTGTGTTTTGTAATAATATTTGTTCACTTATGGAAACTCTTGGGCATCAACACCTACCAGATGAGTGGCGATTGTTCATAGACTCCTCTAAAGTAAGTTTGAAGGCTGTGCTGCTACATATTGGCAATGAACTTCCATCAATACCAGTAGCGCATGCCGCTATGAAAGAGACATATCAAAATATGAAACTAATTTTAGAGAAAATACAATATGGAAAATATGAATGGAATATCTGTGGTGATTTAAAGGTCATTGCTTTATTGCTTGGTTTGCAACTTGGGTTCACCAAATTTTGCTGTTTTTTGTGCGAGTGGGACAGCAGAGATAAGAAGTCTCACTACGTTAGAAAGTCATGGCCAAAACGTGAATCTCTTCTCCCTGGCCAGAAAAATGTGGCATGTGTCCCTTTAGTGAATCCTTAAAAAATATTTTTACCTCCATTGCATATTAAGTTAGGAGTTATGAAAAATTTCGCCAAAGCTATGGATAAACTTTCTGATGGATTCTTGTACTTGAAATCGAAATTCCCCAAAGTCAGTGATGCTAAATTGAAAGAAGGAGTTTTTATAGGACCACAAATCCGATCATTAATGGCTGATGAACATTTCGAGCGACTGTTAAATCCACTGGAGAGAGCAGCCTGGCAGTCTTTCAAAAGTTTATGTTGCAATTTTCTTGGAAACCATAAAGCATAAAACTATCGTGACATAGTGGCTGATCTTCTGCATTCTTATAAAGCTATGGGATGCAACATGTCTTTAAAAATTCACTTCTTGGACTCTCACTTGGACTTCTTCCCCGAAGACCTTGGAGCTGTCAGCGATGAACACGGTGAGCGTTTTCATCAGCAAATTTCTACGATAGAGAAGAGGTACCAAGGCAAGTGGAGTTCCAATATGCTGGCTGACTACTGTTGGACTAAAATGAGAGACGTTCCAGATGCAAAATATACCCGAAAATCACTATCTACCACTTTCTAGGTAAGTCAGAATCAGTAGTTATAATTTTGAGTTAGATAGCTAGTTACGGATTTTTTAGAATATTATAAAAATTCAAATGAATATCACACAAAACTCCTGCCCGATGCGGACAAACTGTAATTATATTTGAATTCAGCACGAAAAATACTTTTAGAATCTGTTATTTTAATTCTTGTGAAAGAGAAAAAGTTAATTTTTGTAGACCAGTGTTTTTAACGGTAAAATAAAAGAATTCAAAAAATCGTCAAAACTCAGTCATATGTACCCTTAATATAATTACCTCTGGGGATAAATACATAATCTTTCAAGTGTTTGCACATTTCTAACATTTTTAGGTGACAAATATCCGGGTCCTGATGATAACTATGATGATGATGATGATGATGATGATGATGATATCTTTATAAGTCGTAAATTTGTTAGTTTTTCGCTTATAGCACATCATTTCGCGGTGAGTCGCGATTGTATTACGTTAGCAAAAATGGGTTTCATATGGTGATCAGAGAAACACCCTTCCCTCCCAGTGCTTGCGGATCAGTGGATCATTTTTGTACTGTGTTAACCTTTATCCTTACGCACTTGCTTTGAGATGCACTCAAAGAAATGCATCCTGCCCAACTGTGGCTTACATTAATTTGTCAGCTTGCTTTCTAGTGTGACCAATATAATGTAATTTAATGAGTTTACTCAATTATGAAACACTTGGGGTTGCACCACTAGGTGACTCACCAAGTACAAAGCACTTGGCACTCGTGTACCTCCCCTAATAACCGGCATGAAAAAGTGAACAAAGGGAAAAAGAAGCAGCGGTGCGAGATCGAAATATTAAAGAAACTTTGCCAGGGAGGTATTCGTAAACAAAGCCGCAAAAGCTTTGGATTGGATATACACCACATAGAGTGGCGGAGTGGGATGAGGTGGAATTTTAAGCCAGATTGAGACGTTTTGCACTATAGCACACCACCAGAGTGAGAGGCAGGCGTAATGAAAGAGCGCTCCCGCGTGCAATTCTTACACCGTACAACTCGGACTTGGTATACGCAAGCACTTGGAATAATAAGCTAAAAAAATGCTTCTCTCTCTCTCTCTCTCTCTCTCTCTCTCTCTCTGCCTCCCCTTTTGCTGCTTCTCGTTCTCTGTTTTCAATCCAACTAGTTTAAATGCGACTGTGAGACGGGCGGTGTATCGGGGGAGACAGACAGAGCTAGCCGAGTATTGTATTTTGCTTTGCACTCTCATTCCCCACTGCTCTAATTGCTTCTCCTGCCACACATCAGCATTCGTGCTTCCTTTGTTCTTTCCTTTGAACATTGCATTTCCTCTCTCGCTGTAGCGACAAGCATTGAAAACCAAGCCACTAATAAAGGTGGAACCCTATTATGCGAACCTTCTAGGGCAAGACAAGACTAAAAGCGGACTTGGTTTTACGTAATTGAGTATTAAGCATTAGAGCCTAATTCAATATACACAATAAGCCTGACTTAAATAGAATGCACAACGTCTCACGCTGCTGAAAAGTTAGAGCAGAATGCATTCAGGTCACATATCGAAGATAAGCACATTTTTCATTTATACCTTCAGGCAAAAAGGTGTGTTGAAATATCTTGAAACACATCCATACGTCCCTGTGAAATAGCATCGCTTGTGTTTTTGTCATACCAAAATACGTATTCACTTCTTATGCATGCTGTTTGCCTTTTCATCAGAAACACGGAGGAAGAACATTGTTAATTCGAAATAATTATATTTAAATCTACAATTTATTTCCTTTTGGATTACTGTGAAATAAGAGCACAACAAACAGTTTTCGTGTTTATCCTATAATGGTTGCGTTGAGTTAAAGGTTTACACGTCACACTTAGCTGCAACTACCGTCATTAACTCAGGAGAATGTGTTATATTTCTTAATATTTACGATCGCCTTGGTGGTTTATTGAGGTTTCTGCACTAAAGAAGAAGAATCAGGTGGGTTTTGCCATTGAAGCTCAAGCGATAAGAGTATTGGTAGCAAGAGTCGAAAATCCAATGTGCAAAACTCGACCGTGCCACTTCCAGGGGAAAACCGACCAAAAACTTTATTTGATCCACCATAAGAAGTAGCAATTACAATAATTATTGATCAAAACATGAAGTGGTTGTCAGGGTAATGTTATTCTCGTTTGTAATTATGAAAGTTAGGTACAACAAATGACGACCTCCGTAGCGTTTGCCTCTGGGTTCGATCCCCGATACCAGCGTGGGGAATTTATCCCCTCTGGGAGGTCTGGCACGGGGTGCACTCAGCCTTGTTAGTCCCGGGGACCAACTGAGGAGCTACTTGATGGAAAAGTACCGGCCCCAAGTCGTGAAGACCGCACAACTGGCCGGGAGGGATCGGGACGCTGACCACGTACCACCCTCCGGTACTGCACCCCACCTGTAGTGGGCCGAGGTGGGGCACGCAGCGGCTGGGCGGTAAGGCTTGGCTATTCATGGGCTGTAGTGCCGGGGCTTAGTTTTTCTTAGGTACCACAAATAGAATGGAAAATTGGCAATGAAACATTCAACTGTATTTAACTATCCAATTTATGGAGTACCTCATGTCTCTAGGGCTCTTTACTTGTTCCTCTACCTTAACTAGAATTTGCGGGTGGTTTTCTTTCAGTTATCATTTTATTAGTCTTCTTTGTATTTTATCTTCATTCTATACTACACATAGTTGTCAGAACGTGCACACAAACTGTCGCCTTTCGCTGATGACTAAGTAGTTGAACACCCTTAAACCTACATCATCTTTATCATGTGGTGTTGCATGGATTCCTGGTCACGTAGGTTTGCCGGGAATGAAATGTCGGATTTGGCAGCAAAGTCGGCAATCACAGAACCCAGCATTACCATCACTCGTATTACTTCAGGAGACTTTAGGTTTGGAGTAACCTCCTCTCGCGGATTTCCTCGCGAGGAGATTATGTTGGCTCGGTTACGCATTAGGCAGTGCAATTTTTGTATGATTATCTTATTAAGTGGGAACCTGCCCTCTTTATCCGCTGTGCGACAAACGTTTGTCGGTTCGTCATGTGCTGTTGGAATGTTTCCCTAGCGCACCTTCGAGGCTCTCTGGAACTGGCTGTCGTCCTTGCAGAGGTCCTGGTGGACGATAAACAAGCGGTCCAAAGGGTTTGGAAATGTTTCGCACTGGTAAATATGAACCTAAGAACCTAAGGATTTAGAACTTTCTATATCGAAATTTCACGCTTTTTCGACCCGTTATAACAATGTTTTATTTCTGGGTTTTGCCTCTGTTTGCTATATTTATGTATACATATTTTTACTAGTATTTCTATTTTATATTTAAATTAATCTCTGAATGATCAATTTTATTAGGGAGCTGATGACCAAGTGGTTGAGCTTCTTAAAATTGAATTACATCCTTAAAACTAAATTACGTTGCCTTATATTCCATTCATCATGTTGCAGTCAACTTTGTGTGCAATATACTTGTATTTGGAAATCATTTTTTGGCAAGGGACCAGTATTTAGTGCAAGCCGGTTACGTACACTGATTTAGCATTCTCTAAATAGCAAACTATAACATAACTTCTGAACGCTTTGTTTCTGTGCTTCTCTGGGTGAGCATGTGTACGCTTTTGAAACCCAAAATCGATCACAAAGATATCTGCAAAGATTGTCCAGACGCCAAAGGTACTTTTAGTGCACTGTTGTCGGCAGTGTTGCCAGGTTGAGGGATTTTTCCCTCGGCGTAGGCATTTTTCAACCCAAAAAGGAATGAGGAAATTCTTTGGAAATCAAGGGATTTTTCAAGTAAAATTTTCAAATACAAAAATTCAAATTCGCTTAGCACTTCTGCTTTTAGCTAAGAATTTTTTCTCATTAGACGTTTCAGCAATAAATGAAAGTATTACTTCATTAAGGGGGGATGTATGCGGTTGGGGTCAAAAAATCAATTTTGTGTTTATCAGCTTATAAATTAGTTGGATATCATGAGAATGTTATCCAAAAGTTTCAAGCATATATTCCATCTAGAACTGTGTTAAAAATATGTTTGTTTAAAGGGTTGCATGAGGTTACGCCCCCATTCTGTCAGATATCACTCACAAAAAAACAAACAATTACTTTCACTTTCTTTCCTATTTGGGCGGGCACACTTTCAGGAAGCATAGACACCTGGTTCAAGAAGACTGTGGCAAGATTGCAATTTGCGTGTTTTGTTTTTAAACAGATCTGCTACAAGTTATGATTACGGCCAACATTAAACAATTTTTCCCAGGTACATCATGTTGTCCTTTTTCTTTTTCAGTTTGCCGAAACTTACATTTCCATTATGTAAGCTACATGTTTCTGCAAAAGTATTTAAGCTATTGCACTGAAATTTTGCACAGTTATTAAAGATACCAAAATGCATTTTTCTGTGGAACAGAATTTTGCTAAAGTTCTTAGAAGGTAAGCTATTGAGAAATACATGTAATAAAAATAATCCTAAAAATTAACAAGATAATAAAATATTTTTAAAAAAGTAACCAAGACGTTTAAAAAAATTCTGTTCCACAAGATTTCTTATTTATCTCTATGTAATGTCTGAAAAAAAGCTGAAAAGAATTGCTTCAGTAGGTTTCAAAAAAACTGTACCCTAATTTGTTCTTGTATTTTTATTTTACCATAAATTGAATATAAAGTAATCATTTGTTTTGAAATTTTCTGCACATATTCTACATGTGGCCTTCTAACAGGGCGCAAAATTTGGTAATTCTATCTCAAACATAAGTGAAGTTATGTTAAAGTTTGTATGGGGCTGCATTTTCGCATACGTCCCCCCTTAACAGTTTCTGTTTTTGGTTGTATTGGCCATTCTATTAATATGGCTGCTAGTAGGTACTGCATAAAAAATATTGAGTCACTGCTACATCGTTTTTTTTTTTTTTTTTTTTTTTTTTTTTTTTTTTTTTTTTTTTCCCAGGAAGTCCGAAACGGTAAAGTGTTCTAAATGAGTTACAGTGTTATATAAAAGTAAGTCAACAAAAGTTAGGTTTTATGAGCAGAAAAGGAATTATTTTGCTTTTGAGAGATTTTGAAGGCCTGTAGAGGGATTTTCTGTACCGGAAACATGGCAACACTGGTTGTCGGTGCAACAAACTACACAAGCAGCTTGATGATACCTTCAAAATGTTCCCTGAAAAGTTCAGCTGCTTACACTCAACGAAGACCCAACTTAATTGCCGAGCACTAAAAGACTGGCTCAGAGGGCAGAACACCTAACTAAATTAAACTACGACCAGAGCAGTAGCTTCTTTTACAACACTAAGGGATTTCTTGAAACACAATTAACTCCGTATTCTACAAAAAATAAGAACAACGCAAGGAAATATTCTAGAAGGGAGAAGCAAATTATTTCTACAGAGATTTTAATAGCTAATCCAGTATTAAGTACACACAAAAAATGAGTAGGTACCAGCTGTTAAGAACTGGAGCATCCTCTACATGGAAGTTTCTTCGTTTATAGCAAGTGTCTGAACTGCTAACGTAAAAGAAAATAGAGGAAACGAAGTGTCTCTTCTCGCCGGTATAGTACAGCCCATGCCATTATCCCTCCCGTGCTGTGTGCAGCAATATGCCCATCCTTGAACTGAGTGGTTAGCTAGCGTCTGACGTGCATTTAAGCTGCTGGAGGTGCAGCAGCTCCAAACGGTAATGGCAGTACTGAAGTGCTCCTTTAAACAAAGGTGTTTACTTACCTGAAGTTCCCATGAGGAAGATAGCTTAAGCGCAGAATAATCCGAGCATGCACCTTTAAAACAGCTGTAATACAAGAAATATTTCTCTCAGGGCGCCGGTTAAAATTTTTAAACCGCATTCCCTTGTTTGATGGACTTTAGTATTTAGCAAACCGTTAATTTCATATAACGGTTATAACTACCGTAGTTACTTTGCGTTGAGGTTTAGAAGCAACAATTACTGTTAACACTAATCTGTAGTTACGTGTTATAGGCAGCAGTAACTGATGCTGAGCCTCTTTTACAAGTTGGGGTACCAAGTTTATATTTCAAAGTTCCCGGGCGCGGAAAATATTTTAACAAAAGGACAAAACCCGTCCAGTACCTTTTTTTCTCTTTTCTTCTAAAACACTTGCACAAATACACAGTTCTTGTTTACTGTCGTTAACACAGTCTATAGTTTTTCATGGTATCACAACTCAAAACTGTTCTCTCCTTGCAACCTTGACTCAGTCCATTCACTGTCTTTTTTCACTTTCTCTGTCTCTTCTTCTTCTTCTTCTCCTTCTTCTTCTTCTTCTTCTCCTCCTCCTCCTCCTCCTCCTCTTCCTCCACTTCATGGCGTAGGTAGTCAAGTGCCTGTTCCGCCTTCAAAGCAATCCAGCCATCGTTTCCTGGGTCTGCCCACCGACATCCTACCTTTAGGATGATAATGTATTATTTCCTTAGGAAATCTGGTATCTGGCATTCTTTCGACATGTTCCTTCCACTTTTGTTTGTAATCTTTTAGCCTGTCATTTATATTATAAATTCCTAACTCTTCTCTTATACTTTCATTCGTTATTAGGTCTCTTCTGGTACATCCCTTCACACTTCTTAAGAATTTCATTTCTGAGGCCTGTATTTTACTCTGTTGCTTTTTAGTTAATGTCCAAGTCTCACTTCCATATGCTAGTATAGGTGCAGCCATAACTTTGTAAAACTTTAATTTTGTTTCTTTGCGTACTTTGTTTCTGAATATCCTATTTATTATTCCACACACTCTTTGAAATTTGGATACTTTATTGTCCACGTCATACTCCTTGTCATAACTAACGTCACTTCCCAAATAGTTAAAATGGCTCACCTGTTCTACCCAACGGTTATTTATAACTATCTTTGTTCTAATGGGTTCTTTCCCAATGAATGCCATTACCTTTGTTTTTATAGAAGAAATTGTCATATTATATTGTTCACATAGTTCGTTAAGTTTAAAAATAGATTTTTGCAGGGCAAACTCGCTATTTTGTATGACAACCAAATCGTCGGCAAACAATAAAATATTTAAAAAGCAGTTGTTTGAAGTTTTAAAACCTACGTTCATCAGTTGCTTCCATTTGCTCACTAGATCGTCAATATAAATACTAAAAAGAGTAGGTGATAAAGTACACCCTTGTCTGACACCTCGATTAGTAGAAATTTTGGCAGAAATTTTACCATTGCTCCTCACATTTATTTTTGTTTGAAAGTAGAAGCATTGTATCATTCTTATAAGTTGTTGCGAGTATCCTCTTTCTTTCAATATTTGCCACATTTTGCATCGATTTACTGTATCGAAAGCTTTTTCGAAATCAATAAACGCCATATGAGTTTCTTTATTAAATTCCCTATGTTTTTCAATCAGCTGTTTAATGATAAAGATATTATCGGCACAGAATCTGCCTCTTGTAAATCCATTTTGTTCTTCTGAAATAAGACATTCAGCTATATTTTGCAATCTCTTGTTTATTATTTTTGCAAATATTTTATAGGTAGTATCCAGTAAACATATTCCTCTATAGTTGCTACACTCGTTGTGTTTCCCTCTCTTGAAGATAGAGATGGTTGGGGCCGTAAGCCAATCTTCTGGGATGCATTGCTTCTTCCAGCACATATTATAAAAATGTAGCAGTCGGAGCTTTAGCAATATCCCTCCATATTTAAATAACTCTGCATTCAACCCATCCTGGCCAGTTGCTTTCCTATTTTTAGTTTTTAGGAGAGCTTCTTCTAATTATTCAATTAAAATTAAATCTCCTTCATATGCGACACTGCCTTCTGTATTTTCATGATTTATTTCCGCATTTTCATCATACCATAAGGCATTATAATGTTCTAACCATGTAGACTCGGGTATTATACTTAAATGTGCTGTATCTTTCTCATTTTGGTTTAAATGCTTCAGCAGTTTATATGCAATAAGCTGTCTTCCATGTAAGTCGTGTTCCACATCTCCTATTAATTTACTCCAAGATGCGTAATTTAACTTCCTCACCAAACTTTTAGCTTTATTTCGTTTTGTCTTATATGCTTCTTTAGCTTCCTCAGTATTTACTTGTATCTGTGATAAGCACTCTTTTTTTCCTCAACTGCCTTTGCAATTTCCTCATTCCACATTCTTAGCCCTTTCCTTATTTTTTTTTCTTTTTACCTATTTCTTCTTTGGCAGCTTCTTCTATACAATCCTTTATATTCCTCCATTCCTCTTTAATGTCATCACTTGTTATTATTTCTTGTAGCCGTTGAGCTAAGCGATTCTGATATAAGTATTTGATACTGTCATCCTGTAATAAATATACTTTAAATACTTCATTTACTTTTGTAAAGTTCTTCTTTTTCTTCTATCTAGCTAATAAAGCAATTTTAGCCACTACTAAATAATGGTCTGAGTAAATTTCAGCACCTCTATATACATGCACATCTTGTACTTGTTTGCTAATCTTTTTATTTGCTAAAACATAATCTATTATGCTTCTAGAACCTCTAGTGCTCCATGTATATTTGTTGATATCTGTTTTTCTAAAAAATGAATTTGTAATTTTTAAATCATTACTATTAGCAAACAATATAAGTGAGTCTCCATTATTATTTTTATGTTGTTCTCCATATATCCCTAATACTTCTGGGATCATATTATTCCCAGCTCGAGCATTCAAATCCCCACTAATAATTACATAATCAGTTTTATTCCATTTGTTTAATTCCTTCTGGAGGTTTTCATAGAAATCTGTTGTTTCTTCTTTCCGACCTTCTTCCGGGGCATATACTCCTATTATTGTTAGATGATTTCTGCAGGTTTTAAATCTTACACTTATTATTCTGTCTGCTTTCGAGTTTTGCCTTCCACTTTTGACCTATTAATACTGCTACTCCGCTGCTCGCTTTTTTGTGCTGATCTACTCCACTATATATCATTGTGTATCCATCTAAATCTTTAGTTCCTCTTAGTTTCTTTTTAGTCTCTGATAATGTGGCTATATTGATTTTTTCTCTTTTAGTTCTTTACATAATTCTTGTTCTTTTGTATTAATGCTTCTTACATTCCATGTTCTTAGTTTTAATCTATCATTTATTCCAATTCGTTTATCCTTTACACGCTGGGTTCGTCTTCCAGTAAATCCATCCGGCTGATTTCTTTGAAAGTTTTGAGTAATAAAATTTCCCCATTACGGGTTACCGGCCCGTAGATGGGTAAGTCATGTGAAGGATTTGCCTTCTTACGGCTCATCACTTCCGGTAATTTTTACTAAAGGTTGTCTTCCTTTAGCCCTTGGTAAACCAATACCTAACTACAAGGCAGTACCGTCGAAGATGTCTTCTCCGCCTCTTCTATCATTGTGATCCTAGATCTTCTTCTGCCGTCAGAGCCGTTTGACACCTTCTAAGAGGTTTTCCGGCCGCCCAATTTGGGTACAGTCGTCGGATCCCTCGTTGTGGACTATGCTTGGTTCTCCTCCCCTCTTACCAACCAGCAAGCTCTGTCTCTGATACACTAAGTCTGACGATACAATCACTCAACAACCATTAAAGGTTCTTCACTTGAATGTGACGTATCTTTCACGGCAGTACCACACACGCACATACATACACACAGCACTTCACTGACACACTGACCGATTCATACGTGTAACCGTAATTCCTCTAACTCATTGTCTCGTCTCCTTATATAGCGGGGATAACGTCACACGGTCCTTTATGGAACTTCTGCAAACACGCCGGCCGCCGGATGCCTCTCGATGGTTCCAGAAAGCCTTTGTTATGCGCCGCGCTCATTGCTGTTAATCACGTATACACAAACAGTTGGGCGAGGCAGTTTGAGCTGGAGCGCCTCTGTTTGCTCGCCGGCCTGGTGTGTGGTGTGAAGCAACTTAGCCCCACCCTCCCCCGCTGTGCGCTGCGGCTGGCGTCACAATGTTTATCTTCCCAACAGATTTCGGGGTTTGTAACTTGTGGTACCCGCAACATTGATGTTTCGTGACTAATTGGACCAATATACCGAGCGGCAGAGCTCAGGGGGTAAATTCTGTGGCCCTCATTCGGGAAGTCGCGGATTTGATCCCCGTGGTCGACCTTTCTGACCCATGAGTTTTTTGTTTTTTTTTCTCCAACAGAATACTGGGAAGGATTTCCATACTCTCCGAATTTCCCGTCCCTACATTTCGTTACATTAATCATCTCATTTCACCCTTCATCCGGTTAGATTTCTTTCAGGGTTGGAAGCTTTGGCGAGCGTCGCGGCAGCAGCACGGCAAGAGGAGCAGATGCGCTCTGAAAATCCCGTCCCCCGGATTGGAAGGCGCCCCTACTTGTTTTCGGGCCCCCCATTGGGATAGTATAAGGGGGAAGGGAAGCCTGTTTCCAAGTACGACCAGTTTTCGAACCCGAAGGGGTGGGAGAGGAACCAGGTTGAGCCAGCTTCCACCGGGTTGCTTCTAACTGGGAAAATGTAGGGACCCTGCCCTCTACTCTGTCGTCGCAACTTTCCGGCCACCTTTCGAATCAATTCGTCTCATCCATCCTCCCGGAGGTACCCCGTCAGGGGCATATGCACCAAAGATCGCCTTTCGACTCAGGTGCTAAGTCCTCCTCTTGAAGTTGTCATCAAGTCATTGAGTCTTGGAAAAGGGGTATGAAAATAAACTAAAGCACAAGCGTGCATTTTGGGCATGGGGGTTGTTAAGGAAGCATTCACACTTATACTATATCTACAATACAAAAAGTGTTCTTTGCTTCTGCCCGAGTAGCTGAATTAGGTGACTTGTGTAAAAATGCTTCTGGTCTAGGTAGGGGATAGGATCCTACTCCGTGTCTTGTAAAATTGAAAATAACGTGTTCAATTAAATTGTCACCTCTTTTCAACAAATTAGTAATATGATACACTTCCAATGATATGTTAAATGCACCTCTCTTCTACCACGTTCATGGTTCAAGGTAGGGAGTGAACATTTCCTATGACTCAGCACTCGGAATCTTGTCGAACGATCTAATGAGTTACATGAGCTTTGTCATTAGATGGTATATTGCCTCATTAGGCGTCAAAATATATCATTAAGTCACAAATACCTGAATAAAGAATTAAGAGTGTATTATATGGCACTAATATACTACCTTATTGCGGATCGAAAACTGTCCTCGATAACGGCAAGGCCGCTGCAGCACTTTGGTAAAGAACCACGGCCCTTAGGGGCTCTTTCTCAGTCCTAGTTAAAACAAAAGCTTGAACATAAGAGAATGCGTGTTAATATTTAATTCTATCTATAAAATAAAGACTTTCCAACAGAATACTTAAGCCACGAAATCCGAATTCCTGTTTTGTGTATTTCCAAGGTGATTTTAAAGCATAAACATAGGGGAAAAGGAGAAAAGGGAAAATACTTGTATGGGAAGATGTCGGGATATATTTCTTTCAGAGGACGGTAAAAGCCGTGAGCCGTAAACTAGATAGGAATAGCGCTAAACTGCCTTATTAGTGCATACAGATGTTCCAAAATTAGACCGACAAACGTTGGGAGCTGATACGTAACACTATTTTAAACACTTTTGGTTAACGAAAGGTTTTTTGCTGCGGTGCTTCGTTTAAGTGCTAGATGAGTTAATGTCATAGATTACTGCTTCCCACCCAGTTTAAGTATTTACGGCAAAATCAACAATTTAAGTTAGTATTGCACTTATCTTAGTAAGGCACTCAATCTTAGTCCAAGAAACAAACACAGAACACAGAAACAAAACACAAACATCTTATTATTGTTTACAGTTAATCACAGCTTTACTATTCAAAACTATACCTACAAACTTTTAAACCAGAGAAGTGTCTTTGCAAGAGTACAGCAGAATAGGGCACGCCGATGCACTCTTTGTGTTAATCGCAATGGGTGTGCGTTCCAACATTTACTTTGAATAGTAAAGCTGTGATTGACTGTATACAATAAGATGCTTGTCTTTTGTTTCTATGTTTGGTGTTTGTTTCTTGTATTAGGATTGTGTGCCTTAATAAGATAAGCGCAATGCTAATTTGCATTGTTGATTTTGCCATAATACTTAAACTGGGTGGGAGGCAGTAATCTATGGCATTAACTCGTCTAGCGCTTAAACGAAGCATGCAACAAAAAACTTTCAGTAACAAAAAGTGTTTAAAATGATGTCATATATCAGTTCCCATATATGTACTAATTGAAAGGAAAAAAAATATATCATAAGTTTATGCTTCCATTTTTCTTCAGATTAACAAATCCTGTGGATATAATTTTGGTTCGTAAAGTTCTTTATGGTTGTTTTCAGACGGCACTTTAAAAGTTCAGAGTTATATGGGAAGACGGTACCATATTTACAGGTCGTTGCAATTCTTCACAGACGGAATTGCTCGCATTGTAATATTACCATCCTTATAACACAGTGCAGTTAAAACGTTCATCATGACATTGGATGACAGTTGTAGGTTGAAATGACGGTAATATCATGAATGGTGAAGCTCCTCTCTCAGCTTTCAGCCATTCTTTTGCCCTGCTTTATAGCCGTCGATAATGTCTGAGAAATGGCAATAGCCCAGCCTCTACGGAGTTATCTAACATCATAAAACGCATTACTGCATTCCAAGGAGAGTGGAATGGTCACATAAAGGTAAGTGTAGTGTACGCATGAGTACGGCTTATATATATGGAATCCTCAGAATCTTCGAGATGAACAAGTAGAATAAGGGAGATACTACCATAAAGGGGGTCTGGCGACCATAAAATTGCACCTATTCGATCCTAGCTGTAGACGAAGTGATTGCTGCCAAATTATATATTGTGACGATTATATTTTTATGACATTCGGGAATTAATAATTTTATAAGGTTCGAGATATTCAGGACAAGATTTGGGAAAGTAAATCCACAAAATTGGCTTTAGTGCTCTTGCAAGGCATTTCCAAGGTGTACGTGAGTCCTTCATTCTCTCTACATGCTCTCTCCAATTTATTCTGTATGTGTCTCGTCTAATAAACTAAATACCCCCAGTTCGTTTCTTATATCCTCATTTCGTTTTCTATCCCTGAAAGTGTATCCCGCTACAGATCTGAGAAGCCTCATCTCAGCCACCGTCACTCTTTGAGACTGAACTTTTGTGAGCGTCCAACTCTCATTCTCGCACATCAATGCTGGGACCACCATATCTGTATAAAGTTGTAATCTAGTCTGTTTACTAACGTTCTAAAACATCTTTTAATTGTGCCACATAGATTCTGAGATTTGTACAGCTTCTTATCAACATCTTCATCTTTCATATAGGAGACTTATAAGAGGTATTGAAACATTGCGAGTTGCTCTAGTATTTTATTCTTTATGGATTTTTTTGCCCTTGAGTGTTCTTTGCGTTGGAGTGCCATGACCTTAGTTTTAGCTTTTTGCGATGTCATATAGATAAAATAAAGCTCTTTGCAAGTTGTCTTCAGAGGATGTTATTACTGTTTGATCGTCTGCGAAGAGCATGGTATTTTAACTTAGAATTGCGGCAAAGCCTATAGCTCTCGGCTACATGTCTAGCAGAACTCTGTGTCAACCGTTTCATTAAAACTTATTCTGTTGAGGTGCAACTTTACTACGTCTTCGAAACTACACAGAATGGCCCTCCAAACTTGCGAGGTTTACCAGATAACTATCAACACATGCTAGCGCTCTCCCCCCACCCTCTCCCTGCTCAAATTTGTTTGTAACTTTATTTCTCTTGGCATATTTGTATCCCTAACTTGCCCTGAAGGGTTAGGCCTGAAGGTGAACACCCCATTACAGGCAGAGGCCCGCATGCAATGACCAACAGTGTGGGGGTCCCTGTGCCCTGAAAGGGAACAGATGTACCCACTAAAAAAGCTCCTCCACGTTTTAGTACGTGGATTTCTGTACATTATCATGCACGTTTCATACTATTGTCGGGTCCCCGGTTAGTATGTAAATATTACAAAACTGGGATGCATTGCATGCTAGCGCGTCATGGTAGAGTCCATGAAACCTGGACAAGATTAAGCGAAATTTATGAATTGCCTTAGCGATGTTATTCCTAGTGTTGCACAGGCATTGACCTGCCAGCTTTTGTGCCAGTGTTTAAATTCAATGTTAAGTATAATTATTTTCTTAAGTGCTATGAGGATGTGTATATGTTCTAGACATTCTAGTCTTGCGAGTTAAAGGTCTACTTTGTGTGGTGGGCTGGTCCATTGGTCAGACTTGAGTTCTCCTTCCTTAGAGGTGGCTCAGTTATTGGAGTATCCCACTCCATTATGCGGTGGCCCAATATCATTGTGCACGTAGGACACTTGTAGGAGGTCTTTAATCTCTAGGTCCATCTTGGTCGTCGCCAAGCACTTGAAGGGTTCCGTAGCAGGCTGCTGTCTCAAGAGGATCAGGGATTATTTCATTACCTTGGTGTAGCTGAACCTTGCAGAAAACGTCCAATAGAAGGAACAGAGAATCTGCCTTATTTTATTTTGTAATTAAGACTGAGACGAGGTTTTAGATTTTTGCTAAACACCTGCTTTTACTGCTCTACATTCTAAAATGCGTTGTCAAACCTTATGCTTCATATTTGAATCTGAAACAATATTTTACCTTATGAGATGCCAAACTCTAAGAATTCTTTCCTCCAGCATACGTGTACATTTGCAGGCCACTCTGTGATTTCTGAACGTACCAAATATCTGAACCTTGAGCAAATGGATTTATTGTTGGCTGAGTTATTCGGAATGCCGCATTGCCTAGCTACACTGACGCATAGCTATTTTGCTTTTCCTAAACACGTAACTTTTCTTGCTAATATTTTCTAGTTCCCTGTATGAACTATAATAGGTGTTTCTTTCCATATGCAGTGATGTTAATAAGTGGAAATAATATAATGCAGTTATTCGTCTATCTCTAGTATTTATTTATCAATTTATGAGTATTACCAGTCAATAATTCCGATATTTGGGTCGTGGCAAGTTCTTTATGAGGGTGGAATCCTAAGAAAACTATGGGAGTGGTTCGGGAACCCAATAATCTGTAGAGAGGAAAGCTACAGAACAAAGTTTATCAGTTCCCTCTTATGGACGTGGAAGCCACTGGAATAGATCAAAATCTAACATAATCTACTTACCAGCACAACTTACCCTATCTATGCCTATACAATGTACGACAGAGGTGACCCGCACGCACGCACGCATACACACACACACACACACACACACACACACACACACACACACACACACACACACACACACACACACACACTATGGATGAAAAATTGCAGCACATGTTATTTCGTTTCTTAAATTTCTCTCAGAAAATTAGTATATATATATATATATATATATATATTGTAATGTAATGTAATGTAATGTAATGTAATGTAATGTTAATTTCCGCCAAAGGTCGTTAAATCTAGACCAGAATTATTCTTTCTTAAGCTACTTGAGCATTCACGGAAATATATTAATGCTTGTTATGTGGGTTTGTGGCACGTTACATACCAACTAATTAAAATCGAATAATGTTCAATGAGAGGGTAAAGAATTATTATGCATGTTTTGCTCCCTAATTAGCGCTATAATTAAGTTTCAATAAATGCGATTTGAAATTTTGACTTTTTTAAACACGTACACTTATTATCTCATTTGTTTTTAATGTGTTCCACATTGTTCTGAAGGAAGAATACATTTATGGGAACATATCTTTTACTTTTTGAAGATTAAAATGGTCACAGAATCTCAATGATTAAGGCAGCAAACAATAACGTAAATTACATATAATATTTGAGTTATAACTAGAGACGGGTAAAATAGGAAATTTCAGACTCTAAACATGGTTCCCCTCTTAATGTAAAACAAATGTTTTTACGTTTTATAGTCTGTAGAATTGAATGGCGGTGACAAAAATTTGATATTCCGTAGTATTTTAGTAATGACTTAATATTTTATGAAGATCTCCGCATTTCTTCACATTTTGTAAGATTTTTCAATCTCTGCTTTTAAAATTTCTACATGATTTCCTTCAGTGGTGAACCAGAATGTGGAAATATTCTATTCTGACACAGTATTGGTACAGTTGAGAATGAAGCATTTCTTCTCGTTGTTCTGAACATTACATGCGAAGTTAAACTCCGTCTGTTCTTGAAGAGGCTTTATTTTCGCAAACCGGTATTTTAGTGACATATTGTGATTGATAAGCAAATAAATAGCAACCACTAATTGTTTGTTCTTGTTTCTAGGTTTAAGCGTTTCACAAATATTAAAGGCAATGTGATCCGTTGAAACTTGTGTGATATTTTATCGTTAAATATAGACACAAAGTACAAAGACTATGCCATAAACTAATTAAGAGAAACTTGTTCTAAACCCCTAAAGTTTAAGACTGTTTGGCTTTAAAGTATTGTGACGCCGGCCACGGCGCACCACAAAGGACAGTTGGAGCCAAGCTACTTCACACCACATACCAGGCGCGGCACGTATCAAAGGCACTTAAGGTCAGGATTCTCCACACCAGTCCAACGAGCAAACACGTGACAACAGCGACCGCGGCAGGTCAAAACAGGAGCTTTCCAGGTCTTTCGAGAAGTGTCCGGTGGCCGGCTTGTTTGTAAACTTTCGAGAAAGATCTGGCTACGTCAACGCTGGTATAAAAGCTGGTATAAAAGCGCGTGAAGGCAGGCAGTTTTTGTGTCGGTCAGTGTATCAGTGAATGGGCGACAACTGTGAAAGGTACGTCACGTCAAGGTGAAGAAGTTTTAACGAGCGTTGAGTGATTGTATCGTCGGAGATAGTGTTTGTGAGACAGAGGAAGTGAAGAGAGACAGTGGAAGGAGTCAGTCAAGGCTACGATAAGAAAACAGTTGTGAGGTGTAATTTCGCGAAAGACCGTAGACCGTGTGAACGTCAGTAGAAGAGAACTGTGTCCTTTGGGCAAAAGTTTAAAAGAGAAATGAATGATAGAAAAGTAAGTGGACTGGATTATTTATCGTTTTTGTCACAGTATATATTTCAAAATATTCTGGAATATTTTCTCTGGTCCTCATACACTGGCAAACGTTTCTTCACATTTTCCCTTCCGCTGGTTATAATAGTTTTTTAGATAGAGGTATTAGTTTTACTTAAAGTTTCATATTGTACAATAAAAGCTGTACCAAGCAATTTATTCTATTTTTGATAACACGTGATTAAATAAAATTCTTAGGAAATGTGCATTCCATGTTTATGTGGGAATTCAAAGGTAAGAGGAGACAGAGAGTATACGTTATGTGGAGATTATGAGCAAGATACGGAAAAAAGTGCCGGAGGTAAGCACTTCCTCGTTCTAAACTGGCATGTTCTCTGTTAGGTATTCATGAAATTAAACTTCTGGTAGCTGGAATCCTCAAGTGTTATTAACGCAGTGTATGACCCACATAAACCACCAATATGAGGCCGTACACATTAATATTCATGAAAAATGTCTCCCTGTTTCACAAGGAATCTCTAACTTCTTACTAGAAAGGGCTAACGTCTTATAAGCGAAATTCTTGCGTTTATGTTGATGGTCCGGAGAAGCATTTCCTGCGACTCTGGGGCGTTGATGGAGAGAACTTGGACCGAAGCTACTCTAGTTTCTTCTGCGCGTGTTCCTCTTTCATTCCTACCTTTGCTTCCTCATCGAAGGCCGTGAATAACTGAAAACTTATAAATATGGAGAAATGTAGACTTACATTTTACGTGAAGCAAAAATACAGTTTTACCTTCTCTACTATGTATAGTAAGTAGAGGATGTATGTTATTCCACCCAAAAATTTGATGTCGAGATTTCACCGGAAATATATGTTTTGAGGCCCGCTGAAACCAGAGAAAGGTGTGTGTGTGCGTGTGCGTGTGCGTGTGCGTGTGTGTGTGCGTGTGCGTGTGCGTGTGCGTGTGCGTGCGTGCGTGCGTGTGTGTGACTTTGACCAGTGTTAAGTCAAAAACGAAAAGCCGGCTAGAAACCGAAGTTTCTATTTATGTTTAAGATCTTTCAGGGATGCAGCCCAAAAAATTTTGAAGAAAATTCTTCCACCCCAAACTACCCTTTACATGGAAAATGTTTCGAAATCCCTTATTTTATCGAAAGAGGCTCTAACAATTTGCAAGAAAATAACTTTCAAAAAATGAAAATCAAGTCTTAAGTGAAATATTCCATATTTCCACTAAGAAAAGTTTAAACTTTTAAATTTTGCATATTATTCCTCGCATAGTTAAATAAATCTCAAAATTAAATTATCAATATAAATAATAAATCAATTTTGTGCAATTTTGAAACACTCAACGAAAAGTAATTTGTGCTGTAGTTATATTTAAAAATTTGATACAATCTTCCTTCAAATTTACTGAAGTTTGTTGAAATTATAAATTTCAATATTGAGAACCTTTAAAAAGTATCTACCAGCCCAATTTGTTTTACTGTAGTGATATACTGACTTAAATCATTAGTTATCTTTGAGCAGTATTTAGCAAAGTAAGTTATTAATTACTTATCACTTGTTAAATTTATTCATTGAATGAAATCAATACGTATTGCTCGCTGTTATACACTTTAGGTATGAGTGATTACTGTAATGGAAAGGTTAAGAATATCCATCTATGTAAAAAGGCTAAAAATTTAAAAAATTGTCAAAAATGGATTTTTGTTTTATCAAATAGTTTAAATCTTCTGCTTTATTTTGATATGCTTTTTATAGCCTTACGGCCTTTCTAACTATGTCACGTGGCCGCCTAACTGGTTGCTTGTAAGTGGTCATGTCCATTTAAGCCCATACAGTTACATTATCCTTGCTATGACTTCAAACTTAATTTTTCCATGTTTTTATTTTTAACACTATTTGCTCTTTAAAATGTTCCACACGATGCAATTTTCAGTACTTATGCATGAAATTTGGTGTATCTGCTTAGAAATAGCATTAAAAATAAATGATGAGATAATTTTTTCATAACGTGAATAACTGCTGAGGAATTAAATATTAAAGTTTACATTTCGAAATTTAAATGAAAAAAATTATGAATTTAAACTTTAAAATTTATTTTTATCCAAACTAATAACAAGATTAAAAATTTATATCATCAATTTGCTAACATTCTATTACGGGACATAACTGAAAATTATTAAGTTTTTCAAATCAAAATTGCATCATGGGGAACCATTTATACAAATATTTAAAAAATATAATAAAATATTAATATGTTAGCAACTAATCTGACTAAATGTATGAAATTTAGCCCAGTTACTCCTCACTATATAGTGATTGTTGTGTTAAAATTTCAAATCAATCCAATCAAAACTGTAGATTTTCAAACTTTCACAGATGGGTATCCTTAAAATAAACTTTTAAACGACCCTCATACCAAATGTTATCAAATAGATAGTATAATATGCCCTTCCTGGCTTTGTTGACACGCAGTAAATGAAATTCATGTCAACACATGCATAATACCACAAAATATTTAGTGCCTCAAGCTTAATGAACAGCTGTTATGTGGGGACGATGCCTGCTGTTTACAAACCTAAACCTGACTAAATGACAACATGAACTCAAAATGTTTTATTTAAGTTCCCTTTTATTTCGTACCCATCTCACCAGATTTTTTTTTCCCACATTAGAACATCAGCGTATCTAATAACCTTCATTTTACGTTGCTCATAGTGATGCCAATACGATGTCTGCATCACCGTTGACGTCGTCTCCAATTAGTTCTCTGGTGTATATGCTACCAGCAGCTCCAGTGATGAACTTTGCGCTGTCAGGATTAACAGCACAGTTAAGTTGACTGATACATTTCGTGATTTCATACATTTAATGGAGGCTAATGATGAGGATGTTGCCGACTGTTGCAGTTGAGGAATTTAACTATTTCTGAATCTTGTCTCTCAAATTTTAAATATTGAATTATAACTAATAATTCCTGCCGTGTTCAGAGTTTACGGTTTAAAAATAACTGTTACCATTATGATAATGTCAAGTGTCGTAGCCCTGAGTCCCAGAAATGTTAACCTTAAAGTTTATTGAGGTTCACCGCTTAACCCAAGCGGGGTCCTTTAAGCACTACGGCTTCCAATAAAGATCACATCACAGTAAACACTTCTGTAAGGCTGCAACTGTCGACGGGAGAGACGCGCATTTCAGAAATATACGCTCTTTTATTAACTTCAATCCCGTCTATAGCCATAATGCCATAATGCTGCCAAGTCTTAAATTTGCTAATTCGTATCTGAAACAATTTTCGTTTGGTGAATTTCCTCAATCCTAAGAATCTTGGTGCTATTCTAATTCTAAGTAATGGATTGCGAGCCTAGCAATGCCTTTATCTGAACTCTTAAATTGCACTGCTAATGAGAGTAACTCAGGCTTACTACATTGTGCATTAATTTTAGTATACCTATGGAGATTATTTTTTGCAGTTATTTACAGCTTCCAGACCGACTCCGTAGCGCAATGGTAGCGCACCTACCTCTGGCGCTGAGTGCCCGGATTCGATCCCCCGTACCGCCGTGGAGATTTTTCCCCCGCAGGGAGGTCTGGCGTGGGGTGCACTCAGTCTCGCTAAGTCCCGAAGGGGCCAATTGAGGAGCTCCTAAGGCCTCCTAACTGGCCACTCATGACGGCTGTAGTAGGCAGAGGTGGGGGACGCAGCGGCCGGGTGGCAAGCCTTGGCCCTTCATGGGCTGTATGTTTACAGCTTCAACCGACGAGGGCGTTGATGTTATCACACAGGCTTTTGCTTGCGAAACGTGTTTTTGTGAGCGTACTATGGAAGAGGAGGACATACGCGAGTTTAAGGAATACAACACAGCAAAAATTGTATTTCTACCTCTTTTCTTTGCTGATAAATAGTGCTTAAAAGGGTTTATAAACCATTTTACGACATTCTGTATTTGTGATGTATTTCAAAGCCTACCATAAACAATGCCACGCCGTTGAACGTTTCTGTTGAAGTAACAAAGCATACTTTTGAACATTTTTTAAAAAAGTTATCAAGAATTGAATTATTCGTATTGAAGCATAAGTCTCCTATGTAATGTTACAACTGGTGCATTTATTCTATATAGTATTTTTGGTTGTGTGGTTTAATAAGTAATTCCTTACACAAAGACATTCAACAAAACCGTTTACCTCTTCTAACATTTCTTGAGGTGCATCTGGTATCTGCTAGTTCAAGTAATGAATTTTACACTCTGTATTCATATATTTTAAATAGATAAACCAGTTTTGTTCGTAACAAAACTACCATTTTGTCACCTGTTTCTTTGTGCAGAGCTGCGAAGATATATGTATATATTCTTAAAATTAACATAAGTATAAAGGTATAGAACAGCCTGGGTAACTCGCGAAATAGATTGAGCGACCACCATTTGTTTTACCTGCTAAACAAGAGTTCTCATTGCAAGGTCGTGAGCAGCCTGCGCTGAGAGAGCACCAGTTATCCAGGCCTGTACAGTATAGAATCCTGACTCATGCCTCAGTAAATCTGCTTTGTCGATGAGCTATAGGAGGGTAAAGTTACCCTTATATGTTGTAGCAACAGGATACTGTTTATTAAACTTAAAAAAACAGCGCAGTAGTCCTCACCGGGTCAACACCTACCCCCCGGCTGCTGCACCCCACCTCTGCGCACTACAGGCATCTTGAATGAGGCGCTGGGGCGGGTTTCCTCCGGGTTCTCCAGTTTCCCCCGCCATCTCATTCCACCGGTACTCCATCTCCATTCCATGTATCATCAGTGTCACTGCCTACGGTGCCGTAGTAGTAATAGTGGGCGTTAAACACTAAAAAAAAAAATGAGTTGAAGGACTGGACGGTGGGACTTGGTCAGCACCCCGGGCCCTCCCGCCCGGTTATGCGATCTTTGTGATCACGGGCCGCTACTTCTTAAGCAAGTAGCTTCTCAGTTGGCTCCCCAGGAACCCAAAGAGGCTGAGTGCACCCCGTACCAGGTCTCCCGGCTAGATACAATTCCCACACCGGTACCGGAAATCGAACCCAGGTCTCCAGCTTGGTAAGCAGCAGCGCTACCATCGCACTAGGGAGATGACCAGATACTGTTTACACAACTTGAACAATTTCTGTGAAGTTTTATTTATCTAGGTTCAGAAAAAACATTAGTGGTGTAGTGCGAACACTTTAACGCATTTAGTTACTAAAACATAAAGAAATTCAATCATCAGTTATATGTTTATGAAAAATATTTTATACATACATTTTCATAAGACCACTAAGATGACACGGTATAAATAATTTTGATATATAACAATTAAATTTTAGACGTGAGTCATCGTACATTTTACGAAGTTCTCTGCCGCTTCTATGATCACGTGCTAGAGAGGCCAATATATTTGTTGAGGATTTTATGATGCCTCATGCCGAGTGTCCGTGATATCCTGTTTCATCTGTTAACTTTGGGGTCCGTGAGTTTCATACGTGCTATATATCAAGTTTCTTTCACTTCTGGCATTTATGAATCTTTGTTTGCTAACAAAGCAGAATTGTGACACCCTTCACCAGCAGTTGTTTTGCATTATTTACGTCCTGGATCCTATCGTTGGGAAATTGGCTAATTCCAAAATATGTAACCGGATATTCAGCCCACAATTTGCCAGAAGCTCCAAGAACCTTCGGCAGAAAACCGTAGTTTTACCCTTTCTGGGCACCTGAGGTTTTAGGAAACCCAAGGTGATGTTATACTTGCTAAGTATTGCTGCTCCTTGTGGAGTTTTACTTTCTCTATCACGTATAGTAAGAGAAGTATTGTATTCTATTAAAAATTTTGAAGTCGAGACTTCGTCGGAAATACATGTTTTGAGGACCACTGAATCCAAAAAGAAGCATTTTTAGAAAACGGTCCGTGTGTGTCTCTCTCGCTCTCTGTGTGTGTCTGTGTGTGTCTGTGTGTGTCTGTGTGTGTGTCTGTGTGTGTGTGTGTGTGTGTGTGTGTGTGTGTGTGTGTGTGTGTGTGTGTGTAAACAACACAACTCAAAAACTAAAAGTCAATTTAAAATCATAGTTGGTATTTAAGTTTAATATCTTTCAAGGATGCGACAGGGAGATTTTCAAGAAAATTTCCTCATCCCAAACTTTACATTGAAGATTTTTCGAAAAGCTTTATTTTCTGAAAAATAAATAAAAAAAACTATAGTTTGCTGTTTAACGACGCTGTCAAATGCCAGGATCACATCACTGTCGCCGGTGTGTCGGAATTTCGTCACGCAGGAGTTCTTTTAAATGCCATTAAATCTACTGACATGGAGCTGTCGTTTTTAAGCACATTTAAGAACTATCAGTCTGCGCTGGATTTGAAGTCACGACCTTGGTATCAATAGGCCAGCGTCTAACCAACTGAGCCAACCAGACCGACAAATTCCTCAAAAAATGGCTCTCTCGACTTTGATTACAATGCCATATATTTTAGATATTTTATGCCAAAGGAAAAAATATATTTTGAATTTTCTGGCTATACCCCACATAGTCCTGTTTACTGTTGATGACTTTTGTATAACTAGTAAAGCGTAAGAGATAGCCCAATCTTACTATATAAGAAATGTAGACCTCGATAAAGAATAATTAATGTTCAAATCCATTTTTTTCTTTATTCCTTGTTATTTGTCAGAATTTCGCAATACTTACAGTCGTTCTCAAGTGGGAGGTCGTTATTCATTTTTTATCTGTTGGTCATGTAAGCAGAACGTTATTTCAAAGACATCATATAGCGACCACTCTTAAAATATTTAACTTCGCTTAAAGCCTACTGTATTTCCCGAGCACCTGCAAGAAAATTAGCAATAAGATCTCGATGGCCATGACGTAGATAGAGGAATAAGGGTTTGTAAGACTAATTTGTGGGAGAGTAGAGAAAGTTATGTGAGTGAAATACATCAGATTTTTACTGCTTATGCTGTCGGAAATCTCATTTGGTTTAATGCTTTATTAGGATTACCGAAGAAAAAGCGTAATGAAATTATGTAAGTAAATGTTTTGCTTCGTGGTGGACGAAGCGACGTCTGGGCGGGTTGTCTCCTGGTTCTCCGGTTTCCACAGCCATTCATTCCACCAATAGCTTCACCATCATTTTTGCATTCATAGATTTCCCTTGCATTTCATATCATCGTCTTCCACAATGTCATACCTGGTGCTTGACTGGCCGCCCGCTTCTAGGTCTTCACTCTGTCCGGTCCATAGGTTCCTGTGCTCCCCGACAGACGTCTGACAACAGGCACTGGCTTATAAGTCCTAGGGGTGTAAGTCGTAATAAGGGGAGGGTAATCAAGTGAAGAAGAAGATTACTAACATAATATTTTATTTTTATTTATCAGATGTTTGGCTGTAATGTAAGCCTACTGAAGTAATATATTAATTTAGGTTTGAAAACTCTTTGCGTGTATAATAAGCCTGTATTGAGAATAATTATAATTGAATTATTTTTAGTATTTAATATGCTTTTTAGTCTCTCGTTTTAGCAGAGATGACAATTAAGAAATAATTCACGAGTTCTTAAATAACCCAGAGATTACTAGATGCGTAGAATCGCCCAACTTTTTCTTTCTGGAATAGCAGAAAATCCTAATTCAAACAGAAGAAGTGAGGTTTCAAATTTGGGCCTTCCTATTCCTTCATTTATAGACCATTATTACATAGGTGACGTAGACGAAATATTCTGTAATGTCTCAAAAAGTCAAAAAAACTTAAAACAAAAAATTATATAAAGGTAATTTCAAGAATGTCAGTGTGGTAAAGACCAAAGCTCGCTATTACCACCATACTCTCAATTTCACATATATTTACACAAAGGCATAACGCTTTATTAAGGTTAATGGGGTTAAGGAATATTTAGATTTCCCTGCAATAGACATCCCGGCATTGACAAAGACAAAATATTTCGATTTCAGCAACCTTCATTGCCATATATCGGAATTAATATCGAAGCTAATGATGAGTTAAACGTTTAGACTCCAGAACCTTATCACGTAAATGAAGTCACAGAATATTTAACATTTCCTTCCTAACTGACAACACGCACAGCAACCTTGGATCATCTCTCACAACCTGGCATATTTTAGTTCTAATATCGTTGAACTGTGAAAACTCCAAGAGGATAGTTATCTTATTTTTCTAAGCATCTAGGGCATCCTGTAATTGCGGAGCTAAAGTGTGTTCTTAACGTGATTCAACCTTAAACGTCCCTGGGACTGAAAAATGACCGAAAAATAATCAAATTGACGATATTTAGGTTTATGCATACAAATGTTCCCCAAACCTTCAGTCATCGCTTGGCAGTAAACTTTTTTAGGCTCCGCCATTTTTAAAGGTCTATCACAGGCTTTAAATACCATGTGCGCTACATTTAAATGCCCCTATTGCACTGAACTTTGTGACAGTATTTGGAGCAACTATGGAACATAAAGAGCTCAGGAAGAACCAAATTCTGCGGAAGGGACTTGTTAAGTGACATCTCGCCGCAAGAGAAAAACTAGGAATCTGAGGAGAGAGACTACTAGACAAAAGAGGGAAAGTGTAACAAACAGGTAATTCACTCATGATCATAATGTAAAAATTGATTTTTCTGGATTTAACATTTTTAACACACTGCTCCCTGCGTATTAAATTTCCTGCTATGCTCCTAGATCTATTCCAGCATGTGTTCTATTTATGTGACTTCAACATCATTCTTTGGTTTCAAGATCTTAAAACTTATATATGTTTAAAAAGGTTAAATACACGAAAGGAAGTTAAAAACATTGTTATTGTCCATTAAAGCTAAGAAATTAGTAACTTTAAAAGTATTTCTTTTTCTTCCTGCCAGAGATTGATAGTGTCTGTCGGGCAATTGGTATAGAAAAAAATAAAACTATTGTGATATTCTAGTTTTTGCTGGAATATTTTAAGTATTAAGGTATTTTTGCATAGTGAATAAATTAAAAAATTAAATCCCTCGAAACTACGAACTAGATTGTGCTGGAACTTTGTGTGATAGTTTATAACAAAAACACCCTTAAGTGTGCAAAATACCGATTTCATGCCTATAACAATATAAAAAATCAAATGAGGTCCAAGGGTCCCTTAAAGATACATCAGATATGCTTACGTCAATAACTTACTCTCAAAACTGTTACTTGACTTAATATACTTCTATATTACCCTATTATATATATACTACCCTCTTTTGTTTTCGGATATAAATCTATGTAACAAACCTACCACATATTCAGGGTAACTATTTCGTTAACAATTGAGGCAGTATTTTTGTGTAAGCCCTCTGAAATTATTCTAACTGTAAATATAAAGGCAACAGAAAACCCCCTGAAATAACCATGTTAAATTCTGATATACATAAAAATGAACTAGATCGTCAATAAGTGATTGAGGTCAATCGAGTATGGCAAGATTAGAAAAGAACATAGACTTTTCACAATCATTGGCTGTGCCTAGTTATTTTGTTTGTTGGCGAGGAAGTCCGCCATATTTAGCGAGAAAATTATAAAAGTGCTTCATGAGAAGGATAATGATCTTTAAGTGTTAATCAATTGTTCAAAACATTCATTAAAACAATATTGATTATTTCATCTATAAAATGGATCCGTAAGACGTTCGCCTTACATTAACACCAACAAATTAAAAGTCTACACAAAGTTATTAGGCTGACAATATAAACGTTCAATCATTCCGTAGCACACGACGCTTTAAAAAGAGCATTATTATTACATACGTAACCTCCCTCCAATTGTACAACGTTTTTACTTAAGAGATTATATTTACCTTATTAACTGCCTTGTTTACACTGGTATTACATATGTTTACATGTGTTTCACTCTGCATTATACTTGTTTTCACACTTGTCGGCAAAAGCCTTGTTGCAGTTCCTTTACATATTTTATTACTACTTACAGCGTTTCGATATCCACATCAACGCAGCTTTCAGAAACATTTTCTTAAGAGAGAAGGAGAGCTGCAAACTTGGGGTAATGCCTTGGTGAATGGATGTGTCAGGAGATCCATTTTAGAACATGACCACTGGATGTAATTAATCAAAACTTCGTTCAGTCTTTCGACTGCACTTACAGCATACCGGTGCATGTTCACATCTTGGCCCAAGAAAAGGCTTCTTCTTTATTGGTTACCCGCGTGGAATGTTGGTGTTTACACTTTTATAACTTCAAGTGACTAAATAAGGTGTTCTTAAATTAAAAACCATCAGGTCCTTTGAGCTAAATCCTTCTTTTCACATAAATCCTATACCCAGCAATACAAACTGATTTGTGATCATCACTAGTTTAGTGCCAATGTCGTCTCATTGATATCAAGCTACGAGGATACTTCAAAAAGTAAGTTACATATGTTGTTCGACGCTAAGAATAGTGCTTCGTCAGAATAGAGTTCATGTTTCAGAGTTCTGCTACAGTATTGTTAGCAGGTGCATCATAGTGTGCGAGCAAAATGGCGCATTAACTGGAAACTTACTGCAAAGTTAAAGGTTCGCCGTGATATTCTGTACCATAAAGACCGAATTCAGTGTTGCGTCTAGTCATAGTGAAATTAAACAAAGGTATTGTTCTCCTGCACGACAATGCAACACCCCAAATGACGCACATAACACAAGCTCTGCTTCAGTTTTTCGTGGGGAGGTGTTTAACCATCTGACATACAGTCCAGATCTTGCACGGTGCGATTTCCATCGATGAGCAAGCTGAAAGGACGTCTGGAGACCACAACGGTCCTCTAATGTCTCCATGACCAAGGAGCGGATTTCTGTCCCTGAGGAATTCAATGAATGGTAGACTTGTGGACTATGTTGAAAAATGTCATGCATCTGTGCCTTTTGCAATATAATATACCATTCAATAAAGTTAACTTGGCCTGTTTTGATCATGAGTAACTCAGTTTCTGAGGTTTCCTCGTATGTCATGCCCCAAAGGGGTACACCTCGCAGCAGAGAACCGTTTTGGTAGGGGATTGAAGCTAGTTACCTAATTATATGTAATTAATAATAAATATAATAAATAAATGGGTGCAGTGTGCTTTCAACGTGTACCGGAGCATCTATATGAATTTCAAAAATGAAAATATATCTCCCTCATAAATATTGTACTGCAAGTGTAAGTTTCAAAAGATGTCTTTAAACACGTATACAATTTCGCTAATAATAAATATATACCAGATGGCCCACTCCAGCCGGCATTGAGGTAAGTAGATAACCCTTCGTGCGTTAAAAGAGTTGCAGAAATCATGGGGGTACATCCAGTCAGTGGCGTGCGTGAACTTTGTTCTGCTTGTAAGAGAAACGGACGGGATGCCAGCCTAGTGAGTGTAGCACGTGGTAATAGACAAGAATAGTCTTAGAATATTTTCCACTTCACTTACAGGACTTTAGTTTGCAGGGAATTAACTTGTTCCTGTATATCCTGCTATTGTCTAACATTACGGATTACGGATTGTAAATTGCCAAAACAAAAGCACATTCTTCTTTACAGGCACTACACAATACTCTTGAAAATGAGTTCTTCAAAACATTAGTGTCAAAAGGAAGGTAATCTGGCTCTGTACACAGGGGAGCACATGTAACGCTCTTAGCTGTAGTTATCAGCATAAGGTACTTCATTTGTACCTATTGTAGTCTGTCTTCTTGCAGCTAAATGTTTAGCTTTCTTTCACATTATTAACTTTCCACTTTCCACTTTCCACTTTCTATATTTGCTGAAACGACACAAGTGATAAACAAATTAACTACACACGTGGATCCTTTAGTTACTTTGTAAACAACTTCACACATGTATTACATTTTTCCTCAACCGATAGCAGCACGTGTACAATAAGAGCAGCCAACATTTGTATTTTAAAGGCACATGTCTCATTAAAGTCCAAAAACCTTCAAAGCCTTAGCTATGAAGTGAAATCTGACTAACTTGCCACGCCCACTTTTCATTGCAAGCTTTTAAATACACAAATTTCCAGGTGGATTTGACACATATTTAGGAGGGGGGGGGGGTTAACTTGCAAAATGTATTCATATCTCTAGATAGATCCAATTTGTTTGAAATTTTGTGTCCTTATTATATCATAACTATGTAACTCCTGTATGATTTTCAATGTTTTATACCTAGCGCAAGTTGTTTTACAGGACGGAAACTCATAACACCAACATTTATATGAACTATCTCATGTACATACTTAATAACCAGAGCCTATAATATTTGCAACTTGTGCTTTAATGTCATTTAATCCATTTCTTAGTTTTTTAATTCAACTAATTCAACAGCATTTTTACATGCAGTATTTAACAAAATGAGTAATGATTTAGGTTCAGTTACAGAATCCCGTACCTAATAATAACCACAAAAATTTTACGCAGTAATTCCTGAGAAAGTAAATTTTATAGACAGAAATGTTACTGGCGGGAAACTGAGTATGAAAATTTGGTGTACCTGGGGCAGTTTCCTCCACTGTAGCTCTAAAACTTCCCATTATTTTTTGGACATGACCTATGCATTCTAGTTTTTCAGTAGCCACATTGCCACATAAAGCATACAAACGTTGAACTTTGTAGTACTTTAGGAGGCAAATTTTAAATCAACACATCCACTTTAGAAATGTCAAATTCAACAGCCTATGACTAAAAGTATAATGAAGATATCACAATAACACAACTGATTTACCAATATATTGGTTACGTGATTCACAAATAAAAAAATCACAAATTCCATGTGTAATGCAAGTAAACGCCGCCTTAATGTCATATTCTGGACATGCTGACGAAAATATTTCTTCAAAAATATTTTCTGAAAAAAAATCACGTTTTTTGGTCATTTTGTTACTTGAGTGTCCCCTAGGGAGAGCTATACATGACAATAGATTTTGATAGAAGAATGCCATAACGAATGGCACATAAAGAATTGTAGCCTCACACACATGGAGGCAGCACGGCGCCTATAGGGTAAGCTATAATGCCGGTAATTCATTAGGAGTAATCCCAGCCTTTGGAGACACTAATTCGCAATTAGGACTTCGCTCTAGGTCATGCTGTAACGCCTCGTAATGATCCTGTTTTCGTCCAGTTGCCATTATTATTTTCCCTTCCCTCCTCTCTCTGTCTCTCTGGTAAAACTTGTGGTATCCCTTCCAATGGCAGTACCAGAAGCTGACAGCGTGATTTACTGTGCGTTCATATATCGCAAGCCGCCCAAATTATACACAAATTATAATATCAAGCTGTAACTCTCCGTCACAATAATGGGCACTGACATGTTTAAACATATTATTTTATGTGCATGCAGCCCTATGTTTTTATTAAGTTCCAAACATATCTGCGACGCTGAATGAAATAAATTAATGATGACGTAAGCGTGCCTGGAGACATTCGATGTCTAGAAGTTTAGGTGGTGTGAGGAACTCACGGTAACTAGAGGACATTGTGGAATACTACTAATCTTTTATAACCGGCACATAATTAATTTATTACATTAAAAGTTTATTTTATAACCTACTAAACTGCCCTCTCAAAAAATCAATCAAATTTTAAATTCATTGAAGCATATATTTTGATGCTGGTAGTACCTTTAAAAAGTAGTATGGGCAGTTACTCTATAATCAACTAACCCAAACTGTACTACATAACGTAACAGCGTCCGTGACTAAATACCTACACCAGGGAACGCATCCGAGTGCCTACTGCGTTAATGACTCCTCTCCTGACAGGGCAATAAGTCGTACGGAAACAGTCGCTATTGTGCGCCGTTCTGGGCTCCAGATACTTCGTTTTCTGGCATTCGAGGGTATTCCATTTCTAGAAACTTTCTTATTGAGTGCTTGACTGCTGAGCGCCGAGTCAGACTATTAGGCGTTTTACAAGCGTTTAGTGGACAGCGACTGTGAATTGTGCCGAGTGCAATTCAATGTGAGTTGTGATCCGTTAGTTCAGTTGATTGAACGAACAGCCCCATGCACACGGTAAGTAAGGTGACTAAGAATTGTGGCTTTAACTATAACATGCATTTTATAGGTAACTCCATACGCTTGTTAAGGTTATTATCATCGTCATAATCGTTATTGTTGTTATTATTGTTATTATTATTGCTATTATTATTGTTGTTGACGCTACATTTCAAATGACAACCTATATACTTGAACATCGCAATTAATTATCCTTCCATGTAGTGCAGTACGAATTATGTATACTGTATTCATACTAAGTTTTATCTGTCTTTGAACTCTACTAAGATAATGCTAATAAAAGCCATGTTAATTTAAGCTAAATGTAACTAAACATGGAAATGAGGGAACAATGAAATTTAAAGGAATAAATACAAGCACATAAGAAAAAAATATGTAGCACGGGCCTACTAGATCCCGCGCAACCAATGGTGTTCTAGCAGAGCACGGATAAGGGAGGGTTAATTTTCTCCAGCTTGTACGTTCAGTTGCGTCATCATGTAAACAAGTATGCAGCGCGTACTGTCAGTGATAATGAACACAACAGAAATAGCCCCAAATATGGTAAATGTTTATTAACCTGACAGCTAAACTCAAGGTGGAGTCAATTCTTGAACACGGTATATTTTCAAGGGCCTACTGTTCCGTGTGAAAATGTACAATTTTGTTGCTATAATATTATATCTGAAGACACATGAAGTGTTGCCCACAGAACTTACTCAGAAAGAAATGTGGAATTATTAGCTCTATGGTTGGGTTACCTTCTAAAAGTAGTCCATAATTTCAATTATTCATGCCTATTCGAAGTTCTGTAGCTTTGCTTTAAAATCCTTTGTGTGTCAGTCATGTAATATTGACATTTGTTCCCCTCAGGAATTGACCTAGTAATAGTTTGAGCAAGTGGATAAAAGGTAAATCAAAAAGAGGCATTCAATCACTGTCTAAGATCCATTTTTTTATGATTGAAGACGGTTATATATGAGACGGTTCAAAGACGTATAAATTTTAATGTAGGTTAGCAGAGAAAGAGTTACTTATTATGCTTTCAATTGGCTATAAAATAATGTTAGATTCAATTCCATAGCTTTTACGAGCGATGTGATTTATTTGCGTCTTCGGAAGAATGCCTTAGATGAATGTACGTTTCATGGTTTGATGCAGGTACGTAACAAAGCCAGTTTGGTCCCCACACTCTCCTCTATCTTTTACTTTTGTTTCTTATGATTTATTAACCACAAAGGCTAGCTTTTCACATTTTATGCTCATTAACTTCAATCAAAATGAAACCAGCAAAGGTTGTTTTCAAAGTGGGTGCCGACAAGGTATCTCATTATTTTTAAGATACTAGCGCACCTCGCAGTTATGTTTTTCTTGCTTTAGCCGTTCTCATTTTGAAACATGATTTTTGCTACTCGGAAGTCAGACATAACATGCTGCATTTATATGCATTCTCATGCACTTAGGAAAAATTCCGAATTTCAGGTTTCTGTCCAAGTTAAAGCTCTCATTGAAACACACATCTAAAAGCTAAATAAAAAAATCCAAGGAAAAATATTGAACATTAATTACCCCAAGAATACAACTTGCACCTTGCAAGTGTTAATTTAAAAACAAATATCTTTAAATAAGGTTCTGTGACTTTTAAGACTTATTATAGAATATGTAGTTCGTTTTAACTGCCACATTATTGATCTTGATTTTCAAAATCCGAGAGCTGCATTGGGTGTTTGGTCTTAAGTGTTGGCTACATTTATAAGTCACTGTAAAACAGTGTTTTATCATACCCAATATTTTATGCAAATAGTTTTGTTTTGCACAAACGATAGTTTGTTGACTTTGTTTGGGATAATCTACACATAGGCAGGCAGTTTTCCTCAATGCTAAGAAAAACTTAACTCAGAAGGAGTGAAGGCCTGCAGTTTGAGGTAGGATTGGGAAACCTGTATCATACTTTTGACTGGTAATATAGGCTAATGTTATGATGCACGGCCCAGCAATGCCATATCTTACTACTGTTAGATTTAAGGTGTTTTCCATAATTATGTGTTCCAAGCTGCCAATGGAGTAGTAAAACGTCACCACTTTGACATTGTAATAAAATAATGAGAATAACATCATAAAAGTAATAAAAATATAGTAATAGCAATAGCAATGATAATAAAATGCGATAATAACAAAGAAATGCCAATGAAACATCACGTTCGCATGGATTTTGTTACGGCAATTTACAATCTTAATCCGTAATGTTAGACAATAGCAGCATATACAGCAGTGAGTTTATTACCTGGTAAATAAAGTCCTGTAAGTGAAGTGGAAAATATTCTAGGACTATTCTTGTCTATTATCACGCACTACACATGCTATGCTGGCTTCTCTTACAAGTAGAACAAAGTTCACGCACGCCACTGACTGAATTTAACCCCATGATTTCTGCAACTCTTTTAACGCACGAAGGGTTATCTATTTACCCCGATGCCGGCTAAAGGGGTCACCTAGTATAACTTATTAGCGGTTTTGATTTAAACTTTTACCTCTAATGAAGGTACAATAAAGTAACATCGCTCATACAATGTCACGTGTTGAGCTCAGAATTAAAATAAAATGAGCAATTATCAATGTAGAAACTTTTGGTGGTGTATGTGTAAGTCAGCTATAAGACTTAGGGAAAGCTTCCAGCAGAAACACCCTGTGGTGTGACGGATTCTGGTCTTCTTTGCTCATCTCTTTTGCTTCCAGATCCCCTGTGTATAGCAGGATTGAAGTCAACTTTATGATTCACGTCCATATCCCTCTTCACCCAAGTTCTTATATAGACTCTTGCTAGGAGATTCTACTCTCCAAGTTTCCTGGCTGACGAAACAAGTACAGGCAGCTGGACTTAATACTCTACTTGAATGTAGTAAGTAGGAAAATGGGGTTTCTTAGGGGTAACAATGTTGTGGCATTTCTAGTTTTGAGTTGAAAATGCAATTCAATATAATTTAAGCAATACTGAATCTACGGAAGTCTACCTCTTATAAATACCTGTCTTTCATCTGATGTTCCATACTCTCTGAAGTGTACATAAACTCTTGCTAGAAGCTTCTAATCTCGAAGCGTCCTGGGTGACGGAAAAAGTACAGGCAACTGGACTTAATATACGATTCCAACGTTTAAGGAGAAAAAATCTGATGTGTTGCACTCACATGACTTTCTCTACTCTTGTACTAACCATTCTTACAAACTCTTATTCCTATATCTTCTTCGTGTTAGTTAAGATAAACATTTGTACAACGTATCTTATTGCTTATTTCCTTGTAGGTACAAGGGGAATATTAGAATACAGTAGGCTTTGTGCGATAGTCAAATGTTCTAAAGCTTTGGGATTCTGTTGGCTTTGCACACTTAACATATAAAAAATGCACAACAATGATCCATTTCACGAAAGTTCTAAGTTTTCCGAAACTCACACACATAACAAGGAATATCTCCGAAATGGTTCACACTATAAGAAAATTTATTGAGACATAAATTGTGTATTTTAGCAAGATCTACATTTTTGTATAGTATGTTTACCAGTTATGCAAAGGTCCTCCAGAGTAAATACGACTACAGGGGCTATAGCCACAAAATTAAAGATATACATTTCATTTGTCATCAAAATATCTCAACCATATGACATTTTAATCAAAATCGTTAGAGCCATTTTCAAGAAAATCAAAATTTTCGAAAAATTTTCAATATAAAGGGTAGTTTAGGGTGAGGCTATTTTCTTCAAAATCTTCGTCTCGCATCCTTAAAAGACGTTAAACTTAAATACCAACTATGGTTTTTAACCGACTTTTCGTTTTTGAGTTATGCTGTTCACAGACTGACACACAGACACACACACGGATCTTTTTCTAAAAATGCATCTTTTTTGGATTCAGGGGGCCTCAAAAGATATTTCCGGTGAAATCTCGACATCGAATTTTTGGGTGGAATACAATACTTCCCCTACTTACCAGTAGAGAAAGTAAAACTGGGCTTCTCAAGTGCACCGGGCAACAATTTTCAGCTATTTTTACTTTCTCTACTACGTATAGCAGGTAGAGGAAGTATTGTATTCCACCCAAAAAATCGATGTCGCATTTTTAGAAAAAGGTCCGTATGTGCGTGAGTAACTCTATCTGTGAACAACATAATTCAAAAACGAAAAATCGGCTAAAGTCGGTATTTAAGTTTAATCTCTTTCAAGGATGCCACATGAAAATTTTGAGGAAAATTCCTGCACGCTGAACTATCCTTTACATGGAATTTTTTTTGAAAATTGTGATTTTCTTGAAAATGGCTCTAATGATTTTGATTAAAATGCGATATGTTAAAGATATTTTTATGACAGATGAAGTTTATACCTTGAATTTCCTGACTATAGCCTGTGTAGTCCTGTTTACTCTGGATGACTTTTGAATAACCCATAAATCGCAATAAATAAACCAGATCTTACTGTACGAAAACTGTAGATCTTTCCGAAACGCAATTTATATCTCAATTAATTTTTGTGAAGTGAACCAAGTTGGAGATATTCCTTGTTGTTTGTGTGAATTTTGGAAAACTTAAATTTTCGTCTAATGGAACATCGTTATTCATTTTTTATGTGTTCAAAGCCTATTGTAGTCCCATATTCCCCTTGCACCTGCAAGGAAATAAGCAATAAGATAATTTCTGCAAATGTTTGTCTCAACTAACACGAAGATAGAGGAGTAAGAGATTGTAAGAATGTTTAGTACAAGAGTAGAGAAAGTCATGTGAGTGCAGCACATCAGATTTTTATTTTTCTGTTCAAAATGAAATTCAGTAAAATTTAAAGGCTACTGAATCTACGGTACTCTACCTTTTATATTTAGCCACCTTTCTTTTAATTTTCCATACATATTTTCTTAAGTATACATTAATATTATATTTTCTATACTACTAGCATGATAAAGTGGAAAATATTACAAACGTATTTGAAACCACTTCAGTGGAGCTGCGAGGTATTTTGCTGTATGTTGTGGTGTTTTAGAATCTGGGTATTCATAATCGGCGTAACTTTATGAGTGGGTTCTGTACCACAGAGTCCGAATGGGAAACCTTAATGGTCAGCCCAAAGAAGAAAAGAAAGAAAAACAGAAAATTAAAAACTATAAATCAAAATATAAATTCCAGGAGCTTGTAATGGATTTAGTGGCTACAGAGGAGAAAATATGCCCTGTTTCATCAAGCTGGAAGAACTTTTGGAACCATTGTTAGGAAGTTCTATGAACATAAACCAGTTGCATGTAAATTCGCACACAAGATATAGGAGTCCAACTGCAATTATTTTGTCCATATAACTATCATTTAATATTTTGAATATAATTTTGCCCTCTTACTAAATCCGATGACAAAATGAATTTAATTTGCTGAACGTTTAATACACAGCATCAAATAATTTATTGCACAGAGCAATGCAAGTTACTTCCCCTTTTACAGAAATATTACTGAGATAACTTTTTCTTCACATTCTAGCTGCTTTTGGTCATAATGCGTTGAAAATGAGAAAAGCTATAAGGTCTTCAATCAAAGCAGCGTGTTGTATGGTTTAACCCTAGCATTACCAAGGCTTATTTCATAACTCAGATTACCAAGGCGGGGGGGGGGGTTTACTTGGTGGCCACCGCTAGTAACAAAATGTCTGGGCATTTACCACAAGAAGAACTAAATATCCAGATGCTTTGAATGCTAACACCCCTAGGAGGAAGGGATTAACTGAGGGAACCGTTGTATGGCACAGAATCGCACGAAGACGGGCCACAGAGACACGCGGAAGTCCCTAAGTAGAGTTGATAACCATTTCAGACCCACCGACCCAGCACCATCACTGTAAGTCCGATGTCCTATAAGCGCCCTGCCGCGAGAGGACAGCAGCCACATAACAGCGCTGACAACAGCAGTTACCAAACGCAAGCATCTGTCTGGCGCCACCTTACACCACGAGTCTGGAAAAACATGAAATATGATACAGAAATGGAAAGAAGGGAAATGAGGGAAAGGAAAGCATGGTAAACCCCAACTCACAGTGCGCGGTCGACGGGGATCGAACCTGTCACATCCCCGAGCCGGTGGTGGTGGTCGTGATGATGGTGACGATGATAATATACAAGGGCAGAGACAGCAATAACGAGAATGATAAGGAGAGCGATAACGGAAACGGGAACGGGAATGGTTACAAGAACAGTAACTGTAACGAGAACCGTAAAGGTAACGAGGACGCTAACGAGAACGAAAACGGGAACGAGAACGGTAACTAGTACGGTAACGATAACGGTAACGTGAACTGTAACAAGATCGAGAACGGTAACGAAATCGAGAACGGTAATGAGAACGTCAACGGTAACGAGAACGTTTACGGTAACGAGAACGCTAACGGGAACAATAATGAGAATGGTAACGGTAACGGTACGAGAACGGTAACGAGAACGAGAACGGTATAGAGAACGGTAACGAGAACGGTAATGGTAACAAGTACTGTAAAGATAAGAAGAACGGCAACGAGTACGGTAACGATTACGAGAAGGGTAACGGTAAAGATATCGGAAACGGTAACGAGAATGGTACCGGTAATGATTACAGTAACAACTATGGTAACGAGAACGAGAATACTAACGAGCACGGTAATGAGAACGGTACCAGTAACGAGAATGGTAACGAGAACGAAAACGGTAACGAGTACGGTAACGACAACGGTAACGCCAACGGTAACGATAACGTGAACAGTAACGAGATCGAGAATGGTAGCGAAATCGAGAACGGTAATGAGAACGTCAACGGTAACGAGAACGGTAACGGGAACAATAATGAGAATGGTAATGGTAACGAAAATGGCATCGGTGCGAGAACGGTAACGAGAACGGTAACGGGAACAGCAAGGATAACGGCAACGAGACCGGTAACGAGAACGGTAACGAGAACGGTAATGGTAACAAGTACTATAAGGATAAGAAGAACGGCAACGAGAACGGTAACGAGTACGGTAACGATTACGGGAACGGTAACAGTAAAGATATCGGAAACGGTAACAAGAACGGTAACGGTAACGATTATGGTAACGACCATGATAACGAGAACGAGAACACTAACGAGAACGGTATCAGTAACAAGAACCATAATGAACGGTAACGAGAACGGCAACGAGAGGGTAACTAGACGGTAACGAGAATGGTAACCAGAACGGAAATGGCAACGAGTATAGTAACGAGAAGGGTAACGGCAACGGTAACGAGAACGGTAACCAGAAATGTAACGCGAACTGTAACGGTAACGAGAACGGCACTGGTAACGAGAACGGTAACGATATAGAGAGCGGTAACGGTAACCGGAACGGTAACGCAAGCGGTAACGGTAACGAGATCGGTAACGGTAACGAGTACGGTAACGATAATGGTGACGTATACGGTAACGAGTACGGTAACGATAACGATAACGGTGACGTGAACGGTAACGAGATCGGTAACGAGAACGGTACCGAGAACGGCAAGGAGAGCGATAACGGTTACGTGATCGGTAACGGTAACGAGTACGGTAACGATAACGATAGCGGTGACGAGTACGATAACGATAACGATAATGGTGACGTGAACGGTAACGAGATCGGTAACGAGAACGGTAACGAGAACGGCAAGGAGAATGGTGACGAGTACGGTAACGAGAACAAGAACGGTAGCGCTAACGGTAACGTTAAGGGTAAGAGTGACGTATACGGTAACGGTAACGTTAAGGTTAAGGGTGACAGAACGGTAACGGGAACGAGAACGGTAATGGTAACGAGTACGGTATCGAGAATGGTAACCAGAATGGAAACGGTAACGAGAACGGTAACGAGAACGGCAAGGAGAGCGATAACGGTAACGAGATCGGTAACGGTAACGAGTACGGTAACGATAACGATAACTGTGACGTGAACGGTAACGAGATCGGTAACGAGAACGGTAACGAGAACGGCAAGGAGAACGGTAACGAGTACGGTAACGAGAACAAGAATGGTAGCGCTAACGGTAACGTTAAGGGTAAGGGTGACAGAACGGTAACGAGAACGAGAACGGTAATGGTAACGAGTACGGTATCGAGAATGGTAACCAGAATTGGAACGGTAACGAGTACGGTAACGGTAACGAGAATGAAAACGGTAATGGTAATAAGAATGAGAACGGTAACGAGAATGGTACCGAGAACGGTAACGAGAGCGAGTGCGCCTGCAAGAGCGACAGCGACAGGTACAGCGATAGGGGCAGGGACAGGGACAGTGACAGCGACAGGGACAGTAACAGCGACAGCTTCAGGGACAGGGATAGCGACAGCCACAGGGACAGCGACAGGGACAGCGACAAGGACAGGGGCGGGGGCAGGGACAGCGACAGCGACATGGACAGGGACAGCGATGGTGACAGCGACAGTGACAGCGACAGGGACAGGGGCGGGGCGGGGGCAGGGACAGTGACAGCTTCAGGGACAGGGATAGTGACAGCGTCAGGGACAGCGATAGCGACAGGGACATGGACAGGGGCGGGGGCGGGAACTGGGACAGCGACAGCTTCAGGGACAGGGATAGCAACAGCCACAGGGACAGCGATACAGACAGCGACAGGGACAGCGACAAGGACAGGGGCGGGGGCAGGGACAGCGACAGCGACATGGACAGGGACAGCGATGGTGACAGCGACAGCGACAGGGAGAGGGGCGGGGCGGGGGCAGGGACAGCGACAGCTTCAGGGACAGGGATAGTGACAGCGTCAGGGAGAGCGATAGCGACAGGGACATGGACAGGGGCGGGGGCGGGAACTGGGACAGCGACAGCTTCAGGGACAGGGATAGCGACAAGGACAGCGACAGCGAGAGGGACAGCGACAGTGACAGCGACAGGGACACGCACAGCGACAGCGACATGGACAGGGGCGGGTCGGGGCAGAGACAGCGACATGGACAGGGACAGGGACAGCGACAGGGGCAGGGGTGGGGCGGGTTCAGGGACAGCGACAGGGACAGGAATAGGAACAGGGACGGGGACGGGGACAGGGGCAGGGGTAGGGACAGTGACAGCGACAGCGACTGGGACAGGGAGAGGGACAGGGGCAGGGACAGGGACCGGGACAGCAACAGCGACAGCGACGTGCGTAGGGCACGGGGACCGACACGGACACCGACACCGACACCGACACCGGTACAGACACCGACGCCGACACCGACACCGACACCGACGCCGACGCCGACGCCGACACGGACACGGACACGGACTCGGACAACGACACGGATAACGACACGGACAACGACACAGACGACACGGACGACACGGACAACGACACAGACAACGACACGGACAACGACACGGACGACACGCACAACGACACGGACAACGACACGGACAACGACACGGACAACGATAACGAGAGAAAGTAGAAAGTTAAGGAGATGGATAAGGGAAAAACATTTTGAGCCTGCATTTATTATTTAAGTAACCAATACAATATTTCAAATTGGAAAGTCATTGATTTACTTTTTGGTGCTCGTGGAGTAGCTACTAAATTTATTGTGAATCTTTTCCGTCGTTTTCAATTGCAATTATGTGTTTTAGAAAATATTGGCTTGCAAATTATTTGTTATGTACATTTTACAGTCATCTGTATACTACACTAAATTAAGTAAATAAATAATTATAAAATAGTTAGCCGTTTTATGTTCAAGTTCTATAATAATTTTGCTGTTTATTTCACTTTATCCGGTTTAATACTTTTACATTATAGGAACTTTTATACTTCATTCAGGTTTACAAGTGTCTTGTACAAATCTATTAGCAGGCGTGTCGTTATGACATCCCAAAATACGACAGCTATTCAAGTATTGCATTTTCTGTCATATTTCGCTTGCGTTTACATGAATACTATCAGTAATTTCTGTAAATGTTTATCTCGACTGATATGATGAAGATAGAGGAATAAGTATTTGTAGGAATAGTTCGTACAAGAGCAGAGAAAATCATGTGAATGTAACACACCATATTCTTAAAATTACTTAAAAACAAAATTCAAGGGACCAAGAAAAATCTTTGAAAAATAAACGTTATAATTATTTATCAGAGCTCCACTGTAATAATAATAATAATAATAATAATAATAATAATAATAATAATAATAATAATAATAATAATAATAATAATAATAATAATAATAATAATAATAATAATAATAATAATAATAATAATAATAATAATAATAATAATAATAATAATAATAATAATAATAATAATAATAATAATAATAATAATAATAATAATAATAATAATAATAATAATGATAATGATAATGATAATGATAATGATAATGATAATGATAATGATAATGATAATGATAATGATAATGATAATGATAATAATAATGATAATAATAATGATAATAATAATGATAATAATAATGATAATAATAATGATAGTAATAATAATAGTAATAATAGTAATAATAGTAATAATAGTAATAATAGTAATAATAGTAATAGTAATAATAGTAATAATAATAGTAATAATAATAGTAATAATAATAGTCATAGTCATAGTAGTAATAGTAGTAATGGTAGTAATAGTAGTAATAGTAATAGTGATGATGATAATAATCATAATAATAACTAATGATGATAACAATGATCTCTGCCTGCTTCTGTCCCGTACAAGCACAGCTCTTGCTGTTATGTTTGTGCAAAGCAACGCATAAAGTGAGGTCCTTTGGTGTCAGGGCATAAGTTTATAAGTTATATGCAAATTTAGTATATCTGCAAGCAATTCCTACGTCATCTGCAAGAAGCAGGAAAAAATGCTTTAATGGTCTCAGCTAAAAGGTAGACGGCCCCGTATTAATGGACAGCAAATCGGCAGTAACATTTTAAAGTTTCTATTTCCCTTCGATCGTAAATCAAGCAGTCCGGGTGAGAGATCGGTTTATATCCTCTCCTGTTATGACTGGTTACGGCGCTCGTTAAAAGAAAAATAAAAAAGGAATAAGGACGAGCAAAAAGACCAGGGAAATAAAACGAATCAGATTTAGGGTGAGAAAAGAAATAAAAGAGATGCATGCCTCTTTCCGGAGAGATAAAATATTGAAGAACAGAGCGGAGAGGGGAATGGGTAGAAACGAAACCGTGCGGAATACGCCTTTAAACGCTTATCTGCAAATGCTATAAGAACGGGTTTTATTCTGTCAAGTTTTGATGACAGCTAATGTTTATAGGCACACTTTCCTGAGCATGTGGATTTATTTAGTCTTGAGTGACACGTTTTCTCCTTGGTACAATTTATATGTACAACTGAATACATTGGTCATTTCCTCCACTTAATTTGAAACACAAGGAGAATTGCACCTTTTGCTTTGAAATATTGAACCTTTGTTAAAGAGGGTTACTTCATTACGATAGCCCAGTTTGTAGACGCTAGCTATACTGTCTGTTCACCAGCTCATGGTTTAAGGGGAATGAAGGGAAGAGGAGAGACATTCCACGTAGTGTAACTCGAGCTTTGTAAACTTCCGTGCAAACGTTATTCTGTTGGTTACGTTGCCAACTTACCTCCAATGTTATTTGCGCTACGTTTATTCCCTCTAATTTATTTTAATTTGAGTTGTAAAATCGTAGGAGTGACTAGTTTTATGTCGAAAATTATGACAGCTCTACGCTTAAAATATCGTTATAGGATGATTGAAAGAATCACGCCTAAAGAGGTTCTTAAAGCGGACTCATTTTTGGTTTTACTGGACCAAACTGACGTTTGCTTGCCTCCATATATATGTGATCTCAATCAAGTAGACCAAAGTAAAATGAACACTTATAGAAATGTGGTAGATGGCTTATCCTTACAGAAATTGCACGATATAACGCCCAAGAATATATCACTTGAGATCGAAACAGTACTGGCAGGGTTTTTGAAATATAGAAACGTAAGAAAATGATCAGTGGGAGAAAGACTGAGTAGTTGAAAGCATCCTTTACGTTTTATAAGCTAAATATATCCCACGAACTGAAAATAACATTTAAGTTCCGCTATTTTGAGCGAGTTGTTTGCTTTAATCTAGCTTGAATACACATTCCAAGATTGGCACTCCTATCGTAAGCGCAACTAGAAGTACAATTCCAGCTTCAGGCATCACGTGTTCTTGTCACGCTTTAGTGACGTACTGGCTAGCTGCATTGCTGCGGTTTTCATCAAACAGGTATGTCTGACTATCTATGTGTCATGCATGTGTGTATGTCTGTATGTATGTGGGTACATATGTATGTACGTATGCGCTCCAGATATGTTTGTTTGTTTTTTTTGTTTTTTTTTGTTTTTTTTTGTTGTTGTTGTTTTTTTTTTGTTTTTTTTTGTTTTGTGTGTCCCCACGGGCACCTCGGCTTGTTTCGTTGGAGAACATGCGGGAAATTGTGCATAAACAATGCAGTTTTAAATTGTATTATCTAATACCCTTGTTCACATAATGTCATAACACGTACTTGCTGTTAACAATATTTAAGGCTTGTTTTTGTAAGTGTCAGTATGTCACTGACATATAACACTGCCTTGCATTGCTATAATAGTACCCATCCCTTAACGACCACAATTCAAGAAGTTGTAAAACTGCCCCTCGCCCTTCTTCCTCTGCTAAAGACACGAACACAGTATAAAGGTTCCTCTGAATATACTCTGAATATATATATATATATAGCGAAAGGACCTGCGGTTTTCAAGGCGGTTAGGTATTGTGCATTCAGTGTGTCTGAATGGCAGTGGGATGAGATGGTTATTAAGGGATGAGGAATACTATACATTCACATTTGCACTCTAGCTATATTTTTAAGTTACGTGATGTCACTCGTAGTTTTGAGTTTGAACATTCCTTCTTTAAATCTTATTGACTTCTTATTGGCAACTGGGAAACTGCCAATGTTTTCTTTACCTGACTGCACTTTCGATGCCCTGCTCACTTGTTCCGTAACGGTTTAGTTCCTCTTTCCACCAAGCGCATTCATATCATGGCCAAGTAATATAGATATAATGCACGAATTTTCACTTGGCACTTTCTGCACTATCCTTGTCTAGCACGGGCTGTGGCTCTCTTTCCTTGAAATGCTCTACCCATTACATGATGTGGCATGAGGGTGAGGAGGCATCAGAGGTATTGCAACTCTTACAAGAGAAGTATCGGTTGTAAATATGACAATGGAGAAGGATCACCTGCCACTAATGTGTCTGCCCTGCCCGACTCGCTATAAAAGAGGGGCGGCTTAGGTAGGGATGGAGAATACCTATATCTCTCCCTTTCTAAAAAGTAGGTGCCAAGTTAAACCTCGTCTGCTATAGTTCCATATATTTTTCTGTTTTTGTTTTGTTTGTGAAATTGTATTTCAGCTACCCTACAACTTGACAATAATAGGTGCATAAGGCGTTATATTCAACTATTTAACAACTGTTCAGTTTATCTTTCATTTTGTCTTTCTGTAAGGATATGCATCTGTGAAATTTTGAAAATCCACAGTTTTTGTTCAATTTATTTGAAAACTTTATGCAATGATCAGAGTATATTGCATAGCATTTATACCAAGTTTCATGCATATATCTATCTTAGTTCCTTAGATATTAATTTTTTTATTCAACTTTTAAACTGTTTTGAAAAATCATTCCATACGATGCACTTATTTTTTTAAAAATTTGTAATTTTATAATTAAGTACATTAATAGTGTATTAATAAATTCCTAAGATGAATTTTTATTTTTACTGCTAGTTTGGGTGTAAAAAATTGTTGAATATGAGGAATAAATATTTTTCTTAAAATTTTTCATTACACAAACCTTATTAATTTCATTACATACAAAATATTAAGTTTATCAAAAAATCATCTTAGCATTATCTTTTTTAGTTAATTATGAGGAGGTACACAAAATTTCATACATTTATAAGAAAACTGCATCGTGCAGAGCAAATTAAATCTGAAGAAATGCTGAATAACTGAAATACGATAAAAAGAGGTTTTAAAATTGCATCACAAAAAATAGCAGTTTTCTGACCTAAAAGCTGTTTAAAAAGCACCTGTTGCACAAGTAGGTCCTTCCTCCTTCTTCTTCTGATCCTCTGCAGGCAATTTGGTCACTCGAACTTTCCTCCGGCTTCTCTTGAATGAAGATCTGGTTGTTTGTTCACTTAGGTTTAGTCGACGTTTATCCCTTTTCACACTTATTTCAAAGGATGCTGGGCTTAGTTTTTCATTATTTATTAATGTGACATTTTAGTTCTTGGGTAGCTCTGCATCCCATATTGAACTGTGACACAGCAGAAGATACACAAATTTCCAATTTCTTTTTAGAAACAAATATTTCTTTAGGACATTTTGCCCAAATTATATGGTGAAGTGACTCATTCGCATTCTGTGTCTTGCCTGACCTGCATCTTTTAAGCAGCTCATCATTGGCAAGCCTTTGATAAACTGGCAATGTTTTAGTATTTACCTGTGGGGAGAGAATGGTTTTCATGGTGGAGTCATCATGTACAGGTAATGGGTCCCCTTTAGCGACAGCCCTATTATAGAAACACCACGATGATTCACCTTTGGGACATTTATTGTGCTGGGGCTTATCATTTGTGGATGAGCAGTGATATAGGGTGGCAAATATGGCAGATTTCATTTGTTCTAGGTGTGGACTATTGTCTTTAATGGCTTTCCTGTAATAGTTAGTGAGTTTTACAATTGTTTGTTCTTTTAGGCTTCCTGCTCCCCCCCCCCCCCCCCCAAGTGTTATACCCTTAGAACTGTTTTCTTTTACTAAGTTTCTAAGTCCTGTCCCCAGTCTCTTGGCCACATGGTTAATACATTCATCTTTCAGAATTTCTGTTTTCCCATATATTCCCAATTCTTGCAAATGTTTATGTGTTTTCGCATCCCCGTCAGATATCACTGTTGTGTATCTCATGTTGCAGAGCTTGATTGATCTCTGCCACATTATTGCTGCTGCTGTCATCTCCATTGCTGCAGAGGATCCAGTAAAATTCCTTTCACATTCACCTGCTGCCTCATGTGATGCCAACGCGGACCTGTACTCCTCACTTTCATTATTTAACTTTTTAAGTTTTTGTTCAGAAAAGCCACAAAACTTTGATAATATTTCAAAGTCAATTACAAGCCCTGTTAAAGTATCAATTACTACACCAATCCCATGAAGAGAGGAAAAGCCACGCTTTTGCCATGTCCCATCGTAGCTTACTGTGATGTCTAGTGTCGACTGCATATTTAGACTTGGGTCCAATTCCAAATAAGCTTCCCGCACAGCAATACGTGCTTCATTTAGGACACTTTGTTTCACTGCAAAATTTTCTTTCACTAAGTTATGAAGGTGTACATTATAGGCTGATGCACTCATAACTGGCATTCCCATCCCCATGCAAAATTGCTCCAATCCAGCATACCCCTTTCCAATTTCCAAAAATGTACTTACTATTTTTTTGTTCACCTCAAAGGGTGGCCTGGTAGACTCAGCTGTGTGTACTCTAGGAATTGTATAGTTTTGACTTAAAACTGTGTCACAATCATTGCATTTAACAACTATTTTAGATGCAAATCCCAAAAAACTTGTAAGTTTTACATCTAGACTAGCACTGTCACATTCACCACATTTGGTGCCCCTGAAAATATTCTGCCATAAGCTTGAGTGTGCCAAGGTGAAGTCTGAAATATGTGTTTCATCTCTTGTAAACATTGAGAGTTTAGTGTGACTTGTTGAAAAATGAGTCTGTGAGCATGAGTCTTGAGAAGCAGAGAGAAGTGGGGGTTCTTGAAATGAACATGAAGGTAGTGAAATTGTTGTGCTTTGGCTTGTATTTACTAAATTTGTGTCTCCAATTGTATGTAAGTTTGTGGAATTACCTTTACTTCACCTGGTACCTATAACATTATTATTCCTGTTTCCACGCTTCTTTCCTGTATTTCGATGATCTTTCAACCTATTCATGATGACTGAAGATTCACTAACACAAAACAGTAACCTAAACTTGTTATAAGCTAACCTACGAGTATTATAAGCACTACGAATGAATTTAAAATGATACAAAGTACACTGATACGCCTAAAGTATAACTATAATGCAGGTATTACACACGAGAAGTCTTACGCACTGCTCTTCACAAAAATACAACAAGAACTTCGCCTCTAAACACTTTTGTTTCCTTCATCTATAACATCAAAACAAACATTTAGGAGGGAAACAGAGCGCAAACCTACCGTCAAATGTTTTGAAGTGCAGCCAACACACGTTATGATAAACAAACTACCCTGCCTTAAATTATTCCGCGAAATTCAAACAAGAAAAATGAAAAGTACTAAGTCACGCTCAAAATCTTCGATTTTAGTGGGTACGCCCACCTGCAGGGAGCCATTTAAATGACCACGTGACATGGTTTAAAGGGCCGTAGGGGTATAAAAAGCACAGAAAACAAAACTAGAAGAATCATAGTATTTAATAACACCAAAATCAGTTTTTGTGATTTTTGACAGATTTTGGGCTATTTTCACAGATGCATATCCGTAAACAACACAAATAATACACACTGTTTAACCATGCCGGGCAAAGAATTTCAGCCAAACTTCTACCCAAACTAGCGTATGTATGGAATGGTTCTGGATGTCTGATAAGGTCCATGTCCATAACTGTTCGTAAATTGTTTCTGAAGTTCCTTAATGCATACTGAATTTATATATAATTTTGTAACTCTGGTAAACCAAGAGAGTTACACAGAGGCCTCCTAAGCAATTATTTAGAGTTTATTTAAAGGTAGAAGAGTTCAAAACTTTTGTCAAATAACATTTTTTGTTTCATTTTCCTTGTTCGGAAAATTGTTTTTTACAGATTTTAGGTTTTCTCTACAGAATAAGTCATGTCTTTTTTCTTTTAATATCGTACAAACAAGACCACATACCTTAATTTAATATTACTTCTACTCCAAAAGTTACCTTTTATACAAAAACCATTTTCATGTTAGGTCTATAAAAAGTATACGATGGATTATGTGAACCTCTAATCAGCTTAAGTAGTGGTGTGCATGCTGCACATTAAATGTCTCCTTATACCTACCGGGAGAGCCAGTGAACTATGAACCTTTTAAAGGCTTTACTTACCAGCTTTATAAAAGAAGGTGCTGAAACTGCCCACCGTCGTTGTCCATACATTTTGGTACCTCTTTTTATGAAATCACGTATAGCGTTATTTTAATACAGTAGGAGTTATTAAATATTCAAATCAAATATTACCTGGTAACTCGGAAGTGGCTAATTCCACAAAAAGATATACGGCCATACGTTAGCCAGAGATTCTACATGATGAGTGTAACAAATATGACCAATATAATTGTTGTCGATAAAGAGCCATTTTGCTAAGGAAAAAAATGGGTCAAATGTTTGGAACCATCTAGCTTCATGAGAATGGTATAAACGGTTTATTATAATGTTTCATTATTCATAGTGTTCACGTGACAGTTAGAGAAATAATAAATCATTTGTATCAATTCGTCAAGAAGCTAGATGGCTCCAAATATTCTAAATATTTGACACAATTTTTTTTTTCTGGGAAACGAACCTTTGTTGACAACAATAAAATTGTATTGGACGTATTTGTTACTCCTCGTGCAGAATTCCTGGTGAACATATGGCCAAAGCCATACCTCCGCCCGGTATGTGAAATAAAACGAGTGTTTTAATATGATCTACCTTTTTACTTTCCCTACTACGTACTTATAGTAAAGTAGAGGAAGTATTGTATTCCATCCAGAAATTCGTTGTCAAGGTTTCACCGGAAATATATGTTTTGAGGTCCCCTGAACCCCCCCAAAAAGCATTTTTAGAAAATGGTCTGTCTATGCGAATGTGTGTCTGTCAGTCTGTGAACAGCATAACTCAAAAACGAAAAGTCGGTTGCGACCCGAAAGTTTTGAAGGAAACTGCTCCACCCTAAACTATCCTTTACATTGAAAATTTTTCGAAAATTTTGATTTTATAGAAAATACCTCTTAACGATTTTGATTAAAATGCCATATGATTCAGATATTTTATGACAAATGAAATGTACATCTTAAATTTTCTGACTATAGCCCATGAAGCCCCATTCACTCTGGAAGACTTTTGTATAACCAGTAAACCGTAAGAGATAGATCATATCTTGCTTCAATTTAAGTCTAAATAATTTTTTTCTAGAGTGAACCATTTCGGAGATATTCCTTGTTATTTGTGTAAGTTTTGCAGAACATACTTCTGTCAAATAGAACATCGCCATTAATTTTCTTTTGCATGTTAAACGTGCAAAGAGAACGGAATCCCAAAGCTTTAAAAGATTTGACTATCACTCAAAGCCTACTGTTTTCTCATATTCCCCTTGTAGCTACAAGGAAATAAGCAATAAGATAATTTCTGCAAATATTTATCTCATCTAACACGAAGAAGATATAGAAATAAGAGTTTGTAGGAATAGTTAGTACAAGAGTAGAGATAGTATTGTGAGTGCAACACATCAGACTTTTCTGCAATAGCCCTTGTCTATTTCTTTGGGTTTAACCGTTATACAAAATTGTACAGAATTCCTTTCGAATGCGGTGGACAGCATAGACTATTGTTAGAAAATTGAAGATATATATTTTGTCATGAACATATCCTAAATGTATAATATTTTGATCAAAAGTATAGCGCAATTTGTTTTAGAAAATGAATAATTTAAAAAATGTTCCTACGTAAATGATACTGTGAGTTTGAGGTTTTGCTGATAACCTTAGTGTTGCATCTTTTGGAATGTACTGATCTTATAATGGTTTGTGCCCAATCGAATTTTCGGTTTTAAGTTACTCTGTCCATACATATTCCTTAACTCTAAGAGGGAAGTATATGCTTTTATCCAGATAACATAAGCTTATCTCCGGTCATGTTTCTTAAGCACAAATAGTTTCCATTTGTCTCTCCAGCTCACCATATGTATTGTGTAATTTTACTGTCTTTGTCTCAGGGGCTACTCCTTTTGGAATAAAGAATTATTGGTGCAGCAGAAGTTATATTGTTTATGTTCTCCGAGATATTTGGAGAATATTTTCTTTTAGCGCTGGATGTGCGTGTTTTGCATAGGACCTTGACCGTCTCGAGGAGCATTCCTTCTCTCTGACTCAATCACCATTGTATGGAAATATCAGACTTGTTTGAAGCTCCATACCTACTCAAATAGACTTTAAAATACATATCTACCTGAGCAGCCTAAAGATTAACTACAGGATCAATAATTTAAGAATGTTTTGTGACGATGGTACTGGCTACGCGATATTATCAATTATCATTATTAGCTGAAAACACCGCTACCGATTTCAAAATTTTACAATGCGAAGTTCAATGTCTTTGTTAGAAGAGTTCATTACGCTAACCTAAATATATGCTGCGATGCACTCACTTTTGTATCTACATGTCCAAAGTCTATTGCAGATTCATAGCTTGAGAACCAAGTATACAGCCTCTGTGGTTTGGTGGTTACTATGCTATCTTACAAATCAAGATGTCGCGAGTTCGGTTGGCGTCCGGAGGATGGGTCTTTTTTTTTTTTTTTTAACCAGGATTATTTTCCACCCTCCCTAGAGTCTGGAAGTATGAAAGTGTTAATGTAGTCATGGGAAAAATGATTGAGCGTATTAGGAGTGCAGACTGTTTCTAAACCCCACGTCGTGTTGCAGCGTGGTTTACACAAGTCCATATTTCCAAAATTAGTTTATTGATTGGCTCTATTACATGGGCTATTGTCTGTCCGACACAGTCTATTTAGCTGCTGCATGCTTTAAATTCTAAGTAAATATTAAAAAATAAAAATAATTAACCACCCACGTAACATATAAGTGCTAAAATTCAACTATGAAATATTATAACCAATTTGTTCAGTAATAAATATAAAAGGTTAGAGGATTTAATATAGCTCATGCGTGTATCTGCAGTAAATTAGATAAAACACGCAAGTAACTTAGGTTAACAGGACTGAATGCAGGAAACTCACCTGTACCACTGATAAATTAATGAATATTTAAGTTAATTGTAATTAATTGTTCAAATTCATCATTATCATTATATATCGTTTGACGATAGCCAACACGTCCTTCAGTAGTGGGGGTGTTTATTTTTACGGAAGCTTTTGATGCGTAGGATTCAGGACTGAAGTTGATTCACATCGTCAGATTCAGGTTCAGGTAATATACAGGGTCGAAAAAGGAATGACATTTTGGACACTAACTCGCCGGTTTAGGAAACTAACCTGGCTACTGGCGAAGCTATAGGAAATGCAGGAAAAATATATTTGGTTGCATTGCTTTTCACCCTCCTAATGATGGTTGCTTTTCTTTGCTAGTAGTTGTTAGTGGGGTTCGTTTCCCGTGGCCGGCTTACCTGGTCCATGAGTTTTACTTGGTTTCACCTGGTCGCCAGGTGAATGCTGAGAAGGATACTAACATCCTCCAAATTTCCTGTCCCTCCGTTTCACCACACTTCTCATTTCACCTCACCCTTCATCCTGGTTGTCCGTTTCAGAATTCTAAGTGTGCATGCGTGGCAGAGAATTCGCCCGCTGTAAATTCTCGTCTTCCGAATCGGTGGAGGTCTCAGAGATCCGAAACCCCCAGGGGATATGTAAGCCCACCTAGACCCTCAGAGACATGGGCGCCAAAGTTTTCATAAGGCGAGGTGCTAATTCACCCTCCGAAACTTTTCATAGTTATATTACCAGTGGCAAGGGGGGCCTGGTCATACGCATGGGGCGAACCCGTCAAGTTTCAAAGAACAAATTTTATTTTACCCACATAGCTACTACTCACCTACCCACGTCCCGCGTTCTGAAAATGACGTTTTACTCCAAGATAGCCCGTTATAAAGATAATTCCTACATTTTATTGCATGAGTTAGTGAATTAGCACTCGCTGTAAAGAAAACACAGGCAACCATTCAAGCAGGAGAAAGCACGAAGGATTTCCAATAGTTAAGGGGCAACACACACGAGACCCGCTATTTCAAAGAATTTAAATGAAGGAACTTTATTAGGCCTCTAAATTTGGCAACTTTTTAATCTCGTCTGCACGGCGAAAATGTAAAGCAACAGTTACTGGCGAAGAGGGGTCACCTGATATATACAACTCACGAGGTCGAGATAGGTGTAATTCATCATACTTGTGGACTCTCTTTACTTCAAGTGGTGCATAATTATTACTGTTCGGAAAGGCTTACCGTGTTGTGGCTTGGTGTGTTAATCTGCTCTTCATCATGCCGGATTATAGAACAAAGCCAAACATTTTCCGCTTGGTGATGTAGTTTTCATCCTGTTAAGGTGCAAAGTGTATTTTTTCCTCCGTTGACAGAAAGAAATCATATCTCTGGGTAGATATATCCTGTTTGTATGAAATGAAATTTTGTGTGCTTACTGTTATCATAACTATCTAAGAACTGTATAAATTTCCAATGTTTCATACCTAACGCAAAAAAAGGGGAAAAAAATAGATAGAGGTAATATACTGTGGAATGGAAACTGATAACACCGAGATTTATATTAACTATCTCATTTATATGCTTAATAAGCTTAACCTATAGTATTTGTAACTTGTGTTTAATTATTTTTCATTAATGTTTAATTTTCTTTTTAAAATTCAACTTCTAAGTATTGAATGTTTTACATGCACTATTTTGCAGAACGAGTAATGTTTTAGGTTCAGTTTCAAAATCACATGTGCAATACTATCCACAAAAAAGCATGTAATTCTATCCAATAGTTCCTGAGAAAAGGTACATTTTATAAAGAAAAATATAATTAGCTGGAAATTTAGTATGAAGAATTTGGTGCATTTGGGGTAGTTTCCTCCATTGTAGCCATAAAACATCCTATTCTTTTTTGTACATGACCTGCACATTTTAGCTTTCCAATTACCACATTATGCCATCTAGCACACGAACATTGAAATTCTCGGAACTTTAGGCAAGTTTCATGTAGAAGAAAGATAATATTGAAGTGCACAGTCAAGTGGCATTTAAATCCCTACACGTGCTTAAGTAATGTAAAATTCTACAGCCCATAACTAAAAAATATAATGAATATATCACAATAAAACTACTTTTACGTGATTTATAAATATTTTGGTTACCTGATTCGCGAATAAAAACTAACTAATTTCATGTGTAATGCACGTTAATGGCACCTTAAGTGAACATTAATGTATGTGAGTCAGTTTGCTGCTGAATTTTTAAATAATTTCCTTTTTGGTTTTGGTGGACAAATTTTCCCATTATATTTGGGATTAATTACATTTTTATGTTAATATCGCAGGTTTTAACTGTTTTATACCCATTTCGTTGCTTGAACCTGCACATATAACGTAATTGTAACTTTCAGATCATTTCCATTTTCAGATGAATCACTGAAGTTAACGCTCACACCCAAACCAAACAGCCATGTTTGAAGTTATGCACTCTTATCACAACATTCTTTAAAATATTTGTACGTGCTCCATTTATAATTAAATTAATGCTTTATAAAATGGTTATTCTGATAAAAGGTTCTAAAATAAGAAGCAAATGAATACAACATAGTTTCCTCTTTATTGAATTTCAATTCTCACTTATGCCGTATTTTGTTCAGTTCTAAGACTCCACTATGTGAACAGAAATTATTAAAAAACGCATTAGAAATCTCTTTTCTTTCTCAAAATCTTCTTTTAGACCAAATGTTCAGCGAAGGACTGTGAAGGGTGTAAAAAGAGTAGGCAAAAGAATATTGTCACTCTTTTCCGTTACATAAACAAAAGTTTGGTTTAAAAACTTTGAAGGAGATCTCAAGCCAATTTCTTCAAGGTATTTCTAGTAATACAATTTCAAACAATGCAAACTCGAAGAGCTGAAAATTTGAAATACGAGGACATGGGCTAAATTGTGTGTTACTGAATTGTATATTGTTAAATTTCTCAACCAATTGTTTCTATAGTTAATAGTTACAGGACAACAACTGAGACATGTTCGAAACCTATGAGACAAACTTATTTTTAGAAGCAGCACTCAGAAACTTAGTGGTTGTACAAATGTTTTACTTCTCTCCGTGTCGTGTAAAGCAACCAATAGCTGCTATATAAAGTATGCTATATCTTAGGGTCGACAATATGTAGACAAATATATTGAAATATTCTGAATATATATTAAAAATTTCGTATAAGCATAACATTTTTGAAAGTTTCTGCTGTTTGCAAAGCTTGAATAAATTATTATTATTATTATTATTATTATTATTATTATTATTATTATTATTATTATTATTATTATTATTATTATTATTATTATTATTATTATTATTATTATTATTATTATTATTATTATTATTATTATTATTATTATTATTATTATTATTATTATTATTATTATTATTATTATTATTATTATTATTATTATTATTATTATTATTATTATTATTATTATTATTATTATTATTATTATTATTATTATTATTATTATTATTATTATTATTATTATTATTATTATTATTATTATTATTATTATTATTATTATTATTATTATTATTATTATTATTATTATTATTATTATTATTATTATTATTATTATTATTATTATTATTATTATTATTATTATTATTATTATTATTATTATTATTATTATTATTATTATTATTATTATTATTATTATTATTATTATTATTATTATTGAATCGGTTTACAAGTATTTTCTTGTTATTTGTATGCATTCAGGTGTGCTGAAATCTATCAGTGTCTCTAGTTTTAAAGTGGTTTTCTTGTTTGGTTTGAAAATAAGTTCCTTACATACAAACACTATTCCCTGAAGAAAAGCAGTTCATAAGGTGAGAAGTGAAATGGATGTAGGGATGAAAACTTTAATCTGAGTGCCTTGATGGGTATTCTGTAAGTAATTTTATGAGATCATAAATAGCGAATCAAATATCATATCACGTAATGCAAAATGTTAACAGTTGTGCAAACGTATAACATATTTACCCTCTCACCAGGCTGTTCAAAATCCGCGTGTTTGGACTCGAGTACACGCGAATACGGAGCAAAGTTACGTGGAGCACAGCTGTAGAGGGAGTGGCAACCAACACGTCACTGGGCTAAGGTCAGAGCAACCTCACTCATTCCCCGTGACCGGTCTCTGCCAGTGCCCGCCGTGCCACGACGGCGGCTTACCCCAGAGCAGAACTGTGCAGCGTGTTGCAGGTTTACTCATGCAAGACGGCGAGTAGTATTGAGCGTGATCAATGTAATTTCTTCCAGTTTAGCAATTTAGCTTTTTTGCGGCTGAAAATGGTTGCAATTTTGGTACTTCTGGATTTCAAAAAAGCAGCGGCAACAAAATTCTTAACTAGAAATTTACAGGATACCCCTGTATAACGTTTTAAGAACCATGTATATCCTAAGTAGCTTGGGTGTTTCACTTTATGCTTTGTGGTTAATGTTTGTAATTGTGTATCATCTAGAGCTACGTTTAGCTTCCACGCTACTATTCCCAGCTTTGGTTTAAAAGACTTAATGGATGGTGGCTTAAAGGATGATGACTTAACTGAATGAACTCAAGGTGCCATTGCTTTTATTCAATTTATTCAGAAACATAATAATTACAAATAAACATTTTAGAATAGCACAGTCCATGATTAAATTGTTCCAAAATACAAAATACTATTACTAGTAGTTCTACTATGCTACTTCTAGTACTACTTCTACTACTTTATCAAAAACGAGTGAATAATCTAATATTAAACGAAGCTTCAATAATGCCTACTTCATATTTAATTACAAAAAGGCTTCGTTTTCTGTAATAAGCAGCTCAAATGTCCTGCTTCGTCACCTTAGATGGGTAATGCTTTTGTATAAACTGACTATTTTATTGACTTAGGTATCTGTATTCATTCAAAACCTCTGTTGAGAATCATTTATCATTTCAATTGTCTTAAAACTTTAAAAATTCAGCATAAGGTAGGTATTGTATCTGAAAAAGAACCATGGCTGTTACGGGGCTATCCGTTTTACATAAAAGAAGAAAAAGTAGAGGAATAAGGGGCTAAAATCTCCTGATTCCAACTTCATCAGCTGGATCTTCATATTCCGTGCCCAGGCCTTGCACCGAATATTGATAGGAATATAATGTCTGGGATGCTCAGAATCAGCCGCAGCTGTAGGACATATCCTTTCAATTGTCTTAAAACATTAAAAATTCAGCATAAGGTAGGTATTGTATCTAAAAAAAGAACCATGACTGCTACGAGGCTATCCATTTTACATAAAAGAAGAAAAAATAGAGGAATAAGGGGCTAAAATCTCTTGATTTCAACTCCATCAGCTGGATCTTCATATTCCGTGCCCAGGCCTTGCACCGGATATTGATAGGAATATAATGTCTGGGATGCTCAGAATCCGCCTCAGCTGTAGGACATATATGGTACCTTTTAAGACCTTTTGAGACGGATAATAATATCCAGGAAAACCTGTTTTGAGTGTTTATGTAAACTGGGTCAAGGAAACCAAGCTTTGGACACATTATTGTAGACGAAGTCGGAAAGCAGGAGATTTGCCATAGTTATTTTCTTAATTATTGTTTCCGTGGCCGGAAGTGGCAGTGTAGTTGTCTCCGTTCAAAAAATACCAGAGGTTCTTTACCATCTCTTTGTATTGCTCAGAATCCACGGCGTCATACACGACTGGGCGCTTCTCTTGGTTGTCAGATTCCTTGGGAACGTCGATCATCATATCTGTGGGTGTTTCTTGGCCTTTGGTCTTCGTTTTTCCAACATAAATACTGATTGAAAGTACTACCAGAAACACTATGGCAATGGCCATCATTGTCAGCTTCGGCCACAAGGATTTCCACGAGAATAGTGCTCTAATGCGTTCTGGAAATGCGCTGCTGCATGTGGAAAAACAATTTGCAACTGTCTTGCGTGCCCGAGTCCAGAGCCCCTGTCGCTGTGAAGGTCCCACTCCATATTCCTGAAAATTAAACATAACAATTTTACTTTAGTTTGCTCAAAATTATTACTGTAGTAATCGATAATTAGCTTTGAGAAGTATATAGACAGTTTCAAAAATAGATTACAAATTCAGGTATTCATTCCGCACATGTAGACAATAAACAAGTCAATCACAACGTATGTCCAGAAATACTTCGTTACTGAGTTGCGGCCCTCGAAACAGTGATATTCACCAAACGTTTTTCTTCCCGCAAAGAGACGAGAGCGGTGTAAACATTATGCGCAGTAACTGGGATCAGTCTGCGCAGCACTTTATAAGCATCGCTTCGTATGACGCAAGCGCAGATAAAAACAGACTAAACAATACTACCAGTTCAGAGTAAATGACAAGGATACGTAATGCACAATGAGACACGAGAAGTGATTGGTAGTATGTATGAATTTATGATAGGAGAAGCTGCAGAGGGGACCTCTATTAAATTAAAGTCCGTACACAAACGCGCAATGAAAGCAACCGATGCATCATTTAGCTCGGCCCGTAGGATCAAAGCTGAATTAGAACGCATTCAGTTAGGCAAATATGTGTCGTTCTCAACACCTCATAAAAAGACCCAGAGGATCGAGGAAGGTCGATTTAAACGATTTTAATGAGTGCGTTGTTCGCGGTACAGTGAATGACTTTTATATACAAGAAACAGAAAGGCATGGATTGATTTCGACGGTACTATTAATACACTCTGGAAGATCCTACTGGCACTTTGATTTTCAATAATTGTAATGCATATAAAACCGTTTTCTATTATAAGGCGTACGGTATTAGAAGGCACAAGAGGCGGAGCTCGAGAGGGCTCGCCTACATAGTCGTGCAGTGTTGTCTAGATCGGAACGCACAGTACAAGCGTGAGCAACAGATATTTCTCTTTTTTCATGCGCCCAAAATTATTACTGGAAATTCGACATTCCAACGTTCCTTGGTGTATGCGGCAAGAATGTTTGAGTCAGCCTGTACAAAGACCATTTTTCTACGACGTATGGTTCTCGAGTTATCGCTTCGAGAATAAGCAACTGACTCCCCTGTTTATGCTTGTGTATGCAATTTCCAATCTTGCCTGTGTTTTATTCCTTTTCATTACGCAGTTACGCAGTAGGACATTCCGAAGTGTCGTTAGGAATTGCGTATATTTAGTTCGTAAATTAACTGACCACGGATCACTGCAGTCGCGTGCGAATTCTTTACTTCAAGATCAGTCCGTAACGCAAATTGTGCTTTGTGTAACTGTGATAATAAGCAGAAAATTCGCATGTTTACATTGTGTTTAGTGAAGTGTTAACAATGTCATTTCAAAGGCTGATACCAGTGACGCAGGTACTAAGGGTAAAGTACTCCGCTCTCAGGCCAGAAATATTATTTTTAAAGTGTACAGTTTTTTTAAGGAATTGGCATCTGAGGAAGTGCGTGTAAATAAGTACGTTAATATTGACTGTTACAGTTTATAAAGTTATCATTATCCTTTGCTGCGTAAGTTTACGTTCTGACAACTCCTGACAACGACAAATGTTACTCTCCTCGTTCCCTCCGCTCTCTGGCGCATCACTTGGCAGCAGTGCAGCCACCGTGTGCACGCATTGGCTCAGCTCATGTGCCTTCTAAACCAGTACGCCGTATAGTGCGTGTTTGTCATCCCTGTTCTCGTGCTATTTCGTGTGTTTACGTACTGCTTCGCTATTAGTTGAACGCTCCCCCTTCTATCACCCTACTCCTTGTACTGCGCATCTGACTGCTTTCATCCATTTGATTGGACAGTAGTTGCCGCCACAGAAAATATTAACAGGGCACCTGGCAGTTTATTCTGTGGTGAAGGATGCATCGACCGTTGTGTTTGGAGCTCGACTGAGCGACTTGTTTTCAAATCGGGTGCTGTAAGAAATGCAATTCGTGCACGGTGCGGCGGGCGGCAATGCTGCTCTAGGTCGTCATTTGTTCCAAAGAACGTACCCAGAGCGAACATGTCCAGATTAGAGAACAATTGAACGTCTCCATCGTCTTCTATGTGCTCATGGGAAGTTTGTATCTTCTGATTGAGGAGGGTTGTTGTAGTGTTTAACGCCCGCTTTTACTACTACGGCACCGCAGGCTGAGGCGGAAAGCCGCGCCCGCCGATTAAAACCCGCGTACCCATGTGATAATGTGTATATCATTGAAAATGGAATATAGGTTTTACCTGACAACTCGACTGGTGGGCCGAGGGTACAGGCAGGGAAAGTAACGGTGCCTCGAGAAGGCAACAACCCCTGAAAGAAAGGGAACAATAGGGTTGAAAAACCCAACGCGTGAATACGTACGTGCCTAATTGCAAGGTGAAGCTGGCCAAGCGGAAGGGCCGAGTTGAGAAATACAGTTCTTCGGGAGAGAAAGACACTTGCTTGGCAGATCTTCAGGGGGATAGACAGACGTGTGCGTTACGAGGATCGCAATACTTCATGGTCTTGTGTGTCGGAAGGGGGCATGAGTAAAGTGAAGTAAACACTAAAAGAAATAGAAGACTTCAATTTATTACCTGGACATTCCTCAGCTGGACAACCCTGAGATAAAGATCTCGTGCTCAAAAACCACACTGTAAAAAGCCGGAGCAATCAAGAGCACCCACGCTTTCCCGACCTACACCTTCCCAAGTAGACCAGAAACATACACCCATCCAAACATCCCGCACCAAGGCGGTGACACTGATGATACATGAAGATGGAGCACCGGTGGAATGAGATGGCGGGGGAAACCGGAGTACCCGGAGAAAACCCGCCCTGACGCCGCTTCGTCCACCACGAATACCACATGCGGGTCCCTGGGATCGAACCCGGGCCGCCTAGGTGGTAGGCGAGCGCGCTAACCGCTCGGCAACGGCGCCGCCATTGAGGAGGGGACGACCAGGATCTACAATTCCAGCTGTAGAGCAGGGGATTACCAGTTTTATCCATATCATTTGCAATGTGTACAGGCCCTATCAGCAGCGCAGTACCCTATTCGATTGAGGTTGTACCAGTGATTCGTGCAGCAGTGCGTTACAAATCCGAACCTTTCTTTGAACATCTGTAAAGCAGAAGAAGTAAAGAAAAACATTCTGGTGTATAACACGGTTTTGAAGACCGTAACTCAGAAACCAAGAATTTCCGGACATACCGGGTGGAAGGGAAGTCATTACATTAATTTAAACCAGTGATAGATCTCGGTATTTGGAGCACATTTTTATCTTACGCTTTTGTCTCTGACCATTTGCTACGCAGATACTTCAGTTTTGTCGAAAAGAAGAGACAGAAAAGCTGGCAACGCTACAGGTTGTGTGGGTGTCACTTTCACTAGGTCAGTACATACACAAACACCGCAGCGGCGCGTCTCGCGAGCGTAAATAAATACCATGCCACGTCGTTCCGTTTTTACTGTGCCAGTGTAGGCCCATCAGAATGCCAGTTGCACTCGTTATGTCCCAAAAAATTACACCACCCAGCGTCGTGTTTGCAAGCGACCGACATGTTTACATTCAGAAGTCAGTTCAGATCCCTGACCAACCTCAACGCAACGTTTCCGAGTTACCTCACTTCTGAAAAAGCTGCTCGGCATATTCCTTTAATTCCTTTACGTGATTATTTCGAAAACCTGTGTGATGTCCCATAATTACTACCGATACTATGCCAGAAACACATCACTCTGTGCATCTTACAAGTAAAAACCTATTATTTTCGTACATTCTTGTGGAATTACGGATCCAATTTGGAGCAAAGGTCATTTAGTTTTTCAAAATCAGTTGATCAAAGAACAAAATGTAATTAGACTTTAAACTACTTTTAAAAGCATTGGTTTATTTACGGTGTCTTTATTCACAACTACATAGATTCAATTTTTTACCTTATAAATACACTTAACAGCGTTCTTTATAGGCGAATCAAGGTCGCATTCCATCAACTCCTATATCTAAATGAAAGTGTGCCCAGCAATAAGGGAAGAAGAAAGGCCACTCACATAATTGCAGGATAAATTGTTTTGAATGAACTTGATTTAGTCGACGCTCCTCAGGACATTATTTCGAAAGACGTTTGCTCTCAGTCTTTACATTTCCTAACTCCGATAACCAAACTCGGTAAATGTAATACGAAAGAATTAATATTTTAAACAAACAGAGCGTTTGAAACAGAGAGAGGTGACGCAGGCGGATATGACCTATTTGCAATTAGGAGGTCATGTGTTTGATTCCCACGGCCGACCTCCCTGAGCCATGGTAGTCTCGGAGTATGGGGCGCCTGTGGGATGTGCAAGTCTTGAGGGAGAGTGACCCGTTACACTAGCAGCCACCGAGATGTTTCGACGCAGAACAACGTAAGGACCCTCCCCTCTACTCTGCCATATCTCCTAATTCGGCTATCCTCTGTCTCCTCTCACCTCACCGGCCCCTCCCGGCGACTTCCTCCGTGTACTACGGGTAACTTGCTAGAGGGCGCAGGTGCAAACACGATAGATTTTGTCAGGCGTGAAATTCTTAGCTAGAAAATGAAGACTGAAGCGAATAAAAAAACGGAAACTGTGAGAGTAAAAGAAGAACCAGATGCTTTGGATATTATAGAGAAGAAAAGATTACAGTGGTATAGGCAAATTAAAAGAATGCCAGAGGAACGACTGCCAAAGAAAATATTGGAATAGATACCAGAAGAAAGAAGAAAAAAAGGACGTCCGATGACAACTTGGATAGGTGATATACAAGCAGCCTTGGACCCAGAACGATGGAGAAACAGAGATGACGGAGTATGGCTTTCCGAAGTCGACGGCAGAGATATGATGAAAACTTTTAGCATGGCTTTCTTTGGAAGGAAGATAAAGCCGGTGGTCCCGTGCCATAGATTTACGACACGTAAAATAACCAAACTTGATAAAAAGGTCTGTCAGCAAAATTAATGAATTAATTAATTAATTCATCCAATGTAAAACGGGACGTTGAGAACCATAGTAGTTTAAGAGCAGCTATAAATAAAAGAAACGCAATTTCTCCTTTCCTGGGGAAATATTAAATTTACCGGTTTAGTCCTTAGAACTTCGTAAAGCACCAGATACTCATATGAATGGAAAATTTCCCGATTTTTACAAGTATCATAATGGCGCACATTATATTTCTCGCCTTCTATAGACAATCATTAAAATTTTGGAAGAGTTCTACAGCATTGTATTATCTTTTAACGGCGATAGAATAGTTTAAATGTAGATATGACTTAGAGAAGCATGGTAATGCAGTTTCAATTTCTGGTACATACTCTTTGGTTCTGTACCTAATTATTTAATGATATAATTGAGGCTCGACAGTTTTCACACTAAGGGAAACCATAATCTCTTACTGTCTGTACTCGTATCCAACGAAAGTGAGGCGAAATTGGCGGATATCAGAAATCGACAGTCCTCTAAGCCACACTTTCAAACACTTTTATACTCCAGAGAAAAATTATCTTTTTGGATGTTAAATTATTATCAACATTTGCAATTACTTTGATATAATTAACTCCATTTATAAACTTGTGGCAGCAAAAGCTTTTGTTAGTTTGAGGATGTGCATTAAATACATCTGAAAGTCAGTGGGATCTAACAAATTATGAATGTCCCCTCATGTTACACTAGGACATCCCAACAAACTTCTTATTGCACCAGAGTGCGTCACCATCGTATGGGGAACGTAGGTAGGTACTAAAATGTCATCTCGAAAAAGTGTTTAAAACTACATTTTCTATCCTAGAAAACTGAAATATGTTGTGATAAATACTAATGCTTGTCTCCATACTGTGTAATGTTTTCAGAATGTTTTGGTGTCTTTGAGTTATATTATGATTTTTGTTATCTAAAAGATAACAAGGTGTGTTTTCTCAAAACTACCTTGAGATATTTCATTAAACATTTTTATGAGTTTATTCTGAATATACGACACATGATCTTGTAGAACAGAATTGTTAAGTGTATTATTGTTTCTGAGATAAAAAGGAATGTATTGTTACTTTGAAATAGTTCTTGAAAATCCATTCGAGTAAAATCTCACGAACGATAACTTAAATGTTCACTGAAATTACGTTCTATGAGTTTATGCAGGAGGACCTTCATTATCAAGCTGTCAAATATAACTGTACGTGCAATAGTCTTGGAGAAAATGCACCTTCAAAATGCAAAAACTGGCCGAGAGGGCTCGGGGCGCTGATCACGTCCAACCCTCCAGTACTGCACCCCACATGTGACGCTTATAGTGGGCAGAGGTGGCGGACGCAGCGGTTGGGTGGCAAGCCTAGGCCCTTCATGGGCTGTTGCGCTAGGAAGAAAAAAAAGCACAAAATAAAAACTGTAGAAAAGTTTAATTAAATACCTGCTTTAATTTTCATTTGTACTGAGTATTTCAAAAAATAAAGAAGTTCAAAGCAAAGGAAAATCAATAAGCGCATTTGGGGATCTTTTTCACAGACTTCTAAAAGCGTACAAACAATATTTCAGGAAACTGACAGTCAAAACAGAAACAAATAAAAAAATGGCTCTTCTAAAAAGGAAGTACAAAGGGACGTGGCACAGTAACATTAATTGGTATTTAAATTATTATTGGTATTGCTATTTAGAATGCAAGAAGCACGGAACTTCTGGAATACAATCCCAATATTGCAAACTAACTTCGATGAAAGGAAAAAATGCAATTTTTAAAACATTTTACCTACATGCGCCTTAAGTCCATGTACCGACTGTGAACTGCAACCGGTGTCAAACTAAAGCAGTGCTATTAGGTAATTTTGGACCCGTACTTGAGGTGATCAAAGGTGGATAGCGGAGGTTAAGGCAGGGATTCATGAATGCAAATAACACCAGAACCGTCCTGCATGATTATTTCTTTTTCTTCTTTTGTTCAGTTTTCCTCAATCCTCATAGCTGGCAAATGCCGGGAAGGTACCCTAATGTTAGCCTAGACTATTTCCTTTTGCAACTGTCGGCTGTCGAATAAATACGGTGGCGGATAATGGGAATCAACACGTTCGTTTGGGAATCAATTCGGGGCCAGCCGTAGGTAGAGCATTTGTTGCATTCCAACAAAGAATTCGACATTGAGACTTCACTGGAGATACACGTTTTGAGGTCACCTGAATAAAACAGCGAAATACCAATGAGTGTACATGCGTGTCAGTCTAGTGAGAACAGCATAGTTAAAAACGAAATGTCGTTTAAATATCAAAATTAGTATTCAAATTCAGCATCCTGTAGGGATGAGAAACGAAATTTTCAATAGAATCTCCCAATCCCAAACTACTTTTTACATGGGAAATATGTGGAAAAATGTTCATTTTTTAAAAAATAGCTCTGTCAAAGATGATTAAAATAGCACATGTTTAAGATCTCTTCATGACGAATGAAATGTATACCTAGAATTTCCTAAAAATAGCCCCTGAATTCCCCTTTCTTCTTCTCACATGAAAGAGGAAAAAAGGAAGCATTTGGAATTTACAGTATAATTTGCGCTATATCAGCAATTGGTTTTCTAGGTTTTGTTGTTTGAGCTCAGATGAAATTTGCATAACTGGCAAACGGTAAGAGAGATATAAAGTTTAATTCACAAAACATGTAGCCTAACGTAACCCCTTGGCGCAACAGCCCACCCAGACCAACGCCTGCTGGCCGACCGCTGCGTCCCCCACCTTGCCCATCACAGGCGTCATGAGTGGGGTCTACTAGAATTAGGGTATTGTCAGTGCCCCGGTCCCCCTCGACCGGTAATGCGGTCTTCTCAATCAAGTTGCTCCTCAATTGGCCCCTCAGGAATATAACGAGGCTGAGTGCACACCGAACCAGACCTCCCAGCGTGGAAAAATACCATTCCTATACCGGGGGTCAAACCAGGCTACCGCGCACCAGAGGCAGCCGCACTACAACTGCGAATAAGTGGGCGGTCTTCACAAAACATGTATATCTCATTCAAGTACATAATATACCTGGTGGAAGATACTGCTTCGGCCATACGTTAAACAGGGATTCTAATGATGTGTCTAATACAATTATTGTCTATAAAGAACCGTTTCGCTGAAAAAAAAAAAAAAAAAAAAGAATTGTGTCAAATATCTGGAGTATTTGGAGACATGTAGCTTCTTGAGTATGTGTATATAAATGGTTTATTATTTCACTGTCACGTAGATATTGTGTGAACAATGTTGTAGTGTCTTTTTATTTGAATTTGAACGAATTTAGTCACAATATAATGTTAACGTGAGGTTGCAAAATCTCTCTTAGAAGTTAAACTTTGCATGACATTTGAGATTAAGATGTGAATAAATTCATTCGAATGAGGGTAATTAAAATTATTAAAATTATTTTGTTCTTTAACGACGCTGTCAATTGCCAGGATCACATCAGCGTCGCCGGTGTGCCGGAATTTTGTCCCGCAGGAGTTCTTTTACATGCCAGTAAATCTACTGACATGGAGCTGTCGTTTTTAAGCACACTTAAAAACCATCGGTCTGGGCCGGATTTGAACCCACGACCTTGGGATCAGTAGACCAGCGTCTAACCAACTGAGCCACCCAGACCGACGAATGAGGGTAATGTTCACACAATGTTTTACGACGGAAGGTGAAATAATAAACCATTTATATCCATTCCTGAAGAACCTAGACGGTTCCAAATATTTGACACAAATTATTTGTGGGGGTGAAGCGGTTCTTTATTGACAATAATTGTATTGCGCATATTTGTTACACTCTTCATGTAGGATCCCTGGTTAACGTATGGCTGAAGCAATACCTACCACCCGGTATGTGTAATATACAATACTGTTTAAAAAAGGTGTCCGATATTGCAACAGGATTTCGGATTGGTCAAAACTGGAATATATATTCCTGTAAACATATGTTCGGTAACAGATATGTGTTGAGATATGAGCCATTTCACAAAAGTGTGCAACGCATACGCACTTTATAAGTTTGGCATACACCTGAGTTTTTAAAATGTCCCCTATAGCCAGTAATCCAGTCGATTGAGGTCCAGCAAACACGGACGCCGTGGTACTCGACGTCCTCGACCAATCCGTCGTCCATTAAATGCCTGGTTTAAGAATGAGGATTATTTTAGTCCCATGTGTGGGTAGGAACTGTGGGTAACAGACTCCTAGGCCCATACATTTTACCGAAGAGATTAACAGGTGCTGTGTATCATCGAGTCCTGCACGATGAGTTACCAGTGCTTTTGAATGAGTTGTGATTGTAGAAAGACGACGCGTGTGGTTTATTCATGATGGGCACCACACGATTTTGCAAGCATCGCGTGACAATACTTAAATCAAACATTTAATGGACGATGGATTGGTTGAGAAGATTCAGTAGCATGGCCTCCCCGTTCACCGGACTTCAACCTTTAGGCTTCTGCCTATGGGGACATTTAAAGACATTAGTATATGCCAAACCTACATTGCACTTTTTTCTAAAATGGCTCATATCTCAACAAGTATTTGTTTCCAGACGTGTGTTTATAGGACCATTTATTCTAGTTTTGAACAAACTCAACTCCTGTTGCAATATCGGACACTCTGTATATTTTTTGTGGAAATAACCATTTTCGACCTATTCCCTCTTATTTGTTTGACTTTTCCAATGCTTATATTTTTCTCAAATAGGAAGTGGTTATTCGCGTTCTATGTCCTCGCCATATAAAGGGGACGGAATTTGAAATGCAGCTCTTAAAAGGTTTTACAGTCGTTTATGCCTGCCGTATTCCTCTTTTGCCACTGACCTATAAGGAAATCTTAAATCAAACCATTTCTACAGACTTTACCTTCATTATAATTTAGCAGATAAAAATAAGCTTATTTTATGAATATTTCTTGAAGAATTGGTAGAGAAAATCATGTGAGTGCAGCAAATTAGATATGTTTTGCATAATTTTTGAATATTTATTTTGTGTTCGTATATAATGCCAAGCCCAATTTTTGTAACCGTCTTCTGTGTTTGCCTCAACTAGTAAATTCCATCCATTCTTTAATAATGGGGAAAGTAAAAATAGTCACAAATCCATGAATCTATGTTTTGTATCAACTTTTAAACTTAATGGCTCTCCTTGTCAGCACATGAATTAAATGGTCTTTGATAAACTAACTACTGTGGAAGCTTTATAATGATTTATGGATGTTTATAAATAGAAATTTAAGAATACCACTGATATTTTATAATTCCAAACACGTTGTTGCTCTGATTTTATGGATTGAGAATCCATATGATCAATGAGATTCCCCACTTAGTAAGTTGTAAGAAGAATGCGTTATGCAGCCCCGTGACCTAAGGCACTCACAACGTAATGTGATATGAAAATTCCACATGAATCTATCACAATAAAATCATATACACGAAATATAATATACTACCGTAAAAAATGATCTGTGGTGTTTTATGGACGGCCTAAAAACATTAAAATATGTTTTAATATATACGGCTTGCCCGGCGGTGGTAGCAGTGATCCATATTAAAATTTTCGACCATATATTTTGTTTTATGTTCCGGGGTTTGAATATCTTCGGTGCTGAGCGGCGCTCCTCTCCACAGTATGCAAGTAAATGCTAATCAGTAATAATCGATTTATGGCTTCTGAAATGCAAATAACTTATATCACCTAACATTTATATTATTATTAGAGGCAAATATGCTTTGGATTTACGCCAATGTATATTAGTTTGTTCAAGAAATATGTTACAAAAACTCTAATTCACAAAACAATGATTTAATCCGTTTTTATTCACAAGGTTGGTACACCTTGAAACTCATCCTTTGCATTCTAACAAGGTCGCCTGCAGGCACCTCCTGCTGATACTCACACCATTTTCCTACATCGGAATAGGCAGTACAACATCTATGATTTATATTGCTTCCATTGTTTACCATCATATGTCACACTTTAAAAGCGAATATAAATTACATTTATTTAGTGATCTGGTTTTCTGTGTATGAGAACTTGACTCCTTGCGCAACATATCGCGTAAATGTGCTGCAACCTAAATCACACTACTGCATAAAGTGCTTTTACATCTACATTTGGAGGTACAACGTAACAAGCTGCATTTCTCTTCATATATTTGAGTCGTACCTCTTCTTTATATGTTTATGGATGATAAATGTGCCTATGAGAAAAGATTCTGAAACTAGTAGTAGAGAGCCCACTACTTCCTTTGGATCAAAGTGCTTGGTTTTGTAGAAGAAACATATTTTAGTACCCCAAAACGTGAAAGGTCAACATCTGACACTCAATGCCACCTAGGACTATATACTATTTTGAAGCAGCTAATATAAATGTTTTAGATGATTTGATTTAAGGAAACGAAATAGTTTCATGACATACTTATTTACTGTTGTTCAGAATTAAAGAAAGAACAAAAAGCACAATTCCATGGTATTTCAGAACTTATTACATCCAGTCGAGCGCACGGAAACGAAATGTTGTCTTTAGTTTTTCTTTATTTAATGTGTCAGAATCACGTTATCAGCTGTGTTCTATAGCAGCCATGGGTGACACCTTCTCTTATTGGTTTGTGGTATTTTTAAACTTAATGAACCTTGTAAACAATGTAATATGAAAATTTCTTTTGTAAAAACAAAGGTAATGGCAGTCATTGGGAAAGAACCCATTATAACAAAAACAATTATAAATAAACGTTGTGTAGAACAGATAGGCCATTTTAGTTACTTGAGAGGTGATGTTGGTTATGATAAGCAATATGACGTGGACAATAAAGTATTCATATTTCAAACAGTATGTGGAACAATAAATATGACATTTATAAACAAAATATGTAAAGAAACAAGATTAAAGTTTTACAAAATTATGGTTCCACCTATACTAGCGTATGAAACTGAGATTTGGACATTATCTAAGAAGCAACAGAGTAAAATACAGGCTTCAGAAATGAAATTATTAAGAAGTGTGAACAGATATGCTAAGAGAGACTTAATGACAAATGAAAGTATAAGAGAAGAGATAGGGATTTCTAATATAACTGAAATGTTAAAATATTTCAAACAAAAGTGGAAGAAACATGTTGAAAGAATGCCAGAGATCAGGCTTATCAAATAAATAATGCAATATCATCCTAAAAGTAGGAGATCGGTGGGCAGACCCAGGAAACGATGGCTGGAGGACTTGGAAGGCTTTGAAGTGGGCCCCACGAAAGTGATTCTTTCATTTTAGGGAAGAGATCGTGGTCGCAGAGGCTTAGATCTGGAGAATAAAGGGGTGGCAAAATACTTCCCAGCATCAATGATGGAATAAATCAGTCACAGCCAGCCACTGCTGCCTGCGCCCTTGCATTGTCATGTAGAGTAAAGGGTGAGTTATTCAGAAAGTTTCGTTGTTTTCTTCTTAGAACTGCTTGCACATTATTCTGCAAAAGTGTAGGGTAGTACATTACAGTAATGTTGTAGCAGTAGCAGTAAAGGTACGTCTTTGGGGAACGGTATCCTTTGTTATAATAGCATCCCAGTCGTAGCCAATGCTCAGCATAGGTTTCACATTGGTTGCGTTCTGCCAAACTGTTACTTTGCGGGGTGACCCGTGATGACATCTCTCGTTGATTGGCATTTCAGCTGTGGCCCATAAGCTCCAACCCAGGTCTCAGTGGTAGTGATCCACGCTCCAGATGTGTACGAGCTCCGTCATATCGGAGCCATTTTTTAATTTGGGTGAAATCATATGGAAACCTTGTTGAGGCGATTTCCCGTATCCTCAGCTGCTTCTTCAGGAATTTAAGGACAGTCAAAGAACCCAATCCGGCATCGTTGACCAATTCACGAATCGTGGCGTTCCGATCCGTCAGCACCTACACGTTCGTGTTCTGCACACTGCAGGATGACCAGAACGAGGCTTGTCTGTCACATTTTGACGTCCTTCTTTGAAGGCTTTGACCCTATTAGTTACTGTGTGGTAGGGTATTCGCATTCAATTTTCAACCAACTTCTCTGATCCTGCTTGAAAATCATTGCGGCTGTACCCTACGAGCGGTTGTTGAAAACTGCATTGTTGCTATTGTTGCTGCATGCGTGCATGGAATAGGAGCGAGTTCATTTGCTCTGAGGGAGGGTGGCCACCTAGCAGTACAAATTATATTATCTGATTTCCTTTCAGAGCATTGCTACAGCATTGTTGCCACTATTAACAATCAACCCATGTATATTATATAACAAGAGGGAGAACCAGTAATGCTTTAAAAAGACAAGAAATAATGTGATATGGAAAATGCAAATTTGAACCAGTTGGGAGGAAATGTTCAAATCCTAATAAGAATAAAATACGAGAATGACGTTGAGAAAAAAGCAAAGCAACTTACAATAACTCTAAAAAGCGAAACGGAAAGAAATCCATTAAGGAAACTAAGAATATAAGATGTTAAATACAGTGGATGGAGGCAGGGGCTAATGTTGAGAACAAAAGTAAGGAAGGCACGAAGAAAGTTACCAGAAAAGCTGTTGCAGACAATTAAATAGAAATGAACTATTTATATGGAGAATAAGGGAACATAGAAATTAAAGATACTTGAAAGACAACAGAGAAATCTAGGGAGAATTTTGTAGACTAGTATGGAGACAACTGCTTGGGGAGTTTCATTTAAGATGAAAACGGAAAAAAATATGTTCTCCAGAAACTATTTCGACTTTAGAAAGGAAAACTTTAGTGTTTAGTAAAGATTAGCCTGAATCAGTAAGTTATTTGCCCCAAAAATCACTTCCAGATTATGAACAAGAAGCTGAAGGTAAGCAGCACGAAATATCAAGAGGAAAATATATATTCAGTATTTATAACAATAAAGGTATATATCCATTTGATAAAACAGAAGTAGGGGTAGCTAAGGCACAGCAAACAACGTTACAGAAGAGTGTCATTTATTATGAATTTTTGAAATGACACTGGAAGCCAGCGTCCTGTCATTTTAAACGTCACTTGGCTTTCACAATTAATGTGTTGAATGGAAAGCTAGGCAGCATTTCATCTCGCTTTGATATGAACTACTTCTGTCAGCCGGACACCAAAGGCGACATTTAACGTTAGCATTTTTTCTTACAGAACGTGTTAAATGGTGGTTTCTGTCTTCTTGTCACATAGTTGTATATGGAAATTATTTTGAACCTCACTGACTATCATTTAATATTTTTCAACGCGTGCTGAATGCACGAGAGTTAAAAGTCTAGCAGTTATTTTAACTGGTCATCGATGTTTCCAAAAAAGAAGTAACACTTACGTGCCCTTCTCATATACAGGTATAGTAGCAAATATAAACAGAAATACCATTTCAGCAGCTTTCGAAATTCCATTGCTCTGTCAATATGATTATCAAATAATGGTGATAGCTTCGAGCTAAGAATTTACCCAAGCATTCACTTCATGCTCGTTCATTCACCATTTTATTGAACTATGCTTACAGCATTTCTAGTTTCTGAAATATGAAAGTATTTCTCAAAGGAACTGAACATGTATAAATAAATATTCCAAAGCCAGGCGTTCCCAGTTCATTGATATAAGTGAGTGATCACAAAAATGCCTTCGTTCCGCGAGTTACTAAACATGCAAAAATCACCAATCACCACTTCACACCTGGCCAGTAATGATAAGCGTTTTTGTCTCCTCTATTTTAAATCGTAATGGGTGTGTTTAGTAACACTGGAAGCCCAAGTTTGCGTCTTGAAAGGGATGAGTTAGTGAGACGTTTATGGGGTTTTCCTTTATCGTGAATAGAGTTCTTTGAATCCCATTCGTGTGAGCAGTCATTAATCAGCTTCTCTTGATTGATAGTCTATGTAGATCTGAAAAAGCACCACTGAGAGGAAAACAAGGAACAGCAAATACTATTATTGACCATTCTAAAATATATCAGTGTACAAAGATGACTATGTAAGAGATTTTACAAAGCTATAATTATAGAGTGAACACTGAAATGCAGAATGCCGTTACTGTGTTAGGATCATGGTAATTTTAAAGAGCTGGTGTTTTGTCCAGGGATCTGTATTGATGCAATTTTGTAGATATGTACCATACTTTATGTACAAGTGTTACTTTCAGGAAATAATATTTCGTATTGTCAGGGTATAAACTATTTAAGATCTAGAATTTTCAACTGTGAAGCTCTGACATATCAAATCTGCCTGATTCCGATTGATAACTGTAAAGTCCTGCTTAAAGGGATATATATATATATTTCAAAGAAAGGGTTATATGTACACTTTCAGATTCTATGTTAGTGTTCTACCACATACCGCTTGAATTTGCTTCGTTCGTCTGGGTGGCTCAGTTGGTCAGACGTTGGTCTACTAATCCCAAGGTACCGGGTTCAAACGGGATGGTGCTTAAAAACGACTGCTCCATGTCAGTAGATTTACTGGTATGTAAAGGAACTCCTGCGGGGAAAAAATTCCGGTACAGCGGCGACGCTGATGTGACCATGGCAATTGACAGCATCGTTAAACAAAAAAATATATATTTATTTTATTTTGAATCTGCTTAAAGTATCCTTGAGGAGTTTTCTGATTTCCTCCATTATTATACATTCCAACATGATGGAAGAATAATGCAAACGGAAGAGGGGATCAAACCCTTAAGAGAATAATACGCCATGGACAAATTTATTCATGGTCACTTTTGTCCAAAGAAACACTTACGTGTGGCAGCTGTTGTTGTTGTAGTGTTTAACGCCCGCTTTTACTACTACGGCACCGCAGGCGGTGACACTGATGATACATGAAGATGGAGCACCGGTGGAATGAAATGGCGGGGGAAACCGGAGTACCCGGAGAAAACCCGCCCTGACGCCGCTTCCTCCACCACGAATACCACATGCGGGTCCCTGGGATCGAACCCGGGCCGCCTAGGTGGTAGGCGAGCGCGCTAACCGCTCGGCCACGGCGCCGCCGCTTGTGTGGCAGCTGCCATGCTAATAGATTACATATGTCTCTCCATCTGGTAAACCGGGTTTCTTTATTGATTTTAGGAAAATGGAAAGATTCTGAAGAAACTTTAAAATGATTAGATTGGGTTTGAGCGGAAGGAGGAAAACTTAACACAATTGCTTAGTAGTCGAGTGGACTAGTGTTGGCAACTCTTAGCGATGGTCAGAACCCTAACATGAGAAATGGAACTAAATAAAACAAAAACAATTATTAGTTACCTCCAAAATTAATTATCTTCTTCACAGCGTAGGCCTATCGATCTGTTCTATTTCCAAACAAAATTATAACTGTTCATGCCATGTTTTCCTGGGTCTTCCTATTGATCCAGTTCCTTGTAGGATACAATTGTAGATAACTTTTATAATTTTGAACTTGACATAATTACTATTATGACGAGATTGTTAATGTATCTTCATATGTGTATGTTCACTGAGTTAGGATAGTTCCTATATACTTAATGTTGCTTCGTTCTCAAATGCACCGAGGAGGAAATCAGTAATCAGGTAGCATGTAATAAGCCTAAAGAATTCCCGAATATGGGATCCCTTGTTATTAAACATAACTTGGAGGCGCTTTGTGTGCGTTATTGTTTTCACACAGTGTGGGGGTTAACCCTCGCATTATGAAGGTGGGAGGGGGTTACTTTATGCCCACTTTCTGTAATTTTTCAAATTCTCTCTTTTAATTTTTTTATTTTTGATTTTTTATAGTTATTGTCAGTCACTATTTCTACAGGAAAACTGTGTATTTGTTTCAAATTTTTCATTGGTGGTCTTTTTGAGAAACAATGAAATGTCAATGTGGCCATAAAATAACACCCCGTCGATATAATGCGATTCATGTAAAAAGCAAAAAGGAATAGTTAAACAATGTTAAAAATTGCCTTTATAAACATAAGTTATGATACCCAATTCTAAAGTAAACTGGTTTTAAAAATTGCTGAGACATTTTGTTACCAGTGGTGGTCACCTCCGTTGGTAGTAGGTATAAGATCCGTAATAAGGATTGGCATAATATCTAATGTGATTCATGTAAAAAATAGTAAAAATGAAATAGTCAATTTGTTAAACATTACCTTTATGATCATGAGAAGATATAATATTCGTTTTTAAAATAAATTTATTTCACAAAATGCTCAGACACCTTGTTTCTAGCGGTGGTCACAAAGTAACCCCTCTTGGTAATCTAAGTTATGAAATAAGGCCTGGTAATGCTAGGGTTAAATGTTTGAGTATCAGTGTTTTAATAGTATCAATGAGTACTTCCTCAGTAATGTTGCTACTGGATAATGGTTACTTACCACATATCCATGTATGTATGCCAGTATAAGGTTAGAATAAGTACGTCATACATACTTTATTCAGCTTAACATCATTTGTCATAAGGTTCTAAGTATTGGCAGTTTCTTTTCTCGTTAGCCAAGATGTTTACTTTCTCTACTACGTACAGTAAAGTAGAGGGAGTATTGTATTCCACCCAAAAATTCTATGTCGAGATTTCACCGGAAATATATGTTTCGGGGCCCCCTGAATAAAAAAAAAGCATTTTTAGAAACACGTCCGCACGCGCGCGCGCGCGCGTGTGTGTGTGTGTCTGTGTGTGTGTGGGTGTGGGTGTGGGTGTGTGTCTGTGGACAGCTTAACTCAAAAACGAAAAGTCGGTTAATGTCAGTTTAATGTCTTTCAAGGATGCGACACCAAGATTTTGAAGAAAATTGCTTCACCCTAAACTACCCTTTACATGGAAATTTTCGAATATTTTGATTTACTTGAAAATGCCTATAGCCACTTTGATTAAAATGACACATGTTTGAGATATTTTTATGACAAATAAAAAGTATATCTGGAATTTTCTGGCTATAGCCCATGCAGTCCTGTTTACTATTGATGGCTTTTGCATAACTGGTAAGCCATAAGAGATAAACCAAATCTTACTATACAAAAATGTAGATCTTGCTCAAATACACAATTTGTGTCAAATAAATTCTTTGTAGAGTGAACCATTTCGGAGATATTCCTTATTATTTGTGTGAGTTTTGGAGAACTTATAATCCTGTCAAATGGAACATCGTTATTCATTTTTGATATGTTAACCGCGCAAAGGGAACGGAACTTGAAAGCTTTAAAAGATTTGACTATAGGCCAAAGTCTGCTGTGTTCCCATATTCCCCTTATACCTACAAGGAAATAAGCAATAAGATAATTTTTTCAAACGTTTATCTCAAGTATCACGAAGAAGATATAGGAATAACAGTTTGTAAGAATGGTTAGTACAAGAGTAAAGAAAGTCATGTGAGTGCAACATAGAAGACTTTTGTATTTGTAGTGTACATTTCTGTCGCGATAGCAATAAGAGTATATTGATAACATGACAAAAGGACAAAACAATAAAAGTTGAAACCGAAAGATTTTGAGGAATTATGTAGGTCATAAAATATTAGGTACTGTAATATGTGTAAATAATTTTAGATCGTTATGACTAATACGGAGGAAGGTGTGAAATATGGTATTGAAAGGACTACGAGTGCAATGAATGTGGTGTTAGCATCAATAAAATATGGTAAAGAACACGACAAAAGCAAAAAAAAAAAAAAAAAAATTAAGATGATGTGCTAAGAATAATCTTCAACCGAGTTTGTTAAGCACTAGCTGTTTAATATTGATCGAGTCCTGTTTCTTCGAGGGGAAATATTAATATAAGTACACATAAGTTAGTGCCCGGAATAAATGTGGCAAATTGTAAAAAATGTTGTATTTAATATGACTGATAAATTAGCAACCTCGCAGTAATTTCGTGATATTGTTCAACTTTGAGTGATATTCGGCAAAAGTGCGCTAAAGTAACACCGTAGTACTTTAAATTGGTATATCACTAGTCCATTGTAACAGTCATTGTCACATTACTTTGAATTTTATGCTTCACTTTGTGTCATAAAAGTCTATGAAATAAATAAATAACACATTGACACTCGTAGGCTTTTGAAGGAGACATTCATTTCATAACCTATGCAAAACTTACTTAGCATGCACTGCAACTTCAGTAAGCAACGCAGTTCTCTAACAGAATTCAGAAACACATCGCTGTTAGCGCTGATTGATGTCATTGTACTGGTCCATTAGTGGATTGTTGACTCGAGACTAAACTGTGTTTATTTTGGGACCGGAGAGAACAGCCCATCTTGATTATACTATTTAGAATTAATTGCCCTTTAAACCGAAAGACATTGTTGCCTAATTCTAGGAGTTGCATCCACCATACCTCTCCAATTAGCGGTCTTCAAGCATTTGCTAGCCTTGTGAGTTGTGCAGAGAGAAGTAATGAGATACCATGAAATATCATTAAGTAGCAACGTTAATTACATTAAGTTGCAGTATTCAGGCTGCCAAATCTCAACACGTTTACAGCAAACCTACATTACATTCCATTTATGAATGAGGCAAAATCAAACCACACCAATAAAAAAAAATAACTCACAATTTCAATTGTACGGCAGATCGTTCGCCGCTTCACGCGTCTTCGGGGATCTGTGCAATACAACATCGGCGTCCGAATCCTTCATTCCACACGTCCGAATAAAAGACTGTCCCAGAATTTCCCTCAGTAGGTGCTGTCGCTTAAAATGATTGCAGTACTTCTGCACTCATTCAATTCTGTAACTATTAGTGCACAGTCTATTGCAAACCTAAGATAGCTCCAAGGGGCCAGCCCGGGTATTATCTGCTTGCTATTTTATGTTCTGTGCAACTAGATCTATACTGCGCTCTACTTAGTGTTGAGCTATCACTATAAGGAAGAAATAAGTCCGTGGGTCTCCATTGTACAGTGTAAAATCCAGAGATATGATGTAATAATGCAAAGTAATGAAACTAATGATAGTTATTGTTTAGAGTTTTAGGTCAGATTGATATATTACAACTAAGTAGTCTTTTAATAATAATAATCGGATAACTAAGTAAGGTACAAAAGTGCAAAATAAAAACATTTACAGGTGGAAAACAATGCGACTTTTAATTAATTTGCCTTTGTGTTTCTGCTTCATCCAAAGTAATAGGTAGTATGTCTCGTTTATCCGTCATTCCACTTCTTAGTCAACTAAAATTACCTTAGGTGTGAACACGATGTTGATGATGACGAAGGCGAAGTCAAGTTTGGGATTGAAGACGGCTGGTAAAAGCAATGCGAGAGGAAACTTTCTCGGCGGTAAACTTGTAGTGTACAGAAATAAGCAGACGTGAGTTTGTAAAAGCCACGGTATTAAAGTTTCCTCGTGTGATGTTCAGAAGCGGATGTTGCAGAAAGCTACTGTCTCACAAGGAAGAGAATAGCAACAGTTAAGGAACAAAGCAGACACGATTGCGGTTGAGAAAAGCATGAGGAACAGCATTTCCTGAAGAGCAAGATGAAGAGCAATATGAAAAAGAATGGAAGTCTGAAGAAGGAAAGAGAAATGAATTTAAAGTGGTGAAAAAAAATCTTTATGATATTAGGGTATATCACTCGCCTAATACCCAGAGTGGTGTCAAACTAAAACTCCTATTACGAAATGCACTTGTAATTGGAAATAATTTCGTGGAGGTACTAACTTTTATCTTCTGGGTCATTTTTATAATTGTTGAGAGCAGAGACCTCAGCAACTCTACATAAATGATCAGAGAAGTGCGTCACCTTCCATCTCGAGAACAGTGGAGTACCCAGACTTAAGTATAGTAAAGACAATTGTTTGCAATAGAGCAGAACAGTAGTAGACAAAGCGTTGAGCAGAGTGCACCGGAGGTATTATAATGACCTCGACGTGTTTAGGTACCAGTTACTCTCCTCCACAAAATGGCAGGCTGCCATAGCAATGAGAGGGGTGGAGTACACCCTTGACATATCCAGGAGGCTATTACTTCTTCATTACATAATATTTCCATCGACTGCTGTGGTAGTCAACCCATTCTAATCTAACTTATCCAGACAAGGAATCTCAATTACTTACACCGGATGGAGGATTAAGTGTATTAAACAACAAATCGAAATGTCACTTAGTTATGTGTATACTTTTCTGAACTATGTTGTTATTAAAAATGTCGACATTGTATTTGCTCACTCTCAACACCACGTTGTTTTCATACCTATATTTATGGACTGGTTTAATTCTCTGGTTTAAACTTACAAAATTATCCAACGCCTCACACGACTTCCACTACTTATTATCATTTGAAATATATCCCTTTATATTGTTGTCACAGCGGCTTTGGCACAGGGCTATTGGAAGTCGGGGTCGGGCAGTCGGAATTTAAACGGATAAGCAGCGCGCTCGCCTAGGTGAGCATCACAAGGTTATTGCCAGATAACATACTCTTACCTTGAACGTTCTGAACTCTATGGAAATTTCCAACAAACATAAGCGAGTGCTCTCGCCAGTTTGTAACGACTATGATGACGTGCGGTGAGTGGTGTTACTACAAGGGACCTAGCGTTAACTCCTCAGCGAGTGAACGTTCCGAAAGAAGAGGCTACGTCGGGCGTATTTCGTTATCTACATCACTACCTTGCGGAAGGAAGTGAAGTGAAGTGAAGTTGAACAATGGGACTAGTTCACATTTTCCAAAGCCTTCAATGAGAATGCCATGGATTACAATATGGTTCCTGTACTCTACAGAGTAAAAAGAGAAAAGCAGTTTATAGTTTATCCTAAGCAATCTACATAGTGATTAGTATTTATAATTGCTATATATCTGCTAAAACTTTCTAAAAATCTTATGTAAGAAATTTTATGCTTATTTTCTTCTTTCTTATGTTGTAATCAAGCTCGTTAGCAAGACGGGCTAAATAACTATAAACAGTGAAAACTGTCAACATTAGTAATCAGTGAATAAATATTTTATGTTAACATCTGAGAAAATGATTTTCCTATATGCTCGGAGACTATGCGTATTTTTAAAGGGCATAACTTGGTGGCCTGAGAGTGGGGAATTTAGATGTGTACCAGCATCACCTCTATTTTGTTGTATATGTTACCGTTGGGGACCTATACAAATAGCTGATGTTGAACAAAAAGACTCATTTTTACTTTCCCTACTATATATAATAAAGTAGGGGAAGTATTATATTCCATCCAAAAATTCGATGTCCAGATTTCACTGGAAATATATTTTTGAAGGCCCCCTGAATTCCAAACAAGCATTTTTAGCAAGAGGTCAAAAAATCAAGATTCCTATTTAAGGTTAACATATTTTAAGGTTGCGATACGAAGATTTTGAAGAAAATTCCTTCATCCTAAACTACCCTTTACATGGAAAAGTTTTCGAAAATTTTGATTTTCTTAAAAATGGCTCTAACGATTTTCATTAAAATGCCATATGTTTGAGATATTGTTATGGCAGATGAAATCCATATCTTGGACTTTCTGGCTATAGCCCATGTAGCTCTGTTTACAATGGGTGACTTTTGTATAATTGGTAAGCCGTAAGAGATAGACCAAATCTTATTATAAAAATAATGTAAATCTTGCTAAAATACAATTTATGTCCAAATATTTTCTTTTGTAGAGTGAACCATTTCGGAGATATTCCTTGTTATTTGTGTGACTTTTGGATAACTTATACGTTTGTGAAATGGAACATCGTTATTTGTTTTTTCTATGTTAACCGCGCAAAGAGAATGGAATTTGAAAGCTTTAAAAGATTTGACTATCGCTTAAAGACTACTGTATACCCATATTCTCCTCGTACCTACAATAAGATAAAATATAATTTCTGCAAATGTTTATCTGAACTACCACGAAGAAGATATAGGAGTAAGAATCGGTATGAATGGTTAACACAAGGGTAAAGAAAGTCATGTGGGTGCAACACATTAAGATTTTTTGCTTTTGGGTCCCTTATATTGATTGATGCCTTGGAAAACTTTTGGTAAGTCTCGTTACCATTGCCATTAAAACATCTGATTGGTGCCTTTTTAAAGATGACCGTGCACAGTGGTATTTAAAGTTCAACATTCTGTGAGAAAGCAGCTATGTTTATGATTAGAAGGTGAAACAACTAGCAAATGATTATTGGAAACTTGCACCCAAGGAAAGACACAAAATTCCAATGAATGTTTACACTCAAGACATTAGGAATAAGAGCCCAAAGACAATAAATGTGTCAAGGAACAGGATGGAAATGACAGTTTTTGAAGTAATTTCAGACTTCAATTCTGGCATCACTTGTAAAGTTCCAAAAAATGTTGAAGATAGTTGGATTGCCTCCAGGCAAGTACACTCTGAAGCTGGCATCAAGAAAAGATGAAAGAAGCGTCCAGAGGAGCAAACAACAGAAGTATTGTAGTTTAGTTCAGAAAGCAAAGGAGGAGAGACACCAAAGAAGATTAGAAGGATCCACTTACGTTCCAGGAGTTTTCTAATGATCCCAACACTGAATAATAGATGCATCTTCTATAATTCTAAGGTTACTTACTGCTACTTTGCAAATTTTGTTTGATACTATCATGTGTAAGGTGTTACGCATTGGGTTATCGTTTCCCAAAATCTGAAAAATCTATCTTCGAAGTTATAAAAGTATTGCATTTACGGACTTTATACAGTACGTCCCAAATAAACTGAAACATCTTAGTTTGATAGATAATAGTATTATCATGTTGAGCAATTCATTAAAAAATGTCATTTCATAAGTCACTTAGGAAAAATCATATGCAAGACATGTCAGGACAATGTGTAAACATTCTTTTAAAACAAAAATTTCAAAAATTGAAGTTGAATAGAAGTTATAGAAGTTATTTACTGTTAAATTCATATGGGCCTTTTATTGTTTCAGCCTGACTGTACCTAATGCATCAAAAATTAAAATACGAAATACAACATCTACCCAAATTACTATTAAAAGGTAGCTCTTTCAAAAACGTTAGTAATGGAAATTAAATATCTTAAAGCTCCGCCCCCTTAAAGCTCTGAATCCCATGTAGCTGTTATGTTATTTAATAAGAATGGGAGCAAAGAAAAGTTAAAGGTTTTAAATGTTTACCTGGTATAATTATTATCCGTAGTTACTCCACCAATCCGATGGAAGGTTGTTCCACTGGCAAAGGTTACTTGCAGACTAAAACTTGTAAGACTAGTTATGGAAGGCAAACGTTCTACCGCTATTTCACATCCTTTTGTATGAATAATGTCATCTTTCAGCTGTTATTGAGAATACCAAGGGGATATACGAATTTACGATTATAAGGAGTAAAGATCTAGATCAGCGATGTCCAACCTTCTCTCTTTGTAGATGCTTATGCAATGAGCGGCTATCTCCACTCCACTCCTTCAGTCAGAGGGACACACAGTCAGTATCCATCATACCTTGAATTTTTTGAGAATCTCCTCAAAAGACCTGTTCATTCTGCATGATTTTTGCATAAATGGTAAGAAATGTAGATCTCATTAAAGCACACAATTTATGTCAAATACTTCTCTGTTCTTTTGAGTGAACCATTTCTGGTATATTCTTTATTATTTGTTTGAATTTGCCAATGCTTATACTTTTCTCAAACAGGAATATGTTATTCCTTTTTTTTTTTTTTTTTTTTTTTTTTTTTTTTTTTTGTATCTCCTGACCTTGCAAAGAGAACGGAATTTGAAAGGCATCACTTAGCAACCAGCTCTTAAAGTTTTTCACTGTCGCCTAAAGCCTACTGTATTTCGCTTGCACCTACAGAAAATTAGCAATAAGATAATTGATGAAAATGCTTATGACGATTAAAGTGCACTAGGTGGAGATAGAATAGTGTGGCACAAAAGTGAACATAGCTCTACATATATTTGCAAACAGATTTTCTCCAAATTGAACCATATTACAAGTCTGTATCGGAATATGTTAGGTGACGATCATGTTTGTATCTTCTTCTCGGTCACCAAATGTTGATAGACTTCTTAAACGTGAACTCACTAATGAACAGATGTTTATCGTATAAGATTTGAAAGTGCTTTCGTAAATCAAACGCAAGGTACATATCACCAAACCGCCGCTGCAACACAATGCACAGCTGGGGGCTTGGCAAAGTCCGCGTATTGTGGAAGGAGGTAAACACAACCTCGCCTATTTCACAAACATTGGACATCGCTCCTCTAGATTATGGTGTAATAATTCCATAAAGAGTTGGGGAGCTAAAAGAATATAATTAATTCGTCATCATCATCATCATCATCATCATCATCACCACGGTATAAGCCTTGTGGCTCGTTCCGACTTCAAGGAAATTGATCGGAACATCTCATTCGTAGCCTGCCAACATTTCTTCTACTTACATGTTTATACTTGTGCACTATTTGTGGTGTACGGTCTTCAGTCGTTCTCTGCACATGATCTTGCCATTTTTGCCTGTATGCAATGATTGTTTCATTTAGACTCTGAATTTCCAATTCTCTTCTAATATCCTCGTTTCTTTTCTTGTCTATGAGTCTATAACCTGCCACCTGTCTCAGAAATTTCATCTCAGCAGCCTCCACTTTCTTCTGTTGTGAGATAGTCAAGACCCAGTTTTCACACCCATAAAGCAGGGTTGGGATCGCCATTATTTTATACAGTTTTAAGTTCTTTTTATTGTGCCACATATTGTTTGGAATTTGTTTATTTTGTTTTGTATATCTCTATTGCTGATATATGACACAATATAGCCAAGATAATTAAAAGCACTTTGTTGTTGGATGGGTTTATCATTTATGCAAATTTTTGCTCTTAAATGGTTTGTTCCTATAAAAGCCATTATTTTTGTTTTTTTCATATGAAATTTGAAGATTATATTTTCTTGTAATATTATTTAATTCATGTATGACTCTTTGTAAGTTATCTTCCGTCTCCGCAATTAAAATCTGGTCATTAGCAAACAGCAATGTGTCAACATTTCTCCCCTTTATTTTAAAATGTGTTCTGAGCATAGTTTGCCATCGTACAACTGCGTCATTAATATATAAATTAATTCGTTATTAGAGTTTAAAACGATGAACGTGCAAGCGTGTAAGCCAGCTAGTATGAAATAAGGCTAGAAGCCTCGCATCAAACAGAACTCGATTGCACTGGAATGCCAAATAAATAAAGAGTATGGGAAATCCAATGCTGAACGTTTGAAATGATCCAGCCAAGGACGGCCTCGTCACGGAATTGCGGGACTTGCTCCGGCGACCGGGACGGTCTTTCTTATCAGCTATCATACCACTCCTTCTGCCTGAAAGTGAAATTCTGCTCCCTTGCCTCATAAAAATGTGTGAAATGGCGGACAAAAGTTTTTAGTGTCGAAAGAGTTGAAGAGAGAGAAGCAAATGGCGGGATGGTATTAAACTGCACGGTGCCATCCTTTTCTCTGCCCAATAAAATACTGCTGCAGGATGATCACCCTTATAAAGCGTGCACTCTGCTCATGTTTAGGAAAACCATTGGAGTTTCATTCTTTCACGTTTCGTGTTGGGGATTTCGTTTAAGAAATGTTGAGATATCAAAGCGCAGTTTTATTTCCATGCTACTCGGTAACATAAAGAGATAAGGTTGGTTCTCACCCGCCTTCATAGCACGACTCCACAAGCTCGTACCTTATATTTAAGCTTAATGATACAGGGATAAGATAATCCTCTCGCAACGTTTTAGCACGTCATGCCGGGCTACAATTATACTAGACTTGTTCTTTCAAAGGACTGTATAAACATTTCTTTCCGTGGATTTCGTTCATGGCTCCGATACTGAGAGTCCGTTGTTCGGTTCCCGGCTCTGGAGTGGCGAATTTAAGTTGGCCCTATCCAAGACGTCGTCTTTGACTAGCTCACATAAAGTATCCCCAAGACCCAGCGTGATTCGGAGTTCACTGTAAAAGCTGTAGGTCCTCTCATTCACCGCCATCGTCCTCATTATCCTACCATCCGAGACAACTGATCCTCTATGTGTCTCCACCTCAGAAGGGGGTCCAGTCATCACTTGGTGGAATAAGGTTAGCCCCAAAGTTCGATCAGACAGTACGGAGGGCACTGAAGAAATAAATCACATTTTCTGCAATCCTGCAGGGAATTCACTCCCCTTAAACTATGAATAAAATATACAGGGTGGAAGGGGAGTCATTATATTCCTTCTAATATGTGCTTCCTAAAACCATTACAAACAAAAAAGTCGAATGGCATTTTGTTCTTTGATCAGCCGATTTCGAAAAAAAAAAAAAAAAAAAAAAAAAAACTTTTTGATATAAATTGTACCTATGCGTAATTCCACAAAAATGTACGAAGATAATAGTTTGTTACTTGTGATGTGCGCAGAGTAACTTATTTCTGACAGTTTCGGTAGTAATTATGGGACAACGTTGCGTTGAGGTTGGTCAGGGAATTGACTTAGTTTATGAATGTAAACAGGTCGGGCACTTTCACTTTCCTGTAATGTTTTGGGAGCCAACGCTCCTGATTGGCCTACACTCGCAATAAACACGGAATGACAAGGCATGGTATGAGTTTATTTTCAAGAAGCACCGTTACGCTGCTTGTTTATGTACTGAGCTAGGGAAAGTGACTACTCACACAATCTGCCATGTTGTCAGTTTGCTTTCGACATATCTGTGTAGGAAATGGTCAGAGACAGAAGCGTAAGATACAAAATGTGTTCCAAATACCGATCTGTACCATTGGTTTAAAATAATGTAATGACTTCCCTTCCACCCGATATAGGCAGGAGTCAAATAACGAGTTTGAAAAACAATTGCACCTAGGATTTCCTTCACCATTTATCAAAAAATCACACGACTATGTCATTATTTATTCCCACTGTTGTACAAATTTCCTACTAAGAACCTTAGTTTCGCCCTTACTGCCTATTAACAGGACGGAAGGTTTATAGAAAAGTAGCATCAAATATTTAATTGAAGAAAATTATGATTTTTAAATTCAGAGTGTGGAATGCTGGGCCAAGACAAGTATATACGTAGCTCACTTTCTTTGCAGTGACCTTTAAAACAAAATGACACAACCGAGCCCGGGCCGGGTGGTACACTATAGCTTCTTCTGGGGTTTGGGCCGGGCTCAGGTTGAACCTAAGAATGTGCAGGCCTCTACCGGGAGGAACTCTCAAATACCATCGAGAACGCTGCCATCTAGCAGGGCCAAGAAGAGTTTTCCAACGAGTTAGCACTTGCGCTATCTATCCGACACCGACCGAAACTGTACAACACCTAAACCCACCAGAAATATGAAAGGAGAATGGAAATGATAGATAATGAGGGAAAGGAAACTCGTGGTAGGAGAGAAATATCTACTGCATTTTCCTTATCAACCAGAGAAAACCACAAAAAGTCATTCCCAGAGTGGCCAGCCCCAGGAATCGAATTCGGGATCTCCCGAATGCGAACTTCTCACATTACCTTGGAGCCATTTCACAGCTTTTTTGCGCATTCCTCTCAGAGTTGCCTCTTATTAGCAATGTTTGTAGTCGGCTATGCCGAAATAAAATTCGTATAACAGCTTCGTAATGAGTAATAGCTCAGCTTTTACATGGTGTAATTCAAATTTTCTGTCTAAGTTTGAAACAAAAGATGGAGTCCTGTAACACTTATGCAAACAATGTTAATGGGTAACTCAGTTTAGGCAAAATACCTGTAAGGCCGGTTTTGCGTTCAAGCTTTAATGTTGTTATGGAAACTTACAGCACACTGGGTCAGAATTAGAAAAAGGTATGTTAATTTGCAAAGCCATATCTCTTTGAAGAGTCTGATGTGTTGCATTTACACGATTTTCTCTATTCTTGTACTAACCATTCTTACAAACTCTTATTCCTATATCTTCTTCATGTTAGTTGAGGTAAACGTTTGCAGAAATTATCTTATTGCACATCTCCTTGTAGGTGCAAGGGGAATATGGTAATACGGTAGGTTTTGAGTAATAGTTAAATCCTTTAAAGCTTTCATATTCCGTTCTCTTTGCACAGATAACATATAAAAATGAACAACGATATTCCGTTTGACGAAAGTTTTAAGTTTTCCAAAACTCACAAAAATAACAAGGAATATCTCCGAAATGGTTTACTCTACAAAAAAAAAATAAATATGAATTGTGTTTTAGCAGGATCTATGTTTTTGTGCAGTAAGATTTGGTCTTTTACGGTTTACCAGTTATGCAAAAGTCATCCAGAGTAAACAGGACTATATAGACTATAGCCAGAGAATTCAAAATATATATTTCGTTTGCATTAAAAATATCTCAAACATATCGCATTTAAATCAAAATTGTTAGAGCCATTTTCGAGAAAATCAAAATTTTCCATATTTAGTAGTAGTTTAGGGTGGAGGAATTTTAACCGACTTTTTGTTTTTGAGCTATGCTGCCCACAGACTGACAGACGGGCAGATTGACACACACACACACGCGCGCGCGCACGCACGCACGCACACACACACACACACACGAACCTTGTTATAAAAATGCTCGTTTTGGGTTCAGGTGCCTCAAAACGTATATTTACGGTGAAATCTCGACACCGAATTTTTGGACGGAATACAATACTTACTATACGTGGTACAGAAAGTAATAAATGCAACCGTATAAGCACAAAAATATAACTGGGGCCTATTAGACCCTGCGCGACTCTACCAGGGCGCGTGTCTAACGCAGGGGTAAAGCCATATTGCCCTTTTCTCCTTGTCTCTATAAAGGAAATTGCAATAAGACAATTTCTGCAAATGTTTATCTCGATTAACATGTAGTAGATGTGTGTACAATAGTGAGTAGAGAAAGTAATGTAAGTGCAACACATACCATTTTTTTCACATAATGGTTTTATGGACAACAATCAATATTTGAAACGATGTAAACATATTGGTGAATTAACGGCTGTATTATTAAGATCGTAAACAGTATATAACCTCTTTTTTACCACAAATCTTTTAAATCTGAGGTATTAACGTGTTTACACAGAAGAAAATTCTGGTAAACGCGGTAGTAATTTGACGGTAGATTTGTTGTGCGGTTGGCCGGTAATTGCTGGGTGGTCCGCCGCAAACGTTTCGCGCTAGATTACGCTCATTTCCTTCCGTTAGGCTTCAAACACCACAACACTCTCTCGTCTTGTTTTACATGGAAAATAACAGCTATACGAACTTAGTGCAATTTACAGCTTCGAATATCTAGCAACTAACAGAGTTGAGCTTCGAAAGGCATATATGCATATTTCCGTGTTCTGCATACGGAAAAAGAAAGCTTTTCCCAGTAATAGCCAAGTGAGGACTACTTATTCATTCGTTTATGAAGTTAATTTGAAATGTAACTGAAGAAACGTTGCTACCTAGTTCAATAAATTACTTTGATTATGAGAAACTTCAAACTACTAACTAACCTATAAATGAATCTCACGGGTTACCTTCACATGACATTTTCTACCTACTCTTCTTCAAACTTTTTTATAAGAGCTTATTCTTGTATCTGATTCAGTTTAAGCCTTTACAGAATTGCTTTTATTACACATCTCGTTGAGAAACACAGGAAACCGATTGGATAGCTAAATTTGGAAAAGCTTTTCATGACATTGTGAGAAACAACTGAATGTGACAGCGCCTGAGAAAACAGAAAAGTTTTGAAACATTCAAATCAATACTGTCGTATACCTTGAAAATGGCTAGCACCACAATAATGATAATGATAAGTGCATTACTTTATTGTTATAATTGTTATTCTATCATAATTTTCAGGCCATCTACGGACCACGTTAAGCAACTCACTGCATTTATATATTCTTCTTTTCCTTTTCTTTTTTAACCTTCCAATATTTCTTCATCCTGCCACTGTGATTTTTTCTTCTTTCTTCTGTCCCAATTGTAGTTTTGCTCTTCTTTTTTCAACTGGAAACTTTCGAAATTTTGTATTAACTTTCTTAACTTTTCTCTATTCTATATTATTCCTTGTGTTAGTTCCATTTCATTTAAGTCTTTCCTTATCCCTTGCATCCATTGGTTACCATTCTTAATTTCGTATATCTGCTTGAAAATTTGTTTTGTAAGTCTATTACTATCCATCCTCATTAAATTACCAAACTATGTGATTCTTCTTTTCCTGATTGCATCTGAAATTTTTTCACATTCTTTACTTTTATGTATATCATTATAATTATTATATATCATCATCATCATTATTAGGTTACATTTTAAATTTTATTCTTTACGTCAAGTCCAATGTTCAACATATTTTACTTGTCAGAATGTACAAATAAGTTTTGAGTGCAACGCGCTGTATCCGCTTAGTTCCCTGCCTGTTAGATGGTGTAATCCTTTTCGCGCTACCTATCCCTCCCCATCACACACTTTTTACCCACTTCTCTTGTACTTTTCCCAAAATGTCTTATTCCTTACCTTCACATTCAACGGGTATATGCAACACTGCTTTCTGATCGGACTGAGTTCCACTGAATTTCTTGTTGTCTTATTTCACCTGAGTGCCTAATTGCCTTATTTACATTTTCTTATTATAATTATCTAATTGCTTTTCTGCAGCACATAACTTTCCTTGCTAATGAATCACTGTCCTGAAAGGAATAATTGCAACTACTGCGTCCGACACTATTTATTGATTTTAAGTTGAGGAAATGACTTACTGCAATTATTTATATATCTCCCTATCATTTTTTATAAAATTATTATTTTTACCACTCGTACCATTCCAAGACAACTGTATTAAATATGTGTTAAACTATTTTTAACCATACCACCACCACTATCCTACGCTACACTTGCTCGTAAACAATTAATAAAATAAAAATAACAAATTCGAAGAGAATAATAATATTGCCTTTGATATAAAGTGTACCACAATGGTTTGTTTTCCTACAACATGTCCATCCCCTCCCTCCAAATTCGAAGAGAATAATAATATTGCCTTTGATATAAAGTGTACAACAATGGTTTGTTTTCCTACAACATGTCTATCCCCTCCATAGGAATGTTACGAGCCCACGTGTCTGTCCACATTTTCTTGCGTCATGCACTATCGCTCTTTCCTTTTGATTAATAACGCGGTATCATTTTAGGATTTCTGACCTCCTGCATTCCTAGCATGCTTCTTCTTTAGATTTCTTGGAATGCGATAATAGCGTACGTTTCATTCTGGATAATTAACGTCTTTATTTTTAGTTATTCGGCCTTACATTTTTATTCACCAACTTCACTTTCCTTACCAAGCCGCATCTATACTAGCATTCATGTAAAATGTAGCCTAAGAAACACGTGGTGAAGGTTTGTTTATGGACGAACTGATATACCTGTCTATGCAATACAATAAAACTGAATTAGTTGTGTTAAGGTCTCATTTTCATTGAATAATTTATACTAGATATACATTTTACCAAATTGGACATGTGTCTGTGTGTGCGTGTATGCGTCTCTGTGTTTTATATATGTTTCAACCCCCTCTCTTACTTCATACAGCACCACAGGTGGTGACACTGGTGATACACGAAATGAAATGATAACTGGTGTGGGCTGCTCTTTCGTTCCAGATCAATGTCCTTCAGTGAAGGTACAGTGAGCTGGCCTAATCTCAATAAACAGGGCAACAAATAGTTTTTGTTACGATAACAAACACCTATACTTCGCTATGTTATGTTTCGAGAGTACACAGAATACAGTTGACTGCAAAGTTTTGTGTAGTAAGAGTGTATGCTGTTGCCAGAGTTTTTACTAGAGGTAATGAAAATGACAGCGATTCAGACGAAGAAGAAGAAGAAGAAGAAGAAGACAAGGGAGCAATGTCGGGAATAAGGAAGTACAAGCAAATTAAGTGTAAATGGTTACAGAGATTGACAGTGGAGTACAAGTGGCTGACATCACTGGAAGTGTGATAATTTTCCTTGTAGTTACTGTATTTCTTCAGCGCAGAAACATCACAGCAACGTACATCACATCTGACTGTCGTTTCTGCTTCTGTGTACCAGTGCCCTGTAAAGGTGAACAGGTGACTCTCATCTAACCGCATGTTTAAACATTTCATCCATCAAGAACTAACACGCCCAGGGTACCGGCCCAGCAATAGTTAGTTTAAAGAACTGTGGTGAACAAAGCAAACAAAAAGAGGTGAGAAGTCAGAGAGCACAGCCCTGGTGAAATTTGAACTGCAGGCCTCCCGTTCACAAGTTCACATCGTAACGACCGCAGCTACCCGTATTATTTTGATACCTGCAGCATGAAATAACTCAAAAACGCCTAATGCCACTAAAAATAATTACTGGATACATGCAGTAGAGTTTAATCAGCTCGAAATTTTCCTCTGAGATAAGCTTCTGTTTATCTATTACGATCTTCCAGTTGTACAAAATTGTACACAATTTAATTGGGCATACACAGAAAGTGGAATGTGTATCTTAAACATAAGATGTTTTTTCTTCTTGGCCCTGCCAGCAGCAGCCTTATTTGAGCCGCCTCAGATGGATCCAGTGCTTCCCGGTTCCACCACAGGGAAACGTCCCTAGTTCCAAGTGCAATAGACAGCAATGCCCACTAAAATTCCCCCGGTCAATTGGATATAATTATACTATTAAGTTCTTGTTTTACACATGCGAAAGAGAATTACTCAAGATGTGTTTTGACCTTATTATCGCAATTCATTTCTATTACGGAAACTGATACAATGCGAATGATGATGATACGAATTTCTTTAACGTGACTTAATTGAGCAGTAATTACGAGAAATAAATATTTTGATTTAACGCGACATTTGATTTGTCCTTAAGAGTTTGTTACGAATTAATGCATGGATGGCTGAATGGGAGAGAAATTGCAGGGGGAAGTACAGCAGGGAAGAATCGTTCTACTGCTTGACATTATTCGTAACAGACAAAGAATTACGATTTTGTTGAAATAACCGGCATCAGTCAAGCAACAATGGATCAGAACTATTCTTTTATATACATAATCATATTTGTACTTGTCATTTTTGAAGTGGCATTTTTTGAAACTGTACTGGTCGAAACTGTTACTGAAAATAACAATTTTTCCCGTGTGTAAACAAAACACACACACATATATGTTTTCTAAACATGTTTAATGTTTTCTCAGTTGAAATCTCACATGGAATGGTTCATGAATCGCAGAGCTTCCTCTGCGTAACTTTGGTATATGCTGAGGAAAATAAATTCTTCTAGTTTACGAATAATCTGCAGAATAGATGTGATAACCCAGAAAGTCGTGTAATTGTATCATTAAGTTCATTCTTTTTCAAAAAAGGTTTAAACATTGTTCTTTATCTGCAATACAAGAAAATTGATCTCGGCTTTTGTAGTTCTAACCTTATTGGAGATCCATTTACGTATAATCGAATCTTCAGGAGTGTTCATCTCGCAGATATAACATGCTTTTGTAAGAAAAGCTTTTACTTGCCACATCTATTCCATATGTATGCATAATTAGTTAATTCATATCTGCATGAACAGCTATCTGAGATAGATCATTGCTATGCCCTTCTTGAGAACGTATGACATAAAACACAAGAGGAGAGCAAAAGGAACTGAAAGAGGTTGGAGCCTATCAGATGTGGTGGCAACTACAAAGAGGCAGTGCCTAAAAACGTACTTTGTTAAGTCGATCACTGCTAATGTCATGATGATTGAGATAACTTTTAACAGAGTGGTCAAATATAAGCACAACTTTTAAAGATGTCTGGCACTGTCATGTGTGCTCTGCATATTCAATTGCTCCGGAGGAACCCGGATGGGACCAGATGGATGCAAAGCACTCAGGCAGGCAGACTGACGGACAGAACAATGGAGTTTCCGCTAGTGCAGCTTACGTAGGCCTACCCAGAATGATGACAAACAGAATGACTCTGCTTAGCGATGATCATCGAAGCATTCTTTCTCATGTATGTGCCTACTTTATCTGTGGCGGTTAATAGCCACTCCTTGGAGATAGTGGTCTAGTCTCCGGTTCACGAGATCGCGAGTTCAATGCTTTCGCCGCAAAAATTTAACATGGAAAGGAATCAGAGTCGGTGGTCCCGGGACTTACATTAACGGCACGTGAAAGAACTTCAATTGGTTCTTATATATGAGGCGTTGAGCGCAACGGTGGCCCAACCCACAAAAATTCAGAAACTGAGTTATTAGCACAGACATGTTCCCCATATCAAAATCTAGGAGATCAGTAGTGGCCTATACCACATTTCTACAACCACCGACAGATGGCATGAGAAGTGTGTTATTGAATGGAACTGCATCTGGCTTCCTGGATAGAAACAGTGGCCCAACCATCCTGCATGTGTTTAACTATGTATCACAATGTGGGTGCTATATTGATTAAAATTTCCAAATATCATGACTCTTGCTTAGTTATTAAAGTAAATATAGAACTTTCAAATCACAAATATTCTTTACACTCCATTATCTCCATTATGTAGATTTAGTGGTTGGGCCACTGTAGCGCTCAACACCTCATATTTAAAACTAATGCAAGATTTGAGTGCCTGGGTGCTCTAATCAACATCACCACTACCACCACCACCCCATCACTATCACCACCACCATCACCACCATCATCACCACCACCACCACCACCACCATCACCTTCACCACCACCGCCAACATCACTATAACCACCATCACCACCATCACTATCACCATCACTATCACGACCACCAGCCACCACCGCCACCACCATCACCAGTACCATCACCACCGCAATAACCACCACCACAATTGGCATCACCACCAGTGGCCACCACCACCAACACCACCACCATCAGTGCCACCACTATCACCACCACCGCCAACATCACTATAACCACCATCACCACCATCACTATCACAACCACCAGCCACCGCCGCCACCACCATCACCAGCACCATCACCACCGCAATAACCACCACCACAATCGCCATCACCACCAGTGGCCACCGCCACCAACACCACCACCATCATCACTACCACTACCATCATCACTACCACCACAATCACCACCTCCATCATCACCACCGCCAACATCACTATAACCACCATCACCACCATTACTATCACGACCACCAGCCACCGCCGCCACCACCATCACCAGCACCATCACCACCGCAATAACCACCACCACAATCGCCATCACCGCAGAGGCCACCGCCACCAACACCACCACCATCACTGCCACTACCATTATCACTACCACCACAATCACCACCTCCATCATCACCACCACTATCACCATCACCACACAATCATGTTAATAATTTCTGCAAATATTAATCTCAACTAACACAAGAAGATATAGGAATAAGGTTTTGTAAGAATGATTAGCACAGGAGTAGAGAAAGTCATGTGAGTGCAACACATCAGACTTTTATTATACAGTAGATACGTCACTGTATATAAGCATTCCCATTGTGTTGCATGGACAGGCTTCAAAGTGGAACCTGTGCTTGCATTAGCAGAGCTGGCCATCATCTCCTTTCTTGTGTAAGTTCCATCATTTCCTTTAACATTATTGTTTGTCGATAAGTGATTAAAACTATTAACATATTATTTATTTATGCCAGCAAGCTTACTGCTGGTGTTTTTAAACATACAATCCGTATGTGGGCAATGTTTAACCGATAAAAAGTACGAATCTACTGGGAAATTTAATGTCGTACTGGCAAGTTGGCCATGGTAACTTAGTGGTTAAAGCAGCCGCTCGTTAAGCGGAAGATCCGTGGTTCAAATCCCGGCTATGGCAATTGAATTTTTCAGTTTGTGATTCCACCTCTATTAACATATTTTTGCAGAATGAGAGGAAGTTTCCTGGTTGTAATTCAGGTTTATTCACATTTTTGGTAAAAGGCAATGCAAACTGAGCAATATTTAATTTTTTATCGTATTTATCTGTATTCACTTTGTCCAATATATATTTTAAGGAATATCTAAACAATAGCAATTTGTTTACCTTTGACTATTTTTATATATTTAAGTGCACGTACTGCAGTTTTTGTTAAAATTATTTTCTATTGTAAATGTTAATAGCTTTATTTATTTAATACTACTTCTCAAATAAAATATATTTGGAAACAACCCTTTTATAAACCTTTATAAAGACGGTGCAGCTGAGAAATGTCCTAAACCATTTGTTTTATTGAAAAAATAAAACTACACCAATGTTATTGAGAAAGATAGTTCTAGTTCCAGCATATCGTATAATGAAGAAATTCATAATCAGTGGCACTTTGTGTTTGATAACAACAATTATTACACATATTTAATGTATGTAAATTAGACCAAAATACTATAAGGGGTGGTTTTAACAATCTTTGAGCACAAATCTTCGTGTAATACTGAAATCTAAGGATATAGCATTTGTCAGCGAATAATCCCTTTAGGATTAGAGATTTAAACACATGCGCCAAACCCACAAGGCATAGGAGCCCTTGTCCTGAAAAGGCTAAAGAATTAGGGAAGAAGCCCTTGTACTCATTCGAAGAAGTAGATTAAGTGCATTCTCCAATCTTTTACTGGAAAAGCTTGGAGAAACACATAAATTATGGACAGAGCGATCATGAATTTAAATTTAAGGGAGCGAGATAAAGATCAGGCGTGGTAAAGCAGTGCTTTTAAATAGAAAGGGCTACTGAAGCGAACAAATTACCTTCAGTGGACTTTCAGGGTTATTGCTTAAACTTTGAGAATACTGCACGTTTACATTTCAGCGCAACTAGGGAAAAATCCGTTATCAGTAATTATCACAATTCAGTATACTATGATCAGATCTTGCGCTGGATCACGAACACCTAACCGTTTTTGCAAACAATGATAAAATCATACTTCCTTTTCCGTGTCATTTATACGCTAAATTTAAAATGAAATAACTCCTAGTATGATGAATTGGCTTCCTTTTCTGTTTTTTTTTTATTTTATAAAAAAATAACTGACTTTAATCAAGTAATATACAGTATTTTTCACTGGGAATTTAAGCACTCACAAAAGAAAGCAATAATAATAATAATGGTAATGGTGATGCTGATGGTGATGATTTTGACGACGATGATGGATGATGGATGATGATATCACTGCCCTGATTACTGCAAATAAAGTACTCACAAATCTGCCACCAACGCCACACCACCACATAGTGATATCAGGCGGTCTAGGTGGCTCAGTTGGTTAGGCACTGCCCCATTCATCCCAAGGTCACGGGTTCAAACCGGCCCAGATCTATGGTTTTTAAATGTGCTTAAAAGCGACACACCCATATCAGTAGATTTACTAAGGTACAAAGGAAATCCTGCAGGAAGAAATTCCGGCACACCGGCAGCACTGATATTCTGACAATTGACAGCGTCCTTAAGAAACCAAATAATTGTTTATTTACGTTTTGCGAGTTCAAACTTAGTCGGTCTCCGGTGTTGTAAATGTAATTTTAGGTATTACTTTATCATCATCATCATCATCATCATCATCATCATCATCATCATCATCGTCGTCGTCGTCGTCGTCATCTTTATTATTATTATTATTATTATTATTATTATTATTATTATTATTATTATTAACATGGTGTGACTTAATGCTTATGTAAAGCAGTATGGCATATATATAATTTGAGAAGCTACACAAATGTGTTAAAATATAACGGTAATACTTGGAGATGATTTTAACAGCCCGAAAGAGTAATATTTTCTCAAAAACTGAATTTGTAAAAATGCGTTATAGCCCTAGAGTGGGCCATCACGTGAACTTGAAACAACTCTACTAACAGACTGGAAGGGTGCTATAGTTCAGCCGAACTGGTGGACTTCATACAGTCCTCACTTCACAGCACTCTTTGTGAAAATTCGGTATTACTGTTTACATTTAATTATATTTTATACTTTCAGTTTCCCGAGATGATGTTTTATGCTGTTATAACAAGTGGGAAATTTTAAAAGAAAAATTAGCAGGTGTACAAGCTACTACTGAGTACCTATAACATTTTCTGTGTCTGTCCGTCAGTCCGCATACATGAAACGCTCCTCAAAAATTGAAAGTACAGATTTGAATGTTTGCGTTTAAAGAAAATTTGTCCACAAATTTCAAATTTTGTTCATATGGGTTAAATTAAGGGTAGTTTAGATAGATAACGTTTTCAATTTTAGAATCGTTATTGAATGTCTGGGGCTGAAATTGTATTCTCAAGGGTTTGAACAAAATTTATCGACACATTTCAAATTTAATTGAAAAAGCACAAGACTAAGTGTAATTAAGACACAGACCATCCGAATTCTTGTTGAATATTTAGGAACCGAGGTTGAAGACTTTGAAGTTTCTCTAACTAAAACATCGGATTTAGATATATACGTAGGTGACTATTTTCATTTTGTTTGTTAGTTATTACAATTAGTAGCAAAACACAACCGTAAGAGAATCCTGGGCTGTGGCCTATATACTGTTAGGTTGTCTGTGTACTTATAATGTGTAAATTCATATCATTAAGCTTAAAATGAACTAAGCCTATTTTAGTTATCTGCAACTACACTCAAAAATATAATTACAATGATATAAAACATCTCATCAACATCGATATTCCATTGGAATTGCGAGGTTTTCATGAGTATACATTAAGATACATTCAGAAATCAAGGTGATACAGAATCTTCCATTAAAACTACCAACATCTTTAGGAATATCGTTTATTTACAAATCATCATAACAAATAAAGTGATGCTAAAACCCTGCTCAGGTAGATAGACTTCTCATTATAAATTGCTGATTTAGTGGTCCTTTAAGGGTATAAGTGCAGATAGTTTGATTTGTAAATGATGACAGTGTAATGAACAATATTGCATGAATATTTGGTTCAATTTACTAGTTTTCAGGTAGTTAGCACTTCTTAAGTAGGTATGACGCATAGTGGGCCGGTGTCGTGATAACGAATGGTGTCCCGGAACCCAGTTCCAATGCTCTCTGCAAGGCCAATGACTTCACGATACCTGGGCCATTAGGTCACGCATTTAAGGGTGAAACAAAATGGATAGTCTATGTGGTAGGTGTTGTTCATTTCGCGGCGTAGTTACGAAAAAACAAGGAATACACGATTACGAGTATATAAATGATGAACGAACAGTCAAGTTGTTAAACACAATATTAAGCAAATATTTATCTTCTGAAATTGATAGGAATTTATTGGTGAATGCTATGGAAAGTTTGTACGACTTCTGGAGTTATTCACTATAATCCAACACTGTACGTGTGTTTGTTATAGTGTTAATCATGTTTCTAAACTTGTTTTGAATTGTGAGACGGCGTGACAAAGAACCTGACTGAAGTTGCAAGTTCACAGAAGTCCAATATTACTGGGTTTATTGTCAGAAGAAACAGTTCTATTTAACAAGACTAGAAGCTATCTCCGCGTTGAAAATTTCATCTCCTGGTTTTAAGTGAGATGGTCCTATTTAATGACGGAGCTCCCTAAATAGAAGGAAATAAAGGAAGATGTCATTGTACCACATAAGAACATTTAGCGTGGAGCCGCCATTCCTTAGTATTCTGCAATAAAATCTCTTAATGGGCTGTTAAATGCAGAACTCCTTTATGCCCAGGGAAGGAGCGAGAGAGCAGTGTTGCAGGCAAGAGACATGTAATTCACTTCAGTCGTGAAATCGCATGATTCATGAACTGTGAAGGCCACGCAAGAGATCTCATAAAACTGTCATGCTCTGCTCTCAAACACCGCTTGCCATTTATAAATCTTTCTCTGCTTGAACACGTATTACGGATGCAAAAACACTGCATTACCTTTTTCTTTAATGAAACATGCCTAGCACGATGGAATGCAGAAGCTTGGTTCTTGAATGGACTTTGGACATGCACCTTTTGCTCTGAACAGTACATGACAAGAAATAATTATTTAATGCCATCCAGTGTCCCATATGTATAACACTGAGGTCCAGGACCTGGCCGTTTATGACATGTCATAGTTCTTGTTTGTACTTTTTTTTTTCATCGAAAATATAAGCAAAGCACGATTTTATCAATGGTGATTAAATTATGCAATTCTTATGGGTCATATAAAGTCACATTTTGACTTTTTACGCTTTTTGTCATTTTCTTGTCATTTTTCATATTATAGTCATATTTTCTCTTAAATGTTCATATTTTATATTTGTATTCAAGCTTTGTATATGTGCTTGCAGTCATCCCAAAGACGAATTTTCACATCTCGTAATCCTTGTCTGTAATATTAGGTCTTTTCCCCGCTGCAATGTTGCGTGCAAATAGAAGCTCGTTCGTTTTAGAAAACTTAAAAATGTATCTAATTTGCTACTGTAATTCTTTTTTCTGATCGCCCTTCAAAAATGTGACACTTATTTCACTCTGTGCATAGCTGAGGGTTAGCTCTGAATTGTGCAATTAAATAAATTCAAAATTCAACAATAAATTTAATATTTCGTACTTATTATTGAGTGTGCAAAGTTTTAAAAGCACATTTTCAGTATATTTTAATTTTCAATATCTTAATTTAAATAGCATTAAATTTTTGAGGATGCACCCCAAAATAGATCGATCATAGTTATCGTCATATTTTCTAATATTTTTTTTTATTTTATTTTTTATTTTTTTTTATTTTATTTTATTTTATTATTATTAATTTTTTTTTGCCATATATGCCTGCATATTTTAGGCCATAAATATCATACCATAAATATTAGGGCTCTGCTGATATCCTTATCCAAAACTTAAAAATAAAGTATTAAACACCCTTCAAAAATTAAGTTAGTATACTAAAAGCTCAATATAGTAAAGGGCATATTATCTTTTGATAATGGGAAATAATAGGACGATATGGATACCCTACCTACTTAATAAAATACATAAAGAGTGTGTATAATGACACTTGTTTCAAACTCAACTCCTCCAATTATTCTGGTGGAAATATACATAACAACAAGATGTAAGAGAAGGGTGTACATTATCACACACACACACACACACACACACACACACACACACACACACACACACACACACACACACACACACACACACACACACACACACAAAAATATCTTTTAATATTTATTTGGACGATATCGGAAGTAGACGGAAAGCGGAATTGTGTTTAAGGGCCCGTCGACAACTAGATCATTAGGGGCAAAGCGAAAGCACCAGCAGGTGTCCGTATTGGAGGAACTGAAATCAATATTTTAGCATATAGAGACCTCATAATTATACATTCGGAGGAAAAGATTCAAAAACATGTTTACATATTATATTAAACTGTAAAGGAATATAACTTTAAAATTCTATTTCTAAGACTAAAGTCATCCTGTAAGAGCAAAAATAAAATTGGAACATAAATATCTGCAACAACTACAACGTTTTAGTTATTTAGGCTGTGCTATTGCTTATAATTTTGATCAAGACTTGTTAAATAAATTAAACAGATGTCAAATGATGTGTGAAATAACTAAACGAACATTAGGAACAACCCGAACAGACACTAAGATGGAGTTCTACAAAGTAATGACAGTACCACTCTTGATCTATGCCTGTGAGTCCTCGACATTAAATAAAAAAGATTATAGTCGTATTCAGGTTTCAGAAATGACATTTCTTAAATTAGTGTTAGGATATACAAAACTTGATAAAATAAAGTCAAGGAACTACGAATAGACTGAATATATGTGAATTAAATGAAAAAATAGACGAATACTGGTATAAATGTAAGGAACTTCTAAATGGAATGGAGTGAGTGAGTGAGTGGGTGAGTGAGAGAGTGTGAGTGAGTGTGAGTGAGTGTGAGTGAGTGTGTGAGTGAGTGACTTAGTTCCATAATTATATTATTAGTATTAATTCTATCACTATATTATGACTACACTGTTAAACCTAAACTCCAACGTTTGTCTAATCAATTAGTTATATAGTTACTGTCGTTTTGTTTACTTTGTCAAATTTGGCAACCCACAAATTGTTTCAATGAAATATAAGAGATATAAACAGGATCTCCCACAAAACACCGGCACTTATTATGTTGTGCGGGACGGCAAACTGACTGACGTTATAGGAGTGCCATACAACTCCATAATACAACTCCAAAGAAAATAGTCCAGAGGTGTCAGATCTTGCGACCATGCTGGACATAGAACTGGTCCACCTCTACCAATCCATCGATTTGAATGTACGACGTTGAGATGATTAGGCACATTTACATCAAGGCGTGCTGGAGCTCAAGCAACCGTCATACGCCCACCTATGAAACCAAACGGCTCCGTATCAGTCACCGAGAGTAGCAGAGTACTACGGTCACACCACTGATAATGTTCGACGCAGCAGCGAACGAAACGTCTGGAAGGAAATTTTCCACTAGACCACGGCTACAAGCCCGTGTAATCATTCTATATTGTATGACACCGGCCGTGAAAGCTTATGCAATTGGTTTTCTTTATTTGTTCAATGAATTATCAGCAGAGATAAAACACAATAGGAAAATATTAAGAGAGAACTAAATAATATAATTGTGCAATTCTGAACGATTTTAATCACTTTAATTAATAACTGCCTTTAATCTAAATGTAATAATTTATAGATTAAGGGACACTGCTAGTGAAATTTTGGTCAAAATTGTCAAAAAGTCCAAAATTGTTGTTTTACCTTAAAATGTTCCTGGAATACCGGTGCATTTGGATCAGCTAACATTTTTCATATCTCCCACTGCATTTGGCCATTACGACGCTTTCAAATAGTGCTTTTCCCTTAGCGTACACAGGATGCTCCTATATAAAAGCCTGTTTTTCTCAAAACTACATTTCTGCACATTCCAAAAGAAGGCCGCGCCTGAGTTTTGCTTCAAATTCAATGAAAATTTCCAAAGGTATTCATAAATAGCAGCTAAACAAAACTATGATTCAATATTGATGTTATCATTAACATGAATTCCAAAAACATTTTTTTTTGTATGAAAAAAAATCAATAATTTTTAAGATTAAATTTTCTTTGTTATTAAAAAAATACGTACAGCATAATCAGCAAACGTATTTGAAATATCTCTTCATACAATTGTTACCCATGTTTTAGAGTATAAGTTCTGCCAATATAAATGAATTTTGAAAAGTCAATAGACGCGAGCTCTGTTTTGAAAATGTGCCTATTAAATTCATAAAATAATTTATATATCCTAGACGAATTATCCAATTTTAATGAAATTTGGTGTGCCTCCTATTCTCATATGTATACAAACACATAAACATTTCAGAAAAATCTATCAAAAAATGTGGAGCTTTCAAATTTCACTCCCAGTGTCCCTTAAGAATATAAGAGAAGCTTTATGCTTATTATTACTTAAAATATAATAAATACCCATTGATTTATTATTAATTCGTTTAACGAAGCTCTTCTTCCTTCCGAGTAATATTTTCTTGACCCCCCACCCCAGTTGTGAACCACTTCTATGTGATACAGTATCTGTTATTAATCAAATACAAAATAATCCAGAGACACGAATTTTCAAAGCGCCGTACGTTCGGAAAATCATCTATTCTATTATTACCTTAAAATGTCATAAGTGCTGTTGAATGTTAGGCTCTTAACAACAAAAGAACAAAAAAATGCCGACCTACTCTCAGTCACGTTCGCTTGATAGTGTGCAACGGCGTTGGAATCTAGTGAATGAGTTCTGGTCTGATTAATACAGTTCCAGCAGTACGTGATGATAACAATATTACCTATCTTCTTTAGATATGCACGTGTATGACAAATCGTTTCATGGAATTTCAGGTTCATTATTCAATGTTCATTATTCAATATTCAGAAATACAGTAAAAGTGCTTCAGGTTTAGTATATTGCAGCTTCAACAATTTAGGTCGTCAACCAACTCAAAGGTCATTTGTATTATCTTTATAATTAACTATCTGAAATACCCGGCGTTGCACGTGGTTTGAGGGTTTATCCCTAAAACTTTCGGACTTCGGTTGCACTTACACAATAGCCTTGTGTTTCCTTGGAGACATTTATAAATATTATTTAATACACAAACAAATATTCAATTAAAACTCTTAGAACACTATAAGGAATAAATAATAAACTAAATTAACTAAGTAAATAAATAAATAGACAGGCAGACAGACAGATAAATAAATAAGTATAATATATATATATATATTTATATATAAGTATAAATAAATATAAATAGATAAATAAAACTACCGGGAAGACACCATGCAAAAGCACTTTTTAACAAATACCACATGAAGGAAAACTAGTAGAGGAAACCATGTTAATGTAATGCATAAAATGCTATTTTGATAACATAGAAAAGTGTATGTGATGTTTGTGGAAGAGTGAGAAGAGAAATACATTTTAAGGTGTTACGTAAAAGAAAATTGGGTAGAAAAGACCGTGTGAAAGTAACAGGCTGCATTTCTATTTCCAACATACAGAACACCATATGGATTGTACACATATAAAAGGGGGATAGAGAAGGAAATGTTTCATAAAGGAAAGGTGAGTAGAGAAAACCGTGTGGAATGGGAATATTGCATTTCTATTTCAGTCTTATAAAATAATATGAATTATTTTTGAAGGACAAGTAGGAAAGAATATGTGAAAGTGTTACGTAAAAGAATAGCGAGTAGAGAAATCAATGTGAATGTGACACGTTGCATAGTAAAATGGATGGTCTAAAAGCCTTCTCTATGAAAAAAAGCAGATAGTTTTGCCAATTTTCATCACACTCGTATAAATGGTGTAGCAGCCCATAAGAGACAAACAAGCAAACATTCATTTATATAGATGGTGATGGAAACAGGTGGTCCAGTTACTACTATGAGATTGCCATTTGGGAGGACTTAAGGCTAAACTTTCCCACCAACCTGAATATAGCTTCCCGTAGATTTTCTCAACTCACAGGTGAAAGTTAGTTATGTATATAAGAACCCCGAAGATATTTGGCAGCAAATTTCAATGAAATTCAGTTGAACAGTACAGTAGAAGGTCTATATTTTGTCACCAACAGAAACAAAGCAGCTAGTCCAGAAGGCGACTCTAAGATTATCTATCTGCCATAAGTGAACCACTTGCCAGGACCTATTCGAGGAAACCTTAGCATACCTGGAATTTTAGTATGATCCAGCAGATGACTGGAATATATCTTTGTGTTATAGGCCCTCCTGGTAAGCAGAAAATAATAGAATTTCTCAATCAGATGGTTTTTGTACTCTCCGAAAAAACTGACGCATGATCTTAAACATTCATTGTATCGGAATTTTGTAACTAACGAAACCTGTCAGGGAAAGTACGTTTCAAACGTTGAATTTTTTCTCTTCCCAAAGAGCTACCCGCATTTTTATCAATAATTCAAACAAATAATGGGCTACTTCGAAGCAAAACATCACGTATAAAGTGTGCGTGTCCAGGAGCTGGGCATGCGTGTGTTTACCTTTTCACGCAAGAAAGGCCAAACCGATTCTTATGAAACTTGATGTATAACATACCTTAAGACACGCCTAGAAAGTATGCTCTACTGCATTTTAATTAGCTAGCTTCTCCAAAGTGGTGCAACCTATAATGGGACGCAAAGCCTAAAAGTCTGATGTGCTGCACTCACATTACTTTCTCTACTCTTGTACTAATCATTCTTACAAACTCTTATTCCTGTATCTTCTCCGTGTTAACTGAGATAAACATTTCCAGAAACTATCTTATTGCTTATTTCCTTGTAGGTGCACGAAGAATATGGGAATACATTAGGCTTTCAGTGATGGTCAAATCTTTTAAAGCTTTGAGATTCCGCTCTCCTTGCACGGTTAACATATAAAACTGAGCAACGATGTTGCATTTGACGAACGTTTGTTTTCCGAAACTGACACACATAACAAGGCATATCTCCGAAATGGTTCACCCTACAGAAACTTTTTGGACAGAAGTTGTTTTAACAAGATCTACATTTTTTTTAAAATATCTTGTAAGATAGCAATAAACAATAGCACTTAACTTCTACTGTGTTATACTATTGTTAAAACCATGTAGCACAGATTTCGCTATGTAGATTATTGTATTCATAGGACTATAGAGATCTTGAGTTTCCAATGTGCTGGGAAGGAAATTTTCAAAATTAAATTTACTTTTGGTTGTGCAACGAGGAATTGAAATAAGTGTGTCGATAAAAGGAATGCATCAGTGCTAAAAGAGTAAAAAAAAAAAGTAGTAATCAGAATGTAACAATACACTGCTGTAATTTTAGAAACTGATAGAACGGAAGGCTAGGGTTATCTGTCACCTTTGGTGGGTGGGTCGGTCTCAGAATCTTAAAACCATACATTCCTGGTTTCCAAAATTACTTCACACTCGCATACACACAGATAGATCGACACCCACACGCACATACTAGCATTAAAATATAATTTGATACACATGAGTGTCTTTACAATACTATATACCTATATGTTATAATGGAATACTTTTTCGTTTTGTTTAAATATCCAGTCACTATCTTGCCATCTAAAACTTACATTATGGCAAGAAAGATTACTCTTATAAGACTTAATCGCAGTTATGTTTCACAGATGCAAATACTACCTACTCTTATGGAACAGATATAGTAAATCTGTCTAGTAAGTCTTTTTAATATTTCAAACCTATCAGATGCTTTTTATTAATGCTTTCAATATCTTTCTGCAAGTTTGTTGTCGAAAATCATTCTTAGGTCTTAGGGATGCGAAGAAATTACGTTAGTTTAGTATATAAAAACAACACAACAAGGATGCATGAAAAACAGAACAAGTGGCATGGAAGCTGAACACCAGGACCTGGTGGATTGCAGTAGTGTCACAGGAGGAAGAAGAAGGAGGAGGTGACTTTTCAAATGCCAGCCACGGTTAAAACTGTGTTTTTCTTTACACAATATTCAGTTTGCAACATGTGGTATCACGTAAAGTGTGCCAAAAACAGTGAAAATTCCTTTTATATGTGCCAAAGTTCTCACAATTCATTAGATACTGTAAGTGATGAAAATTTTCAGTGTGATCAGTGTCCATAAGACCCAAACAAATTGTCCATCGGCACCCATTGTTGGGTCCAATGGATATAGAAAGCTAATGAAATAATACCGATCTCTGTAAACAGACGTATGATATATTCTACATTTTCTTTATATATTATGTGCACTTACTCAGGGGTCTCCGTCTAGGGGATATGTGAATGGCGACCACAAGGTAACCAAGCTGAGCAGAACATCACTTCCACTTACTGGTGTTTTGCTCCTCACTGTAACTTTTCTATGTGACCTTACCTTGGCCATCTCTTGTTCTCTTCCGACCCCGATGCTATTAGGGTTGCCGAGGGCTAGGGAGTCTTTATTTTTCCAATCTCTCCATTTCTCTAATTTCTCTATAAAATATTAACGCTTAACATGCTGACCTGTCATGGCATGTAATACGTCCTTTGATTGGTAATCAGAGGATATGGTCGTAGAATTAATTTTGATAACTCTCCCGGTCAGGTCGGTGAGACCCGTAAACCAACGACAGGTGTGGTCCTCCAGACATTCTGGGGGTTGTGAGAGAGCGATGTGACCGCCAAAACATAAAAATATGGTGCTCTCTTAAAAGCGGCTACTATACTGCTATTGCTCTATGAGTGAAAAATATTGTAGAGCAAGAGGATTAATGACTTCATTGTCAGAAATCCAGCATTAGCTAACAACATTTTTTGTATACTAAGATTTTGTCTATCTTACGGTTTATGAGTTATTCAAAAGATATCCAGAATAAACAGGGCTATATAGACTATAGCTAGAAAATTCAAAATATACATTTTATTTGCCATAAAAATATCTTAAACATATGGCATTTTAATCAAAATCGTTAGAACCATTTTCATCAAAATAAAAATTTTCCATGTAAAGGGTAGTTTAGGGTGCAGCAATTTCCTTCAAAACCTTGGTGTTGTTGTAGTGTTTAACGCCCGCTTTTACTACTACGGCACCGCAGGCGGTGACACTGATGATACATGAAGATGGAGCACCGGTGGAATGAGATGGCGGGGGAAACCGGAGTACCCGGAGAAAACCCGCCCTGACGCCGCTTCGTCCACCACGAATACCACATGCGGGTCCCTGGGATCGAACCCGGGCCGCCTAGGTGGTAGGCGAGCGCGCTAACCGCTCGGCCACGGCGCCGCCAAAATCTTGGTGTCGCAACCTTAAATACGAACTTTGGCTTTCAACCGACTTTTCGTTTTTGAGTTGTTGTCTACAGACACACACACACACAAACACACACACACACACACACCTTTTTTCTAAAAACGTTTATTTTTTAACTCAGGGGACCTCAAAGCATATATTTCCGGTGAAATCGCGACATCGATTTCTTTTGGAATACAATACTTGTTCTACTTACTAGCAGAGAAAGTAAACATTGATACCTCTCACTAATTATTCCGTTTTTGGTACAATATTACAGAATAATGATTTATAAGTATAATATTCCTGGAAAGTTTTAGTAGCCACAAAAATACCATCTGGTGTACATTTAAGAAATTTTATCAGGTTTTCCTTTCCCTTACGGGTGTACGTAAATAGCATGGTTTATAGTATATTTGTTCGCAATAAGAACAGATGCTTTACACATATATTTGTGTTGTGTTAAACTTCGCTTTTGTTTTACTTTTTATTAAGCATACCTATAGGTAAAATGTCTAAATCTTACAGTTTTTATCTAAACGTTTTCAAATTTTTGTCATACATTGCTATAGCACATTTGTGAGCTTTTTAGATTGTAGATATCAGTACTTTTGAAAAAGTTGCATTTTAGATCTATTACACTAGTTGCACACTAACCAGGAATCGTAATATTGAAAAAATAGTAATAGCAGCACATTATTTCGCTCTTCTAGTTGTTCCAGAGAGAATGCTTAAATCTTGATATATAATTTTTCTAACAATTTATCCTTTGTAGTCGAATTAATTCTGTCATGTCTTCAGCTTAGACGTGTAGCAAAAATATATGTCAGTTTTTAAGTCCATTTTCTATAAGTACGTACATAATATTTGGACAAGATTGAGTACAACTTACATCACATGGAATATTTTAAAGTAGGTGCAAGCAAAGTTTGAACGAGTAAAGGGCCTAAATACAGACCATTAGGTCTTGGCTTCTTGGCTATTGAAATGGTTACATGTTGAAGCTTAAAAAAAGGGTTCTCGTTGCAAACGTCATGGTATGTAACTTAAGTTGAAGGTTCAAGGTGTCTGGATACAAAGACTGATTTTTTTCGATTTTTTCAATGCTATCCAAATGCCAACTATGTGTGTGCTTATGACCGGAAAGTGTTGTCAAAGCAACAGTGCGAAAGCAAGTATTGAACATTTAATACACAAAAGTATGAAAATGCAGTATTTAGAGATGTCCTTCTGTGAACTGTGAACGCCTGGTGCATTGTCTAAACAAGGGAATTGTTCTGAAGTGTCAACAAATGTGAGTATTTACCATAAACGCACAACACATGCAAAATTTTCTATATTTTTTGGTTTGAAATCCCCATAATGAATCATGTTTCCGAACATGAAACCAAATTGAGCACCTGTAAATGATATTACTGGAAATCTTGTTTTTCTCTGTGAAAATGTGACAACCTTGCTTGGAACTTATATTAATTACAACTGGTGCATTATACCTGTTTATTTTATTGTTAAAATTCAGTGCTCTTAAGCATTCATTTCGTGGCATCTTATTTCAGAAAAATGTTTATAAAACGTTTGCCTTCTGCCTAAAAGCCTTTGCAAAAACATAGGAGAAAATCCATCAAAGTAATATAATAACCGTCCTGTTCCTCCCATTCCACCAACAAAATATGCAGCGCATGTAGCAGACTGTCATGAGTATTTGCTCATGGCAGAATAAACACACAACTTTATAACACAAACATGTACCCAATGCCCTGCGTGTTTACTGTAATACATACACGTATTACCTTCACACTGATGCGAGGATCCCGCTATTGATCCGAATATTGAAGGCACCAAACTATCTGTCCGTCTGATTTATTCTATCTAATCTAACACAAACCTGTATTCGAAAAGTGTCATGTAACTTTGCATTTGGTATGAAGAAAAGATGCAAAATGTACTGCCTATATTGGACTGCAATATGCCAAGTGTGTGCGTGTTTGTGTTTGTGTTTGTGTGTGTGCCCTCGCGCGTCTTTGTTATATTTTCCTCCAAAATGAAACTAATTGGCTCGTCTGGGGACTGTGCTGAATGTGGCATCTCGATGCAAATGGAGGTTTTAGTATTAATAACAGTAATAGCAGTAATAATGAAGAAGATGATGATGCAGAGTCCTGATTTGTATACTTATCTTTTATTTTTAATTAAAATAAAAAAAAAAGATTTATTATTGGTTTCTAAATATCACCTGATGTGTACATTGCACAGAGAATAGTGACTTAGAGAGAATGCCAAGAAAAGTTGGACAGTGGAAGAGAGTGCAAAGAGCAAATGAGGAAAAAGAAGGGAAAGGGAAGGGCACAAAGTGGGAGAGGTAGAGAGGGTCTACATGCAATAATGCGAGCAAGGTGCGGATTCTTCTAGTACATACCTATAGTAAATTTAATATCTTTTTTGGTAATGTTTCATAGTAAATGTGAACAGCGGGTATATTGAAACCAAAACTCTCAATTTTAACATTAGCTTTTATGTTTAATAAATTTCTGTTCTCGTTACTATAAAACTTGGTATATCCCACCTAAACACAGATTATATGGATCGTATTTACCTTCCTCAATGTGTAAATGAGGAACAAAATTATAGAATCGAGAAAATTTTATCATTCCGTTTATTATAATGTTTAAATAACAAAAGTTAAAAAAAATAGTTATTTAACAAGCTTCGTTACTACATTAGGATAGAAGGAGTTTTACCAGTTTTACCTAGACCACTTAGCATGAACTGCAGTATAGTCCCAAACACATAGGAAGTTTAAGAAAGAGGCACAAGTTTGTTTACAGTTAACCACTTTTACTTACCATTTAACGCTCATTAAGAACCACCCAAAGTGAGCTTTAATACCGGTTTTCACAACATAAGTTGAAAAATAAGTTGCTCAGAGAGGAGAGTCAAGCGAGAAGTGGAATAGAAGCTAGGAGGAGGGAAAGGGAAAGGAACAGAGAGAAATGGTGGTAAAAAAGAGGAAAATGGATGGAAAATACTTCCAAAATAATTTTGGGAAACGGAAATGGGATGTTGCAGAAAGCCAGCAAAGGCTTCCAGAAGAGAAAGAGTAAGAGATCAAATAATTAAGAGAGGATGGAAGCAAAATACAACATTGTAGAAGTTGTATCCGTAAGTCAGCTAATATGGTAACAACAACTCATTGAATGAATGAGACAAGACTTCCACGGTTGACATACTAATGGATATAGCAAGAAGAAATTAAAGGAAACCATTAACAACGTAGAAAGGAGACAATTAAGATAAAGACAATAAGATAAAGACAATAATGGGACAGAGTAGAAATGTTCATCTCCCATTTTTACTTAGTACGGCGCTACAGGCAATGGACAATGATGACACATGAAATGATAATCGACAAAGGAATTTTGGGAAGCTGACATTTTCAGTCATGAGGATTGAGGAAAGCGTAGGAAAAATCAGTCAGCGAGGATGTCTCTGGCGGGGTATGAAATGCGCACCTGTTAAATGCGAGCTTCACTGCTAGTCACTCGGTGACCGCACAGACGAGAATAGCTTTGTTCAGTGACAGGGTTTTAAATTATAGTCAATTGATATTTGGCTACCAGTAGGAGAGAAGGGAGAGTAGACCAAAGGAGAGAAGACAATAGGGCAGAAAGATGGAAAAAGAGAAAAAAGACGGGAGAGGAAGAGAAGAGAAGAGGAGAGGAGAGGAGAATAGAAGGGAGAAGAGAAGAGAGAGGAGAATAGAAGGGAGAAGAGGAAAAGAGAGGAAGAGAGGAGAAGAGAATAGAGAGGAGTAAAAAGAAGAGAGGAGAAGAAATAGGAGAAGAGAGAGAATAGGTGAGAAGGGGAGAGTAGTGAGACTGGGAGAGGAGAGGAGAGATGCGAGAGTAGTGAGACTGGGAGAGGAGAGGAGAGATGCGAGAGAATAGGAGAGGATAAGGGTGAGAGGAGGATAGTGGAGAGTATAGGAGAGAAGAAGGGAGAGAAGGGAAGATGGAATAGGAGAGAAAGAAAAGAGTACTGAGCAGGGGAGAGAGGAGAGGAAAGCGGAATGAAGGGAGGTGAGAAGAGAGAATGGATAAGACAACAGAAGAGAGAAGTGCAGAGGATAGGAGAGACAAAGGTAGAGGAGAAGAGAGAAGACGGGAACACGGGAGAGAGAGGAGAAGAGGTGAGGGGAGCAGTGCGGAGAGGAGTTAGAGAGAGAGGAAGAGGAGAGAGGAAATGAAATAGAGTACAGGAGAATGTAGGATAGGAGAAGGAGAGAGAGAGAGAGAGAGAGAGAGAGAGAGAGAGAGAGAGAGAGAGAGAGAGAGAGAGAGAGAGAGAGAGAGAGAGAAGAATTGACACATTTAACGCAACAAATCGAGTGGAGCTGAGGGTTGTGGTAAGTGTTACTTTTTAGCCTAGCGTAGGTATAACCCACCACAGAATGTTTCCCTTCACGGTCGTTCGCTTTGAGAAAGTTGTTTCAGAGGCTTCCTCTGATGCAGTCTTCCCGCGTATAAATCTACATGATAATGCTAATTAATAAATTCATGGGATGCTCCAGGTAGCAGATAATCGATCCGAGCTTGATGCAAATTAGTGCTTACAAAAACAATGTGAGGTAAGAATTCTCACTCTTCTTAAAATGCATGCTTATATAATTAACGTAACCAACGAGAACTAGTCGTGGTGTAAGAACAGGAGTTGTAACGTTTAGATGCCATCCTCTACTTCATCTCCCACTTCTTATTTTTTCCCCTCCTGCTTTCTTTACGTCTGTTGCACGCAAACTTCTCTGAACATGCAAAATTCCACCAACTGTTCAAGAAAACATACAGTTAATGCCCGTTGAACTATCTTATTTATTGATCCTCATTTGTGCTTCAACTTGGTTTTTCTTATCCTAGTGTCGATATCTCTATCTTTAATGTACTCCGTGCCCTCTAGGAAATCTGTTTTCTACTCTGTCCCCATGTTTTGCATTTATACGTATAAGGTTTTGAACTCCGCTCCTACATATAAGTTTATTTTGTCTATAATAATTTTATGCGTCAATGTGTTATCTCATTAAATTAACCCATAAGTATTCTAGCTCTGCTGCATATTAACATGGCTCTTATGACACTATCCAAACTTAAAATAGAAAGTTTGGACATCACTTCGGTCCCATTTGGCTTCTTTTGATATTCTTTGCCGAGCGGGGTGGCTCAGACGGTAACGTCTGTGGCCCGCATTAGCCAGGTCGTCGGTTCGGACCTCAGCTCCTGACAATAAACGTAAAGTAATAAGGATGGCTACGGTCTTCACTTCAGTTGCAGAAAATTATAAACATTGTCACGTTGGCCGCCGACATAGATGAGTAAAGGTCCACTATGCAGTGCGTGATGGAGGTGGCTATGGAAGACGCCGTACGGCACAGTTGTTCTGGAAGGTTCGAGAAAAGGTGCCGGGAAGTTAAGCTAACCGGCACGAGTGACAGTCTGTATTTGATTGTGTAGTAAATTGGTCGTGAATTGATGAGTTTTTGGTTAGTTTTGGTAAAGATTGTAAACACAGTGGCAACGGTAAAGTGAGAATCGTCTTGGTTATAACTTTTTTTTTTTTTTTTTTTTTTTGAAACTAGTTTTTACATATATAATTAAGGAAAATAAATATAGATAAAGAGTAACTGGAATTTAGATTTTTTTAATGTACGAGTATATATTTTCATTACTCCCTCTGTTACTCCTTAATGAGACAACTTAAATTTTTTATATCCAGTCGGGAATCGATATCCAATCTCTCGCAAAATAAACGCAAGTCCAAAACATTAAACTACATAATAGTATTTTTTGCAATTAAGTCTATAGGCATGTTAACTTCTTCCTGCCATGCCAGTTTGCAGACACTTAGTACGGGTATATTTCGTTGCAGCCTTCTTAACTAGCAAGGATTCAAAACTACAGAATCGGTTTGGAAATACTCAACTGCAATCTAGATTGTAAGTATTTATCTCTTTCTTCCCTTAATTTTGTATCGATTTCAACCAAATCTGAAATGTGACAGGTTTTATTCAAACTCTTGTGCATAAAACTTCAACTCCCTACATAGTTCGCCTAAAAATTTAAAATGTCTAGGGGTGTCTTCATTTAAAACTAAATAATAATAAAAATGATGATGGTGGTGGCGGTAGTGATGGTGGTGGCGGTGGCGGTGGCGGAGGCGGTGGCGGTGGCGGTGGCGGTGGTGGTGGTGGTGGCGGTGGTGATAATGATAATGGTAATGTTAGTAACAGTAACAACAATAACAATAATCATAATTAATAATAAATGATGTGCCACAAGAGACCTGATTGATGTAGGGCTGCACATCCAACTGCCGGGCACATGCCCACGTACCACTGCAATGGTGGGCGATCATTCGACCAATACGCATCCCGCAGCTGGAATGTTTGGTTTCTTTGCCAGGATCGCTGCCTATCGCAGATCCTCGCTTTCCTCCCCATTCTAAGTGGCCACTGGTCCTACACCCGGGACTTAAAATCCGCACCCTCATATTTGGGATTGATCCCGGGAGCATCCCGTGACCGGGGACCAGAGCTCCACTCTCCACATCCAGCCCACTGCGCCACGGCTCACGCCAAAGTACTCTATTTTATATAGTGATTTGAAAAGAAATGTAGACACGTTTCATTTAAAAGCTTGTTTCTAAACTTTCAGTTCTCAGCGGTTCCCTTAAACCTTTTTGAAGGAAAGGACAGGAATAAGGAATGAGAGGGAGAGTGAGAGATTGGAGAAAGAGATAGAGCTTATTGCTCTTGAGCGAAAATGTAGCTCGTGCATACGCCAAAAAAAAAAAAAAAAAAAAAAAAAAATATATATATATATATATATATTTTGTGGCCATAACATAGTCAGTTATAAATCATAGCACTATCTAACGTAAGTTAGTATTTTCATTACATCCCTTATTGTGGGTACAAGGATGTCAGAAGAAAGGGAATCGGTAGACGCATGCTTAAAAGCTAGTCCATATATCTGGCCTTTAGATTCCATATTTCTCATTGCGAGAAGCAACTGAACAAAAACACCAGTTTAAAAAAATCTGATGTGTTACACTCACAACTTTCTCTACTCTTGTGCTTACCATTCTTACAAACTCCTATTCTTCTATCTTCTTCGTGTTAGTTGAGGTAAAGGTTTGCAGAAATTACCTTATTCCTCGTTTTCTTGCACGTGCAACGAGAATATAGGAATACAGTAGGCTTTGAGCGATAGTCAAATCTTTTATAGCTTTCAAATTCCGTTCTCCTTGCACGGTTAACATATAAAAAATGAATAGCGATGTTCCATTTCACAGAAAAGTTCTCCAAAACTTACACAAATAACGAGGAGTATCTCCAAAATAGTTCACTCTACAAAAAAAAAAAAAATTATTTAGACTTAAATTGTGTGGTTTAGCAAGATCTACATTTTTGTAGGGTAAGACTTGGTCTATCTCTTATGGTTTACCAGTTAGGCAAAAGTTATCCAGGTTAAAAAGGACTACATGATCTATAGCCAGAAAATTCAAGATATACATTTAATTTACCATAAAAATATCTCAAACATATGGCGTTTTAATCAAAATCATTAGATCCATTTTCAAGAAAATCAAGATTTTCCATGTAAGGGTACCTAGTTCAGGGTGGAGCAATTTTCTTCAAAGTATTGGTGTTGCATCTTTTAAAAATCTTTTCGTTTTTGAGTTATGCTGTCCACAGACTGGCATACAGACACACACACACACACACACACACACACACACACACACACACACACACACACACACACACACACACACACACACACATACACATACGCACATGGACCATATTCTACAATTGCCTTTTGTGGATTCAGGGGTCTTCAATACATATATTTCAGGTGAAATCTTGACATAAAAATTTTGAGTGGAATACAATACTTCCTCTATACGTTGTAGAGAAGGTAAAACTGGCCAGTAATAGATGCCAAAAATGAATACCTCGGAAGTGGCTGATGCCATAGGAAAACTTTATTTGAAATAAATGGTGCGTTTGAAGAGGCCTACATTTTTAACATGTTCATGTGGTTTACAAAGGACAGGGGGGAGCATGCGTAATGAAAGCTAACATGCAAATTTCCTAATACCAAAACTATGTGACCCTTTTTAATACGAAGGTTTCGAAATCAGCCAGAAACGGCAAGCAGTATGTAGGTGCTGTTCATCCCTAGGCGTCAGTCATCACAGGAAGGGGAAGGGGACGTGCCGGCGGCACCACCAAACACTAATTATGTTTAGCCAGTCCCGAACGTGAAGTAGAAGTGACGCCGCTCAAGGTTGCCCAAACACATCCAGCTTCCGCTATCAGTGGCTATACTTTTGCTCAAATTGGTCACCAAGAGATGGCAAAATATCTTAACAGGGTCAGTGCAAACAGAAGAAGCTCTAGCAGAAATCTAATACGAATGTTTGCTGGGGTTTGGCTAACTAAAACCCGCGAGCTGCATTTGTTCACTCCCCTAAAAACTTAAAACTATATATAGGTAACAGGAAACTGTGCATGAGTTGTAATACCTTGTTTACGAATCTTGAACAATTAAATAACAGTAGGTACTCAGATTTTAATTTATATACAGTGTAACGAGTTACCAAATGACTAATTCTCACATAAACGCGTTAAATTATTGGATGCGAATTATCACCTTGGTCATTCTTGTCGGTCTGGGTGGCTCAGTTGGTTAGACGCTGGCTTACTGATCCCAAGATCGCGGGTTCAAATCCGGCCCAGATCGATGATTTTTAAGTGTGCTTAAAAACGACAGCTCCATGTCAGTAGATTTACTCGCATGTTAAAGAACTTCTGCGGGATAAAATTCCGGGATACCGGTGACGCTGATGTGATCCTGGCAATTGACAGCGTCGTTAAAGAACAAAATAATCTTTTTTTGGTCATTCTTTTATTTTATACAAATTATGACTTTTGTTTAGTCAGGGATGCCAACTGTATCCCATAAATCGCTGAAAAAAAAACTATTTATTAAACATTACAACCGATTAACAATCAAAATAGGACTCCATTTCAATTTGACAACTGTGTTTTGAACAATTGTTCTTTTAATAATTAATGTACTTTTCCAGAATAAAGGTTATTTGTTAATGTTACAAATAAAGTGAGATTTATTTCAGATTATAAAAAATAGTTAAACCCGCGGCACTACAGTCCATATCGGACCAGGGCCTGCCAACCCGACTGCCGGCCTCACGCCCACATACGCAAGGTAGAGGTGGGCGATATTTCAGATTATACACTGCTTTTTTGTTTTTATTTTGTTATAACAACAAAATAAGATTGAAATACATGTAATTGTTGCGTTTTGTTTTCCTCAGTTGGCAGTGCTGGGTAAGTCGAACTACACTAATTGAAATATATTGCAGTGTCTTGAAAATACGAAAATAATCGGCGTTATGGTTGTTGTACGAAAACGCGCTGGCAAGTAATTTTTGGAATATTAATGATTTGCAAATATTCCTGTGGTGAAGTGTCGCAGTCATCAAAGACCTTGAAGGGGACAGATCTGGGAATTTTTCAAAACCCAGATTACTCTACTGAGTATTCTGAATCCTTCATCATACCTTACATGCATATAAAGCAGCGTGTTTCCAAAGTTTGCTGCATATAAATTAAATCGCTCCTTAATTATGCACTTCAAAGTATAAATTCAAGTTATTAGATAAAAAGAGTTTCTTACAATGATTTTGTCATAATATTTAAACAATATTACATTTTTTTATTCCTCATTGGGGTAGAAAATAAGTATCCTAGGAAATGTTTTAAATTTATTGGTTTAAAAAAGAATTTCGTTCAGTTCTTTCGCGACTTCTACAAAATGCAAGGTACTGTCAAAGTTAGAGATTTACAGCAGCGAAACCTTTGTCTTATAATTGTAATTGCAAAGCAAGTTTTGGTTACGATGTATTGAGAAAACCATGTGCCGAAATTTCACTCTAATAACTTAAACATTGCAACTTAAGGAGCATTTTAAATTCTGAAAAATATCTTAAAATATTACAAGTAAGAAAGGTTAACTTCATAATTCCTACAAATTAAATTGTCTAAAATTCTGCCGATCTATTTTTCATAAAATATTCTAAATTTTCTTAAAGTGCATTATTTATAAAATGATTAATATGTGTAACATATTTAGAAGAAACACTCCAAGAACTTCGGGGAAATGTGAAAATTTGCAGAAAAAACAACAAATTGGCTACCACGCACTCCACTTACGTTATTTAAATTGTGACAAAGGAGATGGAAGAATAAAGAGAGAAATATATTGAAAATATATTCAAGTAAACGTTGATAACGAAAATGGGCTTTTGAAAAAAAAAAAAAAAAAAAAAAAAAGAAAGAAACAAAAAAAGAAAAACAGCAAGGATTTCAAGAAGAGAAATGCTGAACACTTCATATAATTAACAGAGGATGTAGAAAAATAACATTGTAGGATTTATATCAAGACGAATAGTATGGTAGGAGCATCTGATCAGAATTATTAATGAGGAAGGACTTCCAGAGTTGGCATACTAGTGTACAAGCGTAGCAGGGAGAAGGACATGAAGAAAACCAATAACTACGTTACACATGACGGCCATCTTGCGCAAAATGGACTATGCCAGCTTCTATCCTACTGAGATATCTAAGGGATATTCTGCCAATAAGTCCTTGGGACTTCTCAGTGTTCTGTAAACAGTAAAATCCAACATAGGTAGGAGGCTTGGAAACTGTAAACTACACGCTCATGTACATAAACTAAACTAAGCCCCGGCACAACAGCCCATGAAGAGCCAAGCCGCTGGTACCCCACCTCAGCCCACTGCGGGCGTCATTGGTGGGGTGCAGTACTGGAGGGTGGTACGTGGTCAGCGTCCCGATCCCTCCCGGCCACTTATGCGGTCTTCACGACCTGGGGCCGCTACTTTTCCATCAAGTAGCTCCTGAATTGGTCCCTCCAGGACTAACGAGGCTCAGTGCACCCCGTGTCAGACCTCCCAGAGGGGATAAAATCCCCATGCTGGCACCGGGGATCGAACCCGGGTCCTCCGCTGATGTACATAACTATAAAAATATTGTGAAATGTTGCAATGTGTTACATACACTCTTGTCGTTTTGAAATTCACATTTCCAAATTCAGATCTGTAGAGCCATGTTGTTTTACGACAAGGTCAGAATCGCACAGTTTCTTGTAACAAAATGAGTGTTACTCATGAAATTCGTCCTGAATGTTATTCTTATAGCAACAAAATGATACTTAAGAAGCTATTGAGAAGTTAGTTTAATGCTCATTACAAATATGTGTTTTGGTTCTCCTAAAGTTCTGTGAGCAAAGTTGAGACAAAGGCTTAAACACAAGTCTAGATTAGTTCCTTGTCTGCATTTTTTTCACTAGTTCAACATTTCCTTTCCTATTCGACTGTTTTTATGAGATGAAGATAAGGTAGACAAGTGCATTTTCAGTTGTTTCTGTTTCAAAATAAACTCAGTTCTTTGTTATAGCTCTAAAATATGAGCCAAGATAATATTAACTGAATTCCTGATATGTGTCATAGTGAATGAAAAGCAGCAGCGGAAAGAAGAAATGGTAAAACACGACCGCTATGGTGACTCCGTGACCTGTAGAGTAGACTGAATAATTTGTCTTGTGGCCCACGTGCAGATGGAATCTCCACCAATTCCAAGGTATTGTTGGAGTGACCTGTGTGAAACCTAAAGCACAAGCAAGCTACCGCTTCCTTCGTCTGGATAAACTTTTGTGGTTTTTTATTCGACATACAGTTTTGGGACCACCCAAGCTATGGAAAGTGATACATCAGGAAAGCGTTTTGTCATCCCTACTGTGCCAGCTGCTGCTGTACAGTCAAGACAATATTTTCGCTGTTTGTCCGGCCCCTTGAGATGTCCTCAAACAAACTTACTTCATAATAACTTGTGTAAAACAGTCCTAATTTCCACATCCACAAGAATTAATGCAGGAGCGTATCTATTTTGTTGTCATCTTGGCACCCCATGGACGGTACCCAGGTAAGCTGATATTTTTGAGAGCACACGGTGGACATCTGCGAGGTTCAAGCTCACTGCTTACTATATGATGCTACGCAGCCCAAGGAACTTCAACTCCGTCAAACAAAATATGCATGTAGAAACATGCCTAACTGACGTAGAGACTTCAATTATGCTTCTTTTCTGTGTTTTTCTAAAAGTTTTGGTTTCCTTTCTTATATTTTAAATGCGTTATTTATTAAAATGTGCAACTATTATTCAATATTCATATGTATCGTGTTTAAGACTATTTATACAAAATTTGATATGTTACGTTGACGAGATGTTTTTCTTACCTCCATCATTCATTTCTGTATAACTTCTAGAAAATATTCTTAGATTGTTTATTTTTTCTATGTAGTTCCTTAATCGAGATAAACATGCACACAAATAGTTTCGTTACAAATTTCATTCTGTATCCAAAAAGGACAACGAAAACTGAATCCACACTCATATGTTTGAAGGTTGTTTCACCCATACATTGGCTTTGAAATGACACACTTAATGACGTCGTGTCGCAAGAAACAAGTGAATAAGGACAGTAGGATAGTACTTTGAAGAAAGTTCAAACTATTAAAACACGGATATGTCATAAATTATTTATATCTCGTAAACGACTGGTACGAAATAAAGTTATTTTTAAAAAATATTCATTCTATGTTGTACGGTTTTGTTGCCTCATGTGGCTTACTCATTATACAACATTACACAAAGTTCTTTCCGAATAAACCGGAGTCACACGCTATATATATTTTGTTTGTCGTGTAAATACCTTAAACATATGATACGTAAAGCAAAAACCTAATAACTATTTTTAAGAAAATAAAACAGAAATGCCGCAAGCTTTTCTACTAGAAGGGTAGTTTTGTGATGAGAGAGTCTTACTGAAAAGCTTCCTCTCGCATCTATTTTCTCAGAAAATATGAGAGGTAGAGAGGTGAAATTGTCAGGACATATATGCAACAGATAGCATAAATACACAGTTTTCTACTTATCGGACATCTGCTTTAGAACTGTGCAAAGGAGATCCCATTATGACACGTGAGAAAATGAAGGTAAAGTCCACGCTCAGGTACCTTAGTATGAATCGACCACGGACAGAAAGTTATCCACAATTTGGTGGTTTGTTTACTCTTTCTTCTAAGGATATACCATTTGCGGCACCATTTATCCAAATTTAAAACACAAGTAAGGGTTATTTCATCACGGTTTACTTGAAGAAATATAAAAGAAGCAAACCGAAAGAAAATTAAAATAGTTTATTATATTCCAAAGGCATCTTAAACCAGCTTTTGACATTACAATTCCAGCCAAATATACAATAAACGCTTGGATTAGTATCATTTGTTGTGCTATTCTAGTACAATCATTACTTCCACAACTGCTAGAAAAGCCAAAATTGACTTCTATTGCTTCAGCAAGTTGAAGAACATGCTGACTTCTTTCGTGATCGTCATCACCGGTTGGTTTGATGTGCTCCCTAGTAAGTGGCCTTAATTTGGACGCATACGATTTTGCATTTAGATATTATGCAATATGCTGCACGTGTATGTATGCAACTTCCTGGATTAAGGGAACATTAAAAACCCCATAACGCGTAAGTTATGTTTGATAATTTTATGACTCTTTATCATAAAAACTAATTGATATATCAGACTCAAATTTTTACAGGATACAGATGAATCCCCCCTTAGTACACTTATTTAATATAACACACTAAGTTTGTTTACAAAGAGTGATAATGTTTCTGTTGATTACGTACTTACAGTAAGACAGAGGAAGTGTTGTGTTCCACCCAAAAATTCGACACTAAGATTTTACCGAAAACATGTTTTGAGAATACCTGAGTCTATAAACGCATTTAAATACTAAATGTAGTATTGCAGTTGAGAATGTTACAAGGATGCGACATGAAGATTGGTAAGGAAATCGCTCAATCCCAAGCTGCCCTTTACATGGAAACATTTTCGAAAATCTTGACTTTGTTAGAAATGGCTGTAATGATTTTATTTGAAAATGTTTAAGTTATTCATAACTTTTTTGGCACAAAAGTACTATAAACGTTTAAGCTTTAACATTTTCACAACTTCTAGCATAGTGCATTTTGCGTCTACCAACATACACACGCGCGCACACGTACACGCACATGCGAAGGTCATAGTAAATGGGGTATAATAAAAATAAAATTCCAGGTGTTCTTTCTTTGAAGCAACCTTTCTGTGAAGTTTGATCCTAAAATCTAAAAAGTGGTGATTTTCGTCCTTTTTTGCATGAAATTGCAGGTTTCTACCTAAATGTTCATATGTGAATGGAGTTCTTGGTCAAAACAGTTTACAAGAGTTTCTAATGGCAATCCATATGGGAATTCTGAGACCAACAGTGGTAAATAAGAGTAGAAAACTACTAGTACAATATTCAAAATTAAATTTTTCAATATATCTCTGTGTGTCATTCTTAGTTTTGTTACAATTCTACCCGAAGCCTATATTATATCTTAAAAATAAAAAAAGGGTTGTTGTGGCATAAGGAAAAATAAATGCATAAGAAGCTAAATAAAATATTGCAAAAACCAAAATACACAGGAATGTTAAATATCATCATCATAATCATCATCACCATTATTATTATCATCATCATTATTGGCTTAATACGATAGCTTTGTTTGAAAATCTCTAAAAGTTCATCACAACTAGCAAGTTTTGAAAGTAGAACATATTTTTAAGAATAATACATTGAGAGAACAATTTCTTGACAGGTATTTGTTCTAGATGCATGAAGTTTTGTATGTAGGTGTTATCAGGATAACATTTCTGTTATTTCGGATTGATTGTATGTACATTTTAGAAATTAGTATTATCACAGTTGAGTAGCCTTAAACAGAGGAATGCAGGGCAAATTGAGTAAACCTACACCAACCTGGACACAACAAAACAAAATATTCCAACCGCTGCCAAGATGTGAACCCAAGATCATTCAGTTAAGTTAAATTTTATCTGCAGGATTTTTCACTCATTTAACCACCAAAGGTTGCTACATGGACGACAGCTACAATGGAATAAACATGCCCATGCTATTTCTTTTAGGTAGTAGTCAACGAGTTAATGAATCTCGAGTAAGGACGGACCATGCTTTTGAATATTTTTATTTTTTATTAAACTTGTGCCATATATTCAGAGCTTATTTAAGTGGTCAAAATATGATGTGCCGAATTTGAAGTCATTCTGATGCATGGCATTTCTTATTTTAATAATTCAGAAAAATAAATTCAGTTACATTTAAAAAGTTCCTTGTATCAAAATACTGACATATCAATTACCTTCTCTGAAACGTTTTAATACACACATTATGGGTATATAAACAAATTCTGATATGGGAAATATTGTGTCATAAGCTTAAGGCAAGCAATATATATGTATTACATATAGCCATTTTAAAAACAATCTATAATTTTCAGCATAGATTTTTATACCCATAGAAAATGTTATGTACAATATAGATGTTAACACATATACAACGCTTCAAGGAGATAACTAAATTGCGACGCCACCAGTATTTTGAATCGTAAAACTGTTGTTTTGAAAAAAGCAATTTCAATATAAAAACTAAGATTAAAAGTTTTACCTGTATTAGACTTTTCCAGCATCATACATATATGGAATATCGCAGTACTTACTAGATGTCGATGACTTTTCGTTCACTGACCACTACAGGAGTGAAATTGCAAAGTTAAAATTCGAAAAAGTGAGTTATATTGCTTGTCTAAATTAAGTGCGTGTGGAAACCTATTGACATATAGTACCTGTTTAGAAGCTTTAAAATGGTTGCGCATGAAAAATAATTATATTACTTTGCGGAAGAGGAATTTGGGCATGATTTTATGATAAAAATCAAATTTTGAATTTTTTTGCCATTTTCAGTTAGAAATTCAGAAGGGTTATTCTCTTTAAGGAGGTTGCTGTGCTTTCTTCGTCAAGTATTTTATTATATTAGGTGTAGAACTAAGGCTATCTTTCTGAGCCTCAATGTTTGTGTCTAGATATAACTACTTTAATTATTAGCTCTTACAATACAGTGAATTATTTTGAGATGTGTCCTAGAAGCCTCCTTAAAGGGAAGTCCGAAATATTATTTAAATCACATGTAATGTAATAAAGGTGAAGTAATTTATATGATTGCAGTTTAACCGCTGTTGATACCACAAATTATTTTCCACTTATGGAAGAAAGTATTCTTCCTTTTGCTAAATATGATTGGTAGTCCACTGCTTAAATATACGCCATCGAAATTAAGCAGCGGTAATTGGAAGGTCCTGATCACGGTTACACGAACACCAATTTATCAGGACATGTTACAGCTTCAGAGATACATAATTTAATAGGAATCCCTTATGATACAACTAGCTTCTTGTAGCTATACTGATGGTATGGGAGTAAAAGCAGGGAGCGTAACCAAATGAAACAAGTCTCAAAAGCGTGACATCGATTATATATGGTCCAAGATTTTCAGTAGTAGGCGGCTGTCTCAACTAAGAATGATGTAGCATGCGGTTACATAGTTTGTTAAATATTTTTACATGACAAGACATTGGCTTGAGAATAGACAACGAGGACTCTCCCCCTCTTGCTCTTCCCTCCCTCCTCCACACAACTGAATGCTGTGCGAGATAAAAATAAAGGAACGTGAATTCTTTCTCATTAAGGAAACAAATGGTTTTATTTTTAGTCTTTCCTCCCCTTTGTTTCCTGCTAAACTTTCTTCTGCTTATTATATTCATTATTATGTAGTTAGGTTTATTTTTACTGTCATTACTTGTTGTTGACGATGTGTCTTGGGGCCTTTGTGCATCTACTTTTCTATCCTTGCTTCTAATTTTCTCCGTAATTGGCAGCAAGGAGTTAGAACAGCTCTTTAAGCTAGATAAATAAATAAAATTCTGAAAAACTCCATGCTGGTACCTTGTTGTTTACACCGGAAAGTGCAAAACAAACTTTTGTGCTTTATCCCACGTTTCCCAGAAATATTTGATTTACATTATTGTTTTCAAAGCAACAACACCCAAAAGGAAATTAAATAGAGAACAGAAGTTTACTGTATGCATATTACGTGTGCCTCATTTTAACTAATTTCTAGCAGCTGGAAGCCAGCAGAGATCATGTAACAGGAAATCAGCTACTAACAGCTTAAACTAAACTAATTAAATCAAATAACTAAAATTTCTAACGGTATTCGGCAATAATCGTACTGGTAACCAATACAATATAATTTTCATGTTCTCACAATTTTTTTAAGGTCTTATACTATGTGTATATAATTTTGAAACTTAATTTTTGATTCATTTATATACTTTCTTTAAAAATGTTGCTATTAGATTTTATTTACTTAATTTAATGTAATATAGTCTTCTGTTAATTAAATTTGTTTTATTTTAAGCTACCTTAAGTGGTTTTTCAAATTCGGTGCCATTAAATTAATATCCTCAATCTGTTTTAATTATTTCAGTTGTGTTAAGATTCTTTAATAAGATCTATTTACTTTAATATGCTCTACGGTAAATTAACTTTATTTAAAACAAACAATATCTACCTTTTTATTCCTATTTTAGGTGGACAAGGTATTATCCTTAATGAGTTAAATTACTACTGTTCTTAAAGCTCTCAATGGTTTTCCCTAAAATTTTTATGAGTTATGTATTCTATAAATCATGACAATTATTTCATGTGGTTAATTGCATTACTAGCTTATCAGGTTGAGTCTATAAAAAGTATTTCATCCAGCAGGAAAGTTGTAAAATTTACTGTTAAAACGTGTGTATTTGTGTACCTTTTTCTCAGAAAATATGAGAGGTAGAGAGGTGAAATTTTCAGGACATGTATGCAACAGATAGTTGAACATTCTAAACCATACTAATTTTATAATATATGTTAATGATGTTAAGAAAGCAACAACGTTGCAAATGTTTCTCATTTTTACTTTTTTGACTCTACATTTTTTAATTTGTAGTAATCTGATACACATGACTAAATAATTGAGGTTCAGAAGAAAGCTATTATACTAAAGAACAAGCATGTAAAATTGCGATTGCGTATTGCAAGTAGTTTCATAGAAAAAGGTACACGAATTCACATGTTTTAAGAGTAAACTTTCTTATTTTTCTGATGGATGAAATAAGTTTATAGACTCAACTACATAAGCTGTCAATGCAAATGATAACTTTAAATAATTGTCATGATTTATACAATAATTCATATCTCAGGAAAAGCCATCGAAAACTTTAAGAGCAATGTCAATTTAACTTACTAAGGTGTACTTTCTGTATCTTTAGACTACATTTCCCCTTAAGTTCATGTATTAATTTGTTTATTATTCCGTTTTGTTACTGCCGACCCTCGTAGCCATGGTCGTTTGAGGTACACTTGTAGCGCTCCACCACCGAAAGAGTCGCGGGTTCGAGTCCTACCTTGGACAAGTATATTTGTGTGTATTGTGCATATGTATAAAAAGAGACGACAGGAAAGCAAAGAAAAAACATAATTGCCTTAGCTACACTGACTCATAGTAATTGCTGTTCCCTAACAGAGAATTTACCTTTCTAATGGCTTTCATTCCCTGATAAAATTTTAACTCTTGCTTCTTATATTATGCATTGGTTTTAACGTACCTATATAAAGTATTTATTGCAACTGTTTTTTTATGAAATTATTATCACTAGTCTACTATTCCGGTATCAGGATTCGGCAACAGAGGATTTTCCCTCTATTTTATTTTATAAAATAAATATCCTTTCGACAATTTTCAAAGAGCAAAGATCCCCCAGATACTATATTCGTAAACTATATTTAACTACGCAGAGGACAAGGCAGAGGTTTAATGTAATAAAATAATATTTATTTTCTTCATTCCCTTATGGCATCACCTACTGTATTACTATGGAAAACTGTTATTGTTATTTTCAGCAGTAAAACTATCCCTGCTTTCCATTTCAATATATCACATTCTCTCCCCTCGATGACCTTAATGTGTATAGGAGAAAATATAACAAGCAAGGGATTTTGTCACATTTTTGCTGTAAGTGGTTTGGGGTTATGTTCAGTTGCAGATTGGAAGCATCGCTAAAAACATTGGATCTGTTTATTGAAACATGTCCACCAACGCTTCTAGTAGTCTATCAAGGGAGAATAGATGGTGCAACACGATGTGTCACATTTCATACACAGGCACTGCTAGTATCTAGACCTTGTTACCCCTTTACAAAACCGATCTCTCCAGCCCGGCTAAAACACGACCAGGGTCCCATATTCGTTAACGGGTATGTTACCTTATGATTGATTTTATTGTCCAATTGCTATTCACATGTCGTAGCAGACACAAAAATATACCTGGGCTCATGTTATGAATTCAGCTGATCATCCCCTAAAGCCATCGAGAATTAGTTTCGGGGATTCCGTGTTTCCACTGTCCTTCATTACAATCGATGTACAAGGAAACTGTTCTACTCCAGTTAACGGCAAAGCCCCATGGAATCAAACAACTGATCAAACCTAACGAAATTTCCTCGTCTGAACGTGTCTTGCCATTGAATATAATTTCCGTCCGCTGTTATAAATGTCGTATGCTGAGATTCCTAGACGAATTTTAATTACTAAATCATTATCCTTTTTTTACCTCTAATTCACAGTGAAATAGTGTAATAGGATCATGGATTGTAGCATTTGACTGCGCTCTCTGACAATTATTGTTTCCAGTAGGAGTTTGCAATTCAGGTACGTTTTGGAACATAAAGTGGGAGGAGGGAATATGTACCTGAAGTATTTTGGCATTGTCTAATGAAAATTGAATGTATAGGGAGCACAAGCTATTGAAATTCACCAAAAGCCAGCCGTAACTATTTTCCCCATTATGATGCCCTGTGACTCTTTCTGATGCCAAAATATTTGTTCACTTGACGTCGATACCAGCATTGTTCCTAAATACGCACTTTATAGAGATATGGACGCAGTTGGTGTTAATTGCAGCTGTAACGTTGGCAATACAGGCATTATCTTACATGGCGTCAACTGTTGAGTTTAAAGCAAATAATCCTTGGTTGTATAGAGGCCATTGTTTTCCACGCGTACATAGAGTTTTAATAGTGTATTGCTTGTATAAGTGCATACCACTTCGTTATTTTTACAATACAATTTTCTATAAAATGCACTAATGATGATGATGATGATGATGACGATGACGATGACGATGATGATGACGACGACGACGATGATGATGATATATCATCATAACAGTAATAGTAATAGTAATTGTGATGGTGCTGGTGGCGGCGGCGGCGATGGGAGGCTAGCTCGCTGTGCTCTTTCCCCATTTGAACTATGAATGTAGAATTGCCCATGTCTTTGTCTTTGATAGCTCATTTGTCTTAACTTAGATTTATTTAAAATTATTTTCAATTTCATTCCTCTGCCCTCTGGGCTTGAGTCTCACTCTTTTGACACTTGACACTGCTTCTCACTTTTTGACATTTATCACTTGTTTTCGCTGTCACTGTCACATGCAGATATGTCCCATGTTCCTTGACGCAGCCACGCTGATTGTTTAGTTACTGTTGCTTGTGGAATACCATGCGACATTTAGCACTTGGAAGTGATTTAAAAAACGTGTTGTTTCAGAGCAAGATTCCATTCACCGATTACTTATAATTTTCATTGTAAGTTTGGTAGCATTTGTTTAGTGTATAGTTGGCCATTTTGAATTATTGGGCATTGCCTTAAATTCTTCCCCTATAACAATATGAGGTTTATCTTTTTAAAGTGTAACTGCAGATTCCATGAATGGCTTAGAGAGACTGTTGTAATGAATGCAGAATGAATAGCTTGTTCAGATCCTAACATCTAAGGTATTAGCACTGTGATGTCTATAATAAACTCAGACAACATGTTAAATGATCAATTATTTAGCAGATTACCAAAGCTACGGAAGATTCAAATCGTTCCGTTCAGTATCTGTGCAATACTTTCAGTGTAATACAGTGCGATACGTTTATCAATAACACAACCTAATAAAAGGGTATTATCAAGTACGTCTAAACTAAACTTTGTGAGATGATTGATTATCGAAAACTCAACAAACCTTTAAAACGTTTTAAACATAACTTTGATTTAGCTGCATATTCAACTATACACCACCAATGACTATTTGGTTTGCATTAGTGTCAAGCATATGCAGAATTAAGTGTTGTGACTAACATGACTAAATAACTATATGTAAATAAGTAATTATAATAGGTCTCTCAAAAGTTTGTAAGAACATGAATATTGTTTTGGATGATTATATCTAAATTTTGGAATTTTAAGTATATGGAAGGAAAACGAAAGAAAATTACTAACAGTACCAACCTATAACACGGTTGTCTTCAAAACATACATTTTAAACATTTATCTTTGTGATGATCACCCGAACAATATATCCTTGCAATTAAGATGTATGTGCTTTTGATTACAAGCAGTTTGAAGCGACTTTCACTTAAAATTCAGGAAAATCACATCCATAGTTTACAAATTATCATTCAGATATCACTATTAATTGGGCTTCGTTAATAGAAAGAAAAACAGAAAATATGAGAGACAAACTTCTGTTTTTTAACATGCATAAGAGTGAATGATATTGCAGTTAACGTAACCTGGCGTTTCACAAGATTTCTTCACTTTATTAGTTTTAAGCTGTTTGAAAATTGCCCCGATTTGTCATTTTATTGTGTAAGTAGACAAAACGTTTTGATACAATATTGAAATCTTTACCGGGTGTAGGTATATGAAGGTCTTTGAAGTACATTGGAATCTGCATCAAAGTGTCGGACGTGGAAACTTGTCCGGTTTTACGTGCTCACATGCTTTGACTACATTTGGTGAAACAGAAGAACAGATGATTACTATAAAATGTAATTAAGAATGGTGGCGAATTTTTAAGAAATTATAAATTTTAATTTGGAAAAGTTTTAATACTGAAGAATATAAATTGCATCAAGAACTGAATATAAAGATGCCATCTTAATTTATTACCTTAATTATTATTGTGTTTTGTGTTTTACGTGTGAGTTGAGGTACTAAAATCCAAAATGGTCCAAATTAAATAAACGTTTTACTACTCAGCCAAGAGCTATGAGTCATGTTTCCAGTAAATCCGTTGTAATACTCCATAAATATAATCCAATGTTGACAATGGCTTCTTGTATATCAGAAGTTCAAAGCCTGGACAAGTCGATGTCCATGTCTATTGATGCTCGCACAAGTTCCCTTAAGATTTCAATGCAGAAAGTCGCAATAAAAATTAGGGGAGATGCTACTTATCTTAATGTTTAAAAAGTAATCTGAAAATTCTAATTAGCTTGTTAGTAATATTTTTTGCTAAAACTCCACAATCTGTAAAACTCCTTTAATCCCTCTTAAGGGAAGTGGGAATTGTGGAGCTTAGTCAACTACACTCTGGACAAAGTAATTCTTGCTTTCTCAACTATTACCAAGTGAATTGCTTTTAAAAATATCAGGCATATACACCAGACTATGGGTAATGTGTATGGCAGATTTCATCATCCTAAATCTCACACTTTCTCTTTTAAAAATGTGTTTAATAAGTAAACAGCAGAAAATATTTTTTGAAAAATAGAGCATGTTTCTGCCACAAAATTGGAAAAATTATAAACTGCATAGTACTGAACTTGTTTGCGCTTGGACCCCACATATCTGTTATACTATTAATCTAAAATTTTACAAGTATATATAACGGGTTTGCTAGAATAGTTTGTTCGGTATGAAGAAAAACAAAATATAAAATTTTAACAATTTTTCCAAAAAAATGTGGGTGTCATATTTAAATGGTGAGTTACATCAATACAATTCTAGGTCAGTACATTTAATTCAATATCAAAAATCAGTGTGCAAAATTTTAAACCTCTAGCCCTATTGGTTGCTGAGATAAATTGCTATTTATATGAACAACAATTTGTTTCCGAGAAAAAGCTAATGAAACAAAAAATGTGTTATAATGACTTACATCGAAACCCACATCTTTAAAGCGTATTTAAACAAGGAAGAATTGCGTATAAAACCATAAAGCTATAAATATCAGAGAATTGAATTGTAATGAATGTGAAAGATGACATTTTTGACCACTTCACACTTCCCTCTTCCACGATTCAAATTCATCGCCAATCTCCTTGGGACACCAGGGGTTTGAAAGCAACAACAAACATATTGGTTTGTAAAACAAACGGAATTATTAATTAGCTAAATGCGTTTTGTAGTATCTGTTCCCAGTAGACCCTAATTAATGATTTTACATATAAACCTATGTGTATGCTGAACTTAACGTCATGTAAATGCTTTGAGTTTGTTCTGTGAACTTTGCAATGATACCAGAGCTCGGCCCACAAGGAAGATAAATGTGAGATTAAGTGATGGGATGTGTTATAGCACAAGTACATTATAGATTCAAGGTCGTGTAAGGAAGTCTGACCAAAGGATATGAAATAGGTAAGACGGATGGACGAAGGAAGAGCGAAAACAAAATGGAAACAAGAAAGGATAGATGAGTGCCCACGAATGTGACGGAGCATGGACCAGCCTCGGGGCTCAAACCTTAAAAACCTGTTAGAAATTAGTTTCGTGTCGTCCAAGCGTTTTTCTTTTTCTTTTTCCTTGGTTTTCTCTCATTTTTTATTCTCTTTCCTCTCTCTCTTTAACTATGGAAGAACCATCCAATTTCTAAAATGAGGGGTCCCACAAACCGTAACCCTATATTAAGTTTCAATTTTCCCCCGCAATTACACCTTCGTGGATAATGGTAATTACAGAGCTTTCTTTATCGACTTGATGAATCTCCAGTACAAGGCGATAGAGGGCTGTTTTGATCCTTGATACCAGAGATTTCCCTTGCTCAGGCCGAAGGATGGACAGATGGGCGGCTTAAGTCACTCACTCAGTTTACCTTGCTAATATTTTCTTCCTTACAACCTGCAGCGAAAAGTGGAACGAGCTTGTTTTAAGCTTTGCAAATAAGATGAACTTTGACAGTGGATATTATTTTAATATCACTGAGCACTACGTAATATTAAACTGTGCATTCAATTTATTTAAAATTAACTAAACAAAAACTTAAGCAACAGTTTGAGATAAAGGCACACTTATTTCATGTAACCTAAAATTATTATAAATACATTCTACACAATTTCTGACATTTTCAGTTCCCTTTTTTCAGTTGCCACTTTAAGGAGAGGTTCAATGACCTATCACGCGAAATTTACGCTTACCAAAATCATGAAAGGTTTTTCCTACAGCTAGTGAAAATGTTATATTAATTTATTCTACCCTCTAATTTGTTTCCACCGATATATCTATTTCATTAGTTCAGATACAATTATTTTAAACTTCTTACATCCTTTTACGTTATTATCTAGAAAGGTTCTTAGGCTTTCAATAAAGTGTGCATTTCAACCATTATAACTCCGAAGTGTCAATGTTTTGCATTAGTAAATTGCTAAAAAGGTCCGATAATAGATATTTCCTGAGAAACTTCAGAAAATAGAATCATTTATGCACAAAAATGCTTACTGAACACACGGGTTAAACAAAATTATATGTATCTTACAGAAACTCTTATGACAAATAAGCTCAAGGTTAAGGAGAATGGGAAAACGCATATTTTAGCAAAGTGAGGATTGCACTGAATAAATATTACATTTTTAACTGGACAAATAGACACGAGAATGTAAATATAACGCTGGAGGAAATCAATTAAAACAAGATGTGTATACGAAATTGTTGAGAAAAGTCAATGTACTAACTCGACAACGTACATATTAATTCATATCAATGTTCACACTTAATTTTCCTTTTAGTCCCCTAAATAATTTCTTAATCTTGTTGCTCTAGAAATGCTTTTCTACGTTTGCACTTCAGCGATTTCTACAGCTCTGAACTCGTACAAAGCTATTATGGTATTTTACTAGCATTTTCGCACTGATTCTCCTGTTAGACCATAAGTAATTTAAGAAAACCATTTCCCAAGGATGATATTTTGTAATATTTTGTCTTAACGTCGTGAAATAATTAGGACATGCTTTAATACTCTTGCTTTGATTTAGTCTATACATAAATTATTAACGAATATATCTTAAGGCTGTAGGTAAAAGGAATATCAATATTCCACCAATGTATGCACTGAAGACGAAATCACAGTTTCACATAACTGCCAACAAAAAGAGAAAATGTGGCTGAAAAAGTACACATTTTCAATAAACGGACGCAATTTCATATGAAGTTGTTTTGTAATAACATCCCAAGTTTTCCATTGTTTACGGAAATAACCTTCTGAAGTATACCTTTATGTTATATTAACGGTGTGTCTAATATCGTAAAGATGTAGTTGGTATAAAGATGTAGATACAACAACACTATTGATACTGCTGATACAACGAACCCTTAATCAAACCTTCACTTCTTAAGTCTATACAAGAAAATACTATTTCAACCAGTTCCACTTGTATCCATTACATTTGAAGTTTGAGGACAGTTAGGGAGCTTTTGTGCTACTTCCGATATTTTATGAATAAAAATCAGTAAACGATTTTAAAATATTTTATATCTATGTGCTTGTATACGTGTGCTTTCTACCCAGGAATACCCTAACTAAGAATTACAAATGCTTACTCACAGTAATATAACTAAAACATTAAGATTCAATTATAACGTTTAGCGACAGAAGTAGGCTTTAGTAAATCCTTTTAATGCATACTTTATTACAAGAGACATTTTAACACATCGATTATTAGTAATACTTTTATATTTATTACATTTACTTATGGGTGGTTTGTGGTTTTGTAATTTCGTGACCAAGATTTTCGTTTAATAATAATAATAATAATAATAATAATAATAATAATAATAATAATAATAATAATAATAATAATAATAATAATAATAATAATAATAATAATAATAATAATAATAATAATAGGAAGAGGAGGAGGAGGAAGAGGAGCAAGAAGATGAAGAAGAGGAGGAGGAAAAAGATGAAGAAGAGGAGGAGGAAGAAGATGAAGAAGAGGAGGAAGAAGAAGATGAAGAAGAGGAGGAAGAAGAAGAGGAGGAAGAGGAAGAAGAGGAGGAAGAGGAAGAAGAAGAGGAGGAAGAGGATGAGGAAGAGGAAGAGAAGGGAGAAGGAGAAGAAACCAATGTAAGTCTTCCAAAATAACGTTAATTATATCGGTTATCAAAAAAACAGTTGAAACTTCAATTAGGTATATTCATGAATAATTTTGAACACTTTAAACCACTAATATATAGAAGTTAGGCCAGGAATGTTATTAAATGTAAACTATTTGTATTTACTTTGTTGCGTAACTCGCGTGACCGGAAGAGAAGCAAAGATGAATGCTGATCGACCACGAAGGAAGAAGCCCTAAAACGCTGCTAGCTTTACGTTGGTATGTTTATTATTTTGAGCATAATTTTATAGCTCTTTTCCTTCAGGGCACATGTGTTTCATTTTTGGTGAAATAAAGATAGGGATCAAGCTTATCCGTCAGCGTGATATCTGATAATTTGGGCCCCACAAGCGAACATCTGCTGCTACAGAAAAACAGGTAACTTGTCTCAATCGAGATCAAACCCAGATCTATTGGATCAGAAGCAAACACAGTCCTACCTGACAAACATATTTAAACAGTGTACCTCGTTCATAAGGCACGTGTGTCCTGTCTGAAAGAGCAGACCAACGCTTCGCGTTAGTTAAATGTACATACTCTATATTCCAGACCTCTACATAGGCCATTAAACCTTTTACTGGATGAACATTAGTACAATTGAAAACTTATTGTTGGAATAAATCCTATATAATTATAATAAAACTGCTTCTTAGGACGCTTAATCGGTAACGCGCTCCCTGATGTTTGTGCATTTTCAGTCACATTTAATAAAGAAAGAAGCAAACGCCAGAAGGCCTTACTAATTTCGCAAAACCTAACCCAACCTATAGCTCTACACTCGTTAAACTCAGTACTAAGCTTGTTAATTTCTACGAATTTCAACCAATTTAATTGAACCTATAACTTATTTTCCAAGCAAGTCATTAAGAGAGAATGAAAATTATTGATTTATGTGTATCTTCGTCATACGAATTTTAAAACTTAAAGTTCAGGAAAATGTCTATTAAGACAAAAATTAAATTTTGTGCCTCATTAAACCTTTTATTGGAACAGAAAAGCCAATTTTTTAATTTTAATTTCTTAACAAAATTATCCATTAAATTATTAAATCCTAAACCTGGCTGTCATATATATATCAATAAAAGATTGTGCAGTAACTTATTCCATCTTAAAAGATCATATGTTGACATTTAAAATAAATCGTACAAAATCGCATCGGAAGGAATATTTTGAAGTGTGAAAAATGTAAGAAAATAGGATTAACAGAAAACAGGTTTTAAAATCTGTTATACACACACGCACACGCACACAACACACGCACACACACACGCACACGCTCACACACACATACACATACACACATACACACACATACACATACACACACACATACACGCACACATACACACTCACACACGCACACACACAATCTCACATGCCAAAATACTTAAACGTTATTCGTATTCTGCTTCAAAAGTATTTGAGGAATTTTATAAAACTCATTCTTCTCTTAGTGTTTTTGGAAATTTGGTAACGAGTACCCGTAATTGAAGTGTATAGATAAGATATATATATATATATATATATATATATATATATATATATATATATATATATATATATATATATATAGAGAGAGAGAGAGAGAGAGAGAGAGAGAGAGAGAGAGAGAGAGAGGAGAGAACTTTTCCTACTAATACGAAACATCGCAACGTATAGTCATTTTTGTCGATCTGGATGGCTCATTTGGTTAGGTGCTGGTCCAAACCAATGGTTTTTAAGTGTTGCTCAAAAACGACAGCCCCATGGCAGTAGATTTTCCGGCATGTAAAGGAACTCCTCCGGTACAAAATTCCGGCACAACGGCGGCTCTAATATGGTCATGGCAATTGACAGCATCGTTCACAAAGTCTGTTTTTTTAATGATCATTTGTTTAGGAGTCTCATCAAGAGTTACTGTGATCTCTTTTAATCATTTCTGAACAATACTGAAATGTATTTCAGGCACAAATTAAATTCGAAACATATTAATACATTATGTAATTAAGCTTCCAGGATTTACATCAATAGGCTAATAATAGCTCATATTTCTAGGAAAATAACTAATTCTTGAGAGCAACAGAGACTTATTCATCACTTTGAATTCATTAATGTTTTCTATTCAACTACCCAGCATTACTGTTAAAACGCGGTATCAATAGTAGAACAGTTTTATATAGTTTATAAGTGAATTGGTATATTATCTATATTTTATCTACAGACATCATTAAGTGGTTCTAGATTCTGTAAATTATATTTCATAGCCGAAATACGTAATTCGTAAACATCGCTATTATACGTTATGGTACATGCATAATACATGCGTTTACAAATGTAAACTTATTTGTAGACTTTATAGTTAGTGAAACGTCTTCTGAAACAGATATAGATATGTACTGTACTGTAGAGCGGCCAATATTCGAAACAATTAGGGATTTGGGTTTTCCGATAACCGAACATTAAAGGAAAAATATTGATATAGTACTATCATATAGAATGTAGGAGAAATAAGACGCTAGAACCTGTGCCACAAAACACAAAGCTGTTTGTGCAAATTTATTTACGCGCATTTAAATACCCTACAAACCTTAAAATATGGCTGTCAGAATGCATAAAGAATAAAAACTGTACTTCAGAAGAAAAACTTTACTGTTTTTTCTTCTTCTTTTTGCTTTAATCCTGAAATTCTTTCTTTTGGTGGGGGGGGGGGGGGGGAGGGGGAAACATCACAGAGGCGCTATGGCTAGTTTCAGTATGGCGCGCGAATTTTAATTTAATCATAGCCGAGGGCTTTCGGTTAGCTGGAATTTCGGATAATGGACGTTTTGCTGTATATTCAAGTCTAGTATTCCTCATATAATTCTTTGCAATTAAATTATATTTAGAAGACAGTAATGTGTTCTTTTATGGTTAACAAATGCTAAACGCACCGATGCATTGATACTCGTATATTGTTTCAAAATCGAAGGAAATAATTAGAGGATATGGTATGGATAAATTTAAAGTCAGAAGAATATTTTTGAGCCGAAAGAAGAGAATATTTAGTTCGTAAAAAGTGGATGTATAATAATGTAAATGATTGTATTTTCAGTGTCATCAAATCTCTTGTTTTGGAAAATCTATGACAGCATGCTACGTGTGTTATAATCCAAGTACTACTGTATCTGAACTGCAACGTTAGAATTCTTTAATCTGTATTGTTGTTACTCCAGAAGTTCCTGAATTTGCGCCTGCAAAAAGTATAATAAGTGCCTTGGTTTCAAAGTTTAAACTCGTCGTGTTACAAATGCAAATTTAATTTACAACTATATATTCCTCTTTGTGTGATTTTTAATTATTCATTTGATGGACATTGTCCTTTGTGAGATTAGAAAAAAACAGTCTGTAAACTCAACTTGAATTACCTACACTCTTTTCAATAATTTCTATGTCCAGAACTTCTTGAAAACGTAACCTTAATGTCATTGTTCTAAACAATGCAGTTTAATTATTAGTAAACACTACAGTTTTTAAATCGTTCAATGCTTGTGCTTGCGTAAAGAACTTTTGGCAGAGTGGGTAAATTTAACTAACAAAAATGAAATTTTAGATGTTTTGTGTACTTTATAAATTGGTATATTCCCTTTCATTTGAGACATATTATCAATGTAGGGAATATGTGCATTTTAAATGTATCCAGTTCCGCGTGTCAAAGATCATTTTCTTTATTTTCAGTTTATGTGATTTTATTCTCCGTTTTCACTCTGAACTGTTTAGTATCTTACTCTGTGAAAAATGTTTGATGACATAAATGACTCCTTTTCTGAGAAACATTACTGATTATTCAGCAATTAAATAGACAGATTAATTCTTGGCTAATAAAGGAGATTATTGCTTAAAGCTAGATCAGTGAACTCGGCGACGTATATCTATCTTCAATAAACATTTCAGCTTTATATCTTAAATAAAGATAATACTTAATGAAGTCAGCAAATTTAACATTGCCAGGATAGTTTTTGGATGACCAAGAAGAAAACCTTCTCCAGTAAGGTAAGATATAATAAAACTTACAAATAACTTCAAGCATTCAGCAAACGTTTTATTAATGTAACATCAATAGCTTTTTAAATCAAATACCAATGTCTCAAAGAAGAAAGAATATTCAGAAGATATTTAAAATGCAAATTCGAGAAGAAACTTTGAGTCTAATATTTCCATGCAAGTTCCTGGACTGAATTTTTTATACAGTGCATAGGATTGAACATATGGATTTTCATGCACCAAATGGAGGAATTAAAACGCTTTTTGCTCCTTAAGGGTACGCACGGATGTTTATAAGAATTCACCAATCGGTAGAATCGGTAACTTTAATAGCATCATATGGTTAATATCTCTGAAGCCACATATAACAATACAGGAATTAGATATTCATCACTGAACTCCAATTAAGTATTAAACATACAATTATCGAAGCTTTGTTATATTATTTTATTCCTTTATTCTTTATGATGTGTTGCGCCCTATGTGTTTAACGAGCACTATAATTGTATATCTGTCTGTTATGTTCGTAAATAAATAAAAGATAATGGTGTGATTTTTCAAAACATGTGCTGCCGTGTTTAAATTCAGTTTTGAATAGCCAAAAGGTATTATGGTACCCAACAATGAGTAATATCGTTCTAAATGGGAAAGTCTGTAGTATTTGTTATCTCAAACATAAAACAAATAAGGCTTTTCTTATAGTAAAATAGTTATTGCCTAATTTCCTTAAAGCAAATGAGCAATTAATTAACTGTGCAGAATTTAAAGTTCGGTACCCCAATACAAATTAAATATTATATTCATATCCACTAGTTTAAATGTTAATATACAAAAAGGATTGCGTATCTTATATGTCATAAAATGTTTGATTTTAGTAAATGGTGAATATTATAGTGATGAACGGACACTGGGATTGAAATCTGTAAGTTCCACATTCCTTGATGGATTTTTCTGAAATGTTTACTGTGTTTGTATTTATATGAGAATAGGAGGTACACCAAATTTCATTAAAATTGGATAATTCGCTTATGATATATAAATTATTTTATGAATTTAATAGGCACATTTTCAAAATAGAGCTCGCGTCTATTGACTTTTCAAAATTAATTTATATTGGCAGAACTGATACTCTAAAACATGGGTAACAATTGTATGAAGAGATATTTCAAATACGTTTGCTGATTATGCTGTACATATTTTTTTAATAACAAAGAAAATTTAATCTTAAACATTATTGATTTTTTCCATACAAAAAAAAAATGTTTTTGGAATTCATGTTAAAGATAACATCAATATTGAAGCATAGTTTTGTTTAGCTGCTATTTATGAATACTTTTGGAAATTTTCATTGAATTTGAAGCAAAACTCAGGCGCGACCTTCTTTTGGAATGTGCAGAAATGTAGTTTTGAGAAAAACAGGCTTTTAATAGGAACATGCTGTGTACGTTAAGGGAAGAGCACTATTTGAAAGGGCCGTGATGGCCACGTGGAGTGGGGGATATGAAAAATGTTAGCTGATCCAAATGCACAAGTGTTCCAGAAACATTTTAAGGTAAAAAAACAATTTTCGTTGTTTTGACAATTTTGACCAAAATTTCACTCCCAGTGTCCCTTAATATTCAAAAAGGATTGCGTATCTTATATGTCATAACATGTTTGATTTTAGTAAATGGTGAATATTATAGTGATGAACACGTCATTCCCAGAATAATGTATTTGGTTACAAAAATGGAAGAAAAAGTGTCGATCACCGCCACTGAAGATGCCAAGGAGGAGGCTCGACGGTTGGGAGGGCAGTCTTACGCCTCATTGAGGTTGACCTTCACTGCCACCGCAGCTGGGCCGTGAGGCCCCTGGGGGCCCCCCATCAATCAGCTTGAGAAAGCAACGGCGAATATAAGGCGGCGTTTTGCCCGACATCACACCGGTGTGCCGAGCCCATTTCACCAACATGCCCCAAAACCATTATTTATGTGATTCTTCCTTATTTCTGGGTACCTCATAATAGCGTTAAACCTGTCTTTTGCTTCGTTACCGACTGCAAGACGTTATTTTTCTTAAGCACCTGTAACAGCTAAGGTCACGTGCAATAATGTCATATCGATCAAATAAAGTCGATATTTTGGCACTTAGGGACTTTATGTTCATTGTTACTCTTTCATGCGTTACCAACAACGGAAAATCGGATGTCCAATGTTATTTAACTTACGGATACCCATTTGTGAAAAAAGGCTAAAAATTTCCAAAATTACCAAAAATGGATTTTTCTTTTATCAAATAGTATAAATCGTCTGCTTTATTTTGATATGCTTTTTACAGCCTTACGGCCTTTTTATCTATGTCACATGGCCGTCTGATTGCCTGTAAGTGGTCGTGTCCATTTAAATCCATACAGTTCCATTATCCTTGCTATGACTTCAAACTTAGTTTTTCCACGTTTTTATTTTTAGCAATGTTTGCTCTTTAAAATGCTCCACATGATGCAATTTTCAGTACTTATGCATGAAATTTGGTGTACCTGCCTAGAAATAACATTAAAAAGAAATAATGAGATAATTTTCTCATAAAGTGAATAACTGCTGAGCAATTAAATGTTAAAGTTTACATTTCAAAATTTAAATGACAAAAAATAATGAATTCAATCTTTAAAATTTTTTTTATCCAAACTAACAACAAGACTAAGAAATTATCTCATCAATTTGCTAACATTCTATCACAGGACATAACTGAAAATTATCAAGTTTTTCAAATCAAAATTGCATCATGGGGAACCATTTATACAAATATTAAAAGAGATATAATAAAATATAAATATGTTTGCAACTAATCTGCCTGAATGTATGAAATTTAGCACAGTTACTCCTCACTATACAGTGATTGTTGTGTTAAAATTTCAAATCAATCCAATGAAAACTGTAGATTTTCAAAATTTCACAGATGGGTATCCTTAAAATATATTCTGCACTTTGCTCACACAAATACTTTTTTTCTACCTCCCCCCTAAGAATAATGTGGATGTTGTCAAACATTCCGTACACTAGACAGAACAGTCAATTGTTTTACATTTGTCTCTCTCTATATTGCGCTAGAAAGTGTATATCTAAAAAGACTGAAAAATAACGGCAAATATTTTAAAATGACCAATGCTACGAAAATTTCAGTATATTAACTACCTCTGCTCTGTTTTGGAGTAGTTTTGGTTTGTCTCTTATGCTTTTCAAGTAATATAAACTTACATAAAGTTTAATAAGAATACAGTGCACATAACAGGTGATGTAACTCCAGATGTAAATTTTTCTTATATATTAGTTCTAAAAATGTTATATTTTAATCAAAGTTGACATAGCCATTTGAGTCTCCAATTGAATGCAAAAGATGTGTTGTAGGCCTCGTATACAAAGCAAGAGAAGCAAGTTTAATTTTCGAAACAGGAGCTAAATTCAACAAAGCCTAAACGTGTACAAAAACTGTCTAAAAGCATGAAAGCTTAACTTACAGCTATAGCATTAAGATGTCAAATTTATTTGAGCGAAAAACGTCTAAAGTTGAAGAACTAAACTAACTAAAGTCTAATCCACCTCTGCCCGCCACAGAACAGGTATGCAAAATTTAAATTTGAGAAAGTACAAATAAAGGAAACATTTTTCATTAAAACGTTGCTATTACGTTTCTGCGTTTCATTTATATTAAGGAAAGAGTATTATTTACAACGAACAATTTAAACTTTTCTTTAAATACCATAATGGATTTTGTCGAGAAAAACATTTGGAGGTATTGTGACCGACCAGGATGACTTAGGCGATAGTGACTGTAGCCCACCCGAGAAGTCGTGGGTTTGATCCCGTGGCCGACCTTCCTGACCCATGATCTTCGGTCCTTCAGTGGTCTATCCGTGATCTTCAGGTTCCACCCTCCAACGAATGGCGATACAGGCCAAGTAACAAATTTCAACCGCCGCTCCAAGGATCACTCCAAACAACCAAAACAATATGTGTCTTATGATTCGTGCATTGAATTTGGGACTAGACCATTCAAATTTTGGCCCGGCGTTTGCTAACATAGTTGGCTGAGATCAAAATGTTTACAGTTTCAGGATGCACATTTGGGATATTGTTATCACTGGATATATTACTTTGTGTACTATAAGCCCAACAGTTTTATAGCATAAAAATAATGTATTAATATTATGAAACACGTCTAACGATTCCAAACGTTTGTTTACTCCGTTCTAAAGGGTTACTTTTAGCAAATAACTTCCAGTGATTTCACTATCCAGACTTTTGTTAAGAAGAAAATCTTGCATAACGTAGTAACTGTTCGTGATGTAGTTTCTGTATTTTTGAGAAATAATACCCTAAAGAGTTTAAGATTTAATCTCTTCTTGTGAAAAATGAATTACTTTTAGTTCTATTCTTTCGTTCTCGAACACATCTATACCTTAGAGCATGATTCTCTCATTAAGACAGTGGTATGGAAAATCTATTACCTTCTCAACTTAATAATTGTAATACTAATAATGATGATGATGATGCGCGCGCGTGTGTGTGTCAGCCTGTGGACAGCATAACTCAAAAACCAAAGTTGATGTTTAAGTTTAATGTATTTCAAACATACGACACGAAGCTTTGAAGAACATTGCTGCACCCTAAACTACCCTTTACATGGACAACTTTTCGAAAATGTTGATATTCTTGAAAATGGCTCTAACGATTTTGACTAAAATGACATACGTTTAAGATATTTTCTGGCTATAACCTATGTAGTCCTGTTTACTCTGGATGAATTTTCAATAACTCGTAAACCGTAAGAGATAGACCATATCTTACTACACAAAATTGTATATCTCGCTAAAACCCACAATTTATGTCCAAATAAATTTTTTTCAGAGTCGACCATTTCGGGGATATTTCTTGAATTTGTGTCAGTTTGGGAAAAACTTACACTTTCGTCAAATGCAACATCATTGTTCATTGTCATATGTTAATCGTGCAAAGAGAACTGAACTGAAAGCTTTAAAAGATTTCACCATTGCTCAAAGATTACTGTATTGCCATATTCTCCCTGTAACTACAAAGAAATAAGGAATACGATAATTTCTGTAAATTTTGAGAGGTAGAACTGGAACTTAACCTCTCAAACCTTGCCCACACACGGCTTGTGTGTTTAAAAACACCAACAGTAAGTTTGTTGGCATAAATAAATAATAATTACCATCTGTAGGTTATTTAATCCTGGGATATAAAGTAGTTACAATAGTAAGTCACCATTGGGGTAATTTGTCTCTGATGTGAGACTGCCTTTGTGGTTTACCAGGAGAAATTTGAACTGGTTTGAGAATTTAATGCCATTCTGGCAGTTTGTCACAATACCTCAGTGGTAGAGCAGCCGCCCGGTAAGCGGAAGGTCTGTGGTTCAAATCCCAGTTGTGGCATTGAATTTCTAGTTCTACCTCTCAAACGTTGCCGCACACGGCTTGTGTGTTTAAAAACACCAACAGTAAGTTTGTTGGCATAAATAAATAATAATTTCTGTAAATGTTTACCCCAACTAACACGAAGGAGATATAGGAATAAAAGTGTAAGATTGGTTAGTACAAGACTAGAGAAAGTCATGTGAGAGCAACATATCCGATTTTTAAACTACAATCTTATTTCTATGAGGTTGAACAGCAGATCTGTCCATGTTTTACAGGGTGGAAGTGAAATAATTCTGCAGACTTTAAGAGCGAATTAGTCTTATTGTGAATAACAAAACAGTCTAATAGCAACAGACTGGAAAGCTTCTAATTTTCTATATAAAACTTATTTATGCAAAAAAAAGAAAAAAAGAAAAAAAAGTAATTACCTTATTGGATCACTGTTGATTAAAAGTTCTTATTTCATGACTAAATCCATAGAGAACTGAATAAATGACAACTTCTCCTTTTGCGTGTTTCAATAGAATGAACAGGACTTGGGTAAATTAAATTTAAAAACTCCACAATTTGTAGCCTCCTTAATTCTTCTAGCTGCCTTTACTTTCTTCTGATAACGATGCACATTGTAGGGTACTTAATTACATGCAATTATTTTCCTTGTCAGAGCCTCAAATGGAAAAAATAACTATTAAAACCTTAAAACTGTTTAACTGTCCATGTGTGTACCATAACATAGCATAAGCCTCCCAAATACGTTAACCAGGGATTCTACATGATGAGTTAACAATATGTGCAATACAATTATTGCCAATAAAGAACCGTTTTGCCGAAAAAATAATTTGTGTCAAATATTTGGAGATTTCTAGCTTCTTGACCAATGGATATAAGTGGTTTATTATTTAACTAACTGTCGCGCTTATATGTGTGAACATTGCTATATTGTCTTTTTGTTTCAATTAGAATGAATATGGTGACAATTTAATGTTAAAGTGACATTGTCAAATCTATCTTAGTAATTAAACATTGGATTGCACTTTAACATTAAATTGCGACTAAACTCAGTCGAATTTAAATAAAAAAAATATTCGAGATTTATTCTCCCAATGTTTGCTCGAAAGTTAGTGAAATAGTAAACCGTTCATATCCATTCGTCAAGAAGCTAGAAAGCTCTAAATATTTGACACAATTTTTTTTTCCGGCGAAACTTACTTTGCTCGCAATAATTATACTGGACATATTTGTTGCACTTATCATGTAGAATCCCTGGTTAACGTATGGCCGAAGCACTACCTTCCACTCTGTATAAGATGTGCAGCAGAGAGAGAGAGACAGATAATGTAATGTAAGTAGGAGAGAAATGGAGAGGAAGGCGTTGAGATAGAGGGAGAAAGAACGGAAAAAACAGAGATTTTGGCAGATAAAATGAAATCCAGTGATAGAAAGGGGGAGGGAGGGAGAGCGAGATAACTTATTGAAGAGTGGGAGAGGATGAGGTAGAGGAGACAGAAGGGAAGGCACAAATTGGGAGAGAAAGAAGTGATTTAGAGAGAGAGACAGAAAAGTTCTAATCGGAGAAAGAGAGACAGAGAGAGAGAGAGGGGGGGGTGGGGGAGGGAAGGGTCTTCAGATACAACACAATAACCCAAGTGTAGCTGCGAGTGTATAAGCAGGGTAATGGTTTTAAACTAAAGGTATTACTCAGTTTCAACTGGAAGGTTTTACTCACCTCGAAAGTCACTGCATCGTTCAGGGGAATCTCCGCCTGTGAACAACACAAAATTAACATTACTCAGTTACACAGAATCTGATATGTAATTAATATGATAACTTCTACTAAAAGAGGCAAAGCAGTTCTGAAAGTAAGTCACTTCTCTAGCTTCTACACCACATAACCGTGTTAAAATTATGCTCATTCAGAAAGGAGTAGAAATGGGACAAAAGACAGTAAGTGTTTGGAAAAGGAAGAGGGAAATGAATGCATTTATGTGAGTGGAACTCTGGTTTAAGCTGGTAAATAAATATGTTATAGTTCTTAAAACTTTAGAATCATGAGACTCCAACTGCGGGATTACTCACCTCTGGCAATGCCAGACTCACTTCTGCGTCTCCCTCTGGCTCAGTCGTCTGTGAACAATTAAAAATGAATATTTCACAACTAAGCTGATTCTGTGAATAATTCAAATACAAAAAATAGCCATTTCTAATTCCATAGGCAAAGTAACTCTAAACAAGTGGTTCAGTTTCTAGCAGCCACTGTTACATTGGGTAGTAAAGTACAGCATAGTTTTAGGATGGGTCAAGAAAGTTGAAGATGGCTGATATACCTAATAATAATAATAATAATAATAATAATAATAATAATAATAATAATAATAATAATAATAATAATAATAATAATAATAATAATAATAATAATAATAATAATAATAGTAATAGTAATAGTAATAGTAATAGTAATAGTAATAGTAATAGTAATAATAATAGTAATAATAATAGTAATAATAATAGTAATAATAATAATAATAATAATAATAATAATAATAATAATAATAATAATAATAATAATAATAATAATAATAATAATAATAATAATAATAATAATAATAATAATAATAATAGTAATAATAGTAATAATAATAGTAATAATAATAGTAATAATAATAGTAATAGTGATGATGATGATGATGATGATGATGATGATGATGATGATGATGATGATTGGCGGTGGCGGTGGCGGCGATGACGATGACGATGACGATAATGATAATAGTAGTAGTAATAGTAGTAATAGTGATGATGATTATGATGATGATAGTGATAGTAATAATAATGATAGTAATAATAATAACAATAACAATAGTAACAATAATAATGATGATAACGGTAGTGATGATAATATTATTAATAGAATATATTATATTCTAATATTATACATTATTATATCAGAATTATAATTATTATTAATTATTATTCTTAATTATAATATAGGATACAAATAAAGGACAGGGAGAGAGAGGGACAAACAACGACCCACAGACAGACAGACAGACAGATACAGACAGATAGGGTTAGATGGATAGCTGGATTGGATGGGATGAGATGGGATGGGATGGGATGGGATGGGATGGGATGGGATGGGATGGGATGGGATGGGATGGGATGGGATGGGATGGATGGTTGGAGTGTGTGGGAATTAGGGAGCACAGTCCGCAAGTTAACACATTTACGCGAGCAGAGTCTGGGTTCTGTGCATACACTAATAAACTGACATTAGAACCTTAAACTTAGAAAGCTTACTCACAGGGTTATAAATGGCCCCCATGGACATCATCACCAGCTGAAAATAGAAAGAAATAGGTTTTAATCAGTTAAAATGAGTTCTTAAATAGTGATGATAATGAGATGATGATGGTGATGGTGATTAATGATGGTGATGATGATGCTGATACTGATACTGATGATGATGATGATGATGATGATGATGATGATGATGATGATGATGATGATGATGATGATGATGATGATAAGCCCCTGTAACGGTACATCTGTGTGAAAATAATATAAAACATCTGAAAAGCGAGCGCTGACGGCTGCGAAACTATCAGATGATACACATCTGATCGCATGCCTAAATTTATTTAAGCATGCTTGAACATTTTTGTTCACAGAATCCATCAGATTTTATAGATCATATAAATGCATATTTGGCCATATTTTAGCAGTAGGTGATATTTTGGTCAAATACAGGAATAAAATCATACTTTTAGTCATGTATAATTTAAAACCTCATCAGATATTTATGAACATCGTTTCATAACACCTGTACAGCTGACTGTAAGGAAGTTCATTCAGCAATGTTGCCGGAATTAGCAGAAATTTGCAGTCGGCGGGTCAAATGCTCTAATTCTAGTACTTGGAAATGCACGAGTCCATTTGGGACAGCGGAAGTACCCTTCATCATGCATGAAGAATTAACAACTAACTACTATTCTTTCTCTCTCTTTTCCCTCTTTTAGCCAGGTGATGTTCAGTTTCCTTGTTCTGCGGAGTGTCAGAAAAGAATTTCAACCACGCACTATGCGTGAACCTCTGCAGTGCATTCTTTTATCAATTAATGAATAGTTCAGTGTAATTCTAAAAGAGTCTTCCGGGCTGATTTGCCGTGGTCTGCTGGTCTCCAGCAGACCACGGCAAATCAGCCCGGAAGACTCTTTTAGAATTTCGAACACCGGCCGTGAAAGCCTACGCCCAGTTCAGTGTAACTTCATGACACTCAAGAGTAGAGTAGTCTGATAGTGCGAGATTTGGTAAAACATTTCAGTTGCATACTTTTGTGTCTGAAACAAGGTGTAATTGCGGGTGGTTCAACACAATGTCCTATCAAAGGTTTAGCACACTTTGCGGTGTTGTAAAGTTAAACAATCTGCGAAGTCACGCAGTAATGCCGGTGATATAAATATTATTTGCGCCCACAAAATTTATTTGCACACCAGGAAGGAACATAGTAATGTTCAGGTATCAGCCGCCATTAAGTTTTATGTCTGACATAGTATTGATCTATGTATGTTATTTTGTAAACAGTGTAAGGTGAAAATAACGGCTGAGAAACGCTTTACATACGTCAAACACAAAAGTTGCGCAAACAGGGCGATAGCCAAGGAAAGCAGACAGCAATTGCTGTTTGAGAAATTACACAGCAGCTCATCAGAAAATGCATCTCCTCAGTTTTCTAAGGATTTTTGTGAAATGATAGTTTCATCTAAAATGTTTAATATAAAGTAGAAGTAATTCTTTCAAACAGCTCATGGAGAAGTACACGACCTATCCTATTCCCACAGAGTCCCCATTAGGGGTACATCAAAGTGAAAAAGGCGATTTTCTAAATTATTGAAGTTAGAGACCTAATGTTTTGCACAGGTACTACTAGCAACTAAAGAAATACGTGTACCAAATTTCATTCCAATATCTAACCGCATTCCTGATATATTAATTAATGTATATGAATTTTGATGGGTATAATCCAAATCTATCTCCTCCAACAGATGTTGAACAGAGCTGACTAAAATATCATTTAAAGCTTTCCTGGAGACGAACATATTCAAGTTGTTCTCGGGCTTCGAGTCAGGTGTAGTAATGAAGAGCCATCGACGTTTCGGATGTGTACATGTCCTGATGATGGAAGAGATGTACACCCCCGAAACGTCGATGGCTCTTTCTTTATCACTACCCCTGGCTTGAACCCCGAGAACAACTTGAATATAAACAGAGCTGACTATTTAAAATTGTATCTCTTATTACCTTTGTATTTAAATTAATTTAATGTAATTGTGTAATTAATTGTAATTAAAGGAAGTAGATATGGTGAATAGTTTTTCTTAAACATCTTTTAATATCGCAAAGTGTAAAAATGTCATAAAACAGCGTATGACCACATTAATTATTTTTTTAATAAACAGATACAAGCAATATCAAAATTCCAAACGGAAATTTTATTACCTATAGTCTCAACTAAATTGGAAAAAAATTAGATATCTAGCTAGGAATCTCAAAACTTTAAAAGATTTGACTATCGCTCAAAGACTACTATATTCTCATATTCCCCTTGCAGCTGCAGGGAAATAAGTAACAAGATAATGTCGGCAAATGTGTATTTCAACAAACAAGAAGAAGATTTAGAAATAAGAGTTTGTAAGATTGGTTAGTACAAGAGTAGAGAAAGTCATGTGAGTGCAACACATCAGATTTTTATCTCTTACGTTTACGAGTTATTCAAAAGTCATCCAGTGTAAACAGGGCTACATAGGTCACAGCCAGAAAATTAAAAATATATATTTCATTTGCCATAAAAATATGTTAAACATGTCATTTTAGTCAAAATCGTTAGAGCCATTTTCAAGAATATCAACATTTTCGAAAAATTGTCCATGTAACGGGTAGTTTAGGGTGGAGCAATGTTCTACAAAACTTCCTGTCGCACCCTGGAAAGATATTAAACTTATATACTAACTTTGATTTTTAATCGACTTTTCGTCTTTGAGTTATACTGTCCAAAGTCTGACAGACACACACAGACAGACACACAGAAACACACACACGCACGCAGGTACACATGCACGCACGCGCACACACACGTACCTTTTTCTAAAGATTCTTTTTTTTTTTTTTTTAAATTCAAGGGGCCTCAAAATATATATTTCCTCTGAAATCTCGACATCCAATTTTTGGGTGAAATACACTACTTCCTCTACTTACGTAGTACATAGAGAAAGTAAAAAAGTCCGTGTGTATGTATGTGTATGTGTGTGTGCTTTTTTTTTTTTTTTTTTTTTTTTTCCTTTTTCTAATTTAAATGCATGCCCCATTCCGTAGGAATACTACATGCTTGCATTTATTTATTTACATACAATTTACATTTTATATACATGTATATATTGTTTTATTTACCTATAATTCTTTATCTACCTTAGTCCAATTGAATGCTTCTATATTATGTGAATATTTACAGTTTTTTATTTGCTGTTTGTTGTTTAATGCTATTTTATTTTGTTTGTTAGTTGTCTGTTAGTTTTTTATTTCTTTAACCTAATGCTATTTTACAAATCATAAATCTAGTTCTTAACATATAGTAAGTGTGTGTGTGTGTTTGCGCGTGTGCGTGTGTATGTGAGTGTGTGTGCGCGCGCGCGTGCAGCATATCTCACAGGCGGTGAAATATCAAACTGGGTACTACAGTATCTTTCAAGGAAGCGGTAATCAAATCTTTTAAGAACTGGTCGTTATGCGATGGCTCTGAGATTCCGTTCTTGTTGCATGACACAATGGAAAACACAATACTGACTTCTCGTTTGAGAAAATTATAAGTATTTTTAAAATTCAAACAAATAAAAGGGAATATCTCTAAAATGGTTATCTGCATCAAACTGTTATTTTATGTAAATGTTTTCCTTTAAAGATACCTACTTTTTGGGGAGTGACATTTTGTCTATGTCTACCAGCTTTTCAGTTATGCAAAAGTCATTCAGAATGAAGAGTACTTCAGAGGTTATTCCCACAAAATACAACATGTACATTGCATTTTTTCGTGAAAATATCTTAAACATATGGTGTTATAATCAAAATTGATTGTTAGAGCCATCTTGAAAATAATAATTTTGAATAATATTTCTGGGTAAACGGTGTTTTGGGTGGGGGCTTTTGCTGAAAATCGTGGTGTCACATTCTTGGAAGACGCTGCACTTATTATCTTTGTTGTTTAAATGCTTGTGTAAGTGCTCGCCATACACACACGCACACACACGCGTGCGCGCACGGGGAGAGAGAGAGAGAGAGAGAGAGAGAGAGAGAGAACACAGAGACACACACAGACACACACAGACACACACATACACGAACAATTATATTAATTTTAATCAGTATTCCTTTAAGTAAAATTTGCATAGTCAGCCAATATGCTCAAAAATTAAAATTATTTTATAGTTTAACGACGCTATCAATCACCGGGATCACATCAGGGACGCCGGTGTGCCGGAATTTTGGTCCCGCAGGGTTTCTTTTACATCCCAGTAAATCTACTGACAAGGAGATGTCGTATTTAAGCACACGTGTACTGTAAATAAGCCAATACTAACAGCCCTCTCCGGGCTTAGGCTACGTACCGCCCGGCCGCTGCGTCCCGGCCTATGCCTATCATAGGCATCTTGAGTGAAATGCGATAATGAAGCTTGGGACGTGGTTACCACTCGATTATACGGAGTTCGCGACCCGGGATTGCTACTTCTCTATCAGGTCACCCCGAACCAGCTCTACCAGCGAGAGAAAATATCTACGCCGGTACCGGGAATGCAACCCGGGTCTACCGCCAGGTAAGCAACAGCGCTATCACCGCGCAACTGGAGAGTGCCCTTATTAAGGTAGTTGGCTATTCCACTGAGTCAATCGGCTGGTTCATTAGCTACCTAGTTATTTGGTTTTATTCGTATTCCGTTAGCCTATAAGGATTCCATAGTGGCATTTTCTGCAATCACTGATTTGCCACTAGGCGCGAATGGTTGCAGTGAATTAGAGCACAAATCTATCGGCCTCCACTGAGTGTTTTTACAGAATATACTAAAAATGTGTGTTAGCTTAGAGCAAAAATACCATTTCGGTGTCATGGTGAAAATTCGAAAAAGTAATACGCATTAACAAATGTATTATTTGGAGACAAAGTAGTAGTGTGACGTATAAATTTGCCCTCACGGAGGAAATGTTCACTTTCCGTGTTTATATATATATATATATATATTCACACACACACACCGAGCACCGGTCGATGTCTCGGGGTGGTCCCATGCTACGAGGTTGTTGATTTCCATTACTTAACACCACTATTTACTGAACATACCGGAGCCTGCGTAGTGACCATGGCTACCTTTTGATTACTTTTTACTTTCTCTACTATGTATAGAAAACTAGAGGAAGTATTGCATTCCACCCAAAAATTCGAAGTTGACATTTCACAGGAAATGTGTTTTGAGGCCCCTTGAGTCCAAAAAAAGCATTTTTAGGAAAACGTCCATCTGTTCGTATGTGTGTGTGTGTGTGTATGTGTGTGTGTCTGTCACCCTGTGTACAATATAACTCAAAAATGAAAAGTCAGTTAAAAACCAAAGTTGGGGTTTATGTGTAATATCTTTGAAGGGTGCGACATGAAGATTTTGAGGAAAATTGCTTCACCCTAAACTACCCTTTGCATAGAAAACCTTTCGAAAATTTTTATTTTTTTGAAAATGACTAGCGATTTTGATTAAAATGCCATATGTTTGAGATATTTTTATGATAAATAAAATGTATATCTTGCATTTTTGGCGATAGTCCCTGTAGTCATATTTACTCCGGAAGCCGTTTGAATAACTGGTAAACCGTAAGAGATAGAGCAAATCATACTAGACATAAAATGTGGATCTTGCTAATATACACAATTTCGTCTAAATACATTTTTGTGTAGTGAACCATTTCGGAGATATGCTTGTTTTGGTGTGAGTTTTGGAGAACTTATACTTCTATCAAATGGAATAACGTACTTCATTTTTTATATTATGTTAACCGTGCAAAGAGAATGGAATTTGAACACTTCAAGAGATTTTACTATCGCCCAAGGTCTACTATACTTCCATATTCCCTTGTACCTACAAGGAAAGAAGGTTCTTCAAATGTTTATCCTAACACGAAGAAGATATAGGAATAAGAGTTTGTAAGCATGCTTGGTACAAAAGTAGAGAAAGTCATGTGAGTGCAACACATCAAGTTTTTAGAAAAAGGTGCGTGTGTCTGTCAGTCTGGTTACAGCATAACTCAAAAACAAAAAATCGGTTAAAAACCAAAGTTGCTATTTAATTTTAGCGTCTTTCAATGATGCGACACCAAGAATTTCAAGAAAATTGCCCCACCGTAACTAGCCTTTACGTGGACAATTTTTCGAAAATTTTGATTTTATTTAAAATGGCTCTAACGATTTTGATTCAAATGACATACGTTTAAGATATTTTTATCACAAATGAAATATATACTTTGAATTTTCTAGCTATAGCCTACATACTCCTGTTTACTCTGGATGACTTTTGCATATTTCGTAAAGCGTAAGAGATAGGCCACATCTTGCTCTACCAAAAGTGTAGATTTTGCTAATACTCACAACTTATGTCCATATAAATATTTTTGTAGAGTGAACCATTTCGGAGATATTCCTTGTTATTTGTGTCAGTTTCGGGAAGCTTAAACTTCCGTCAACTCCAACATCGTTATTCATTTTTATATGTTAACCGTGCGAAGAGAACGGAATTTCATAGCTTAACAGATTTGACTATTGCTCAAGACCTACTGTATTATCATATTCCCCTTGTACCTGCAAGGAAATAAGCAAAGGATAATTACTGCAAATGTTGATCACAGCTATCACGGAGAAGATATAGGAATAAGAGTTTGTAATAATGGTTAGTACAAGATTAGAGAGAGTTATGTGAGCGCAACACATCAGATTTTTTTAAATGTTCTGGTACTTCTTCGCTGGCTTATTTCATTTCTTCTACCTATTTTTCCCTTTTACTTTAATCCAGTGTGTGTTTTATATGAAGAATGGAATTTGAGACATAATTCACTCTATGCAGCTTATGTGAGTGATCAACATAACCTAACTTAAATATTTAAAGTCTTATTGTGTATGGAAGCCACGGTGAAAGATTGTTCATTAAAGTCTAACATTAGCAAGTAAAAATATTTAGAGAATTACTTTAAAGTCCGAAAGATTGTGTTATAGCAAGTTTATAAAGTAGAATTTTGAAAATCTGCATCTTCTCTTTGGTTTTCATAGCATTTATACCTCACCAGAAAAGTTATTGATATCATCAGGAGTAAGACAGATGAATGGCTGCCAGTGATGTAATTTTTAAATTAAATTATCTGTTAATTGAATGTTCAGGCATTAATGAAAAAGCTTCACATTTTGCAGTGCTATCGAAACCATTTCTAAAATTGGTAACTAATGATGGTTTAGTTAAGTGTTCTGGGTGTGTGATCTAGAATTGTGTTGCAATCGTAGACCTTGCCACCTTAGGCACAATGTTTTCTTCATTTTTAGACTTGGAAATAGCTTTTATATATCACAATGTTTTGAATATAAGTTTTTATACAAATGTTAATGCTCTTTTAGTTAAGTAACCATTAAATAGCCACTACGAAAAATACAAAAAAACGGGGTATGTATTGATTACAAATTATGTTGAATATGAGATGGTCAAGCTGTAACAAAAATTGTTAGCTCTGTTAGCTGCAAATATAGAGCAAGGTATGCACTAAATATAAGAGTATAATTAACGTCTCCATCCTTAACACAAATGCCTGTATATTTAGTTTTAATTTAAGAGCATGGATATTCTTCAGTTCCATGTTTCATTTCTAGAAAATAGCTAATAACAACTTTCGTTTATTACACAGGGGGTTGTTTGTTGTATTGAAATTGCCTAAATCTTTGCATAAAACGTTATTTTAAAAAGATTGAAGAAATATGGAAACACAATAACAAGCGTCATTCATCCTACTTAATTACATGGATGCACTATTTAATTTTATCAAAACTTCATGGTGGTCATAATTAAGTCCCGCATTCCTGGGCTCTGATCTATCTTATTCCTAACCTCTTACTCTCCGAAGTTCAGTTTGTTATAATGTTTTACGTATGTATCAACGCGTAATATACTTCAATTTTATTTAGCCTAAATTGAAATCATTTTACGTTAGGACCTTACAACATATATTCAGTTGTGTATTTGTTTATATAAAATATCTTCAGAACGGAAGATCCTTCGAATAAGGAAAATGTTAAGGGGACAGGGTAATCTGAACATTAAGAAATTGCACCTTAATGAGTTACATTACCACTGCTCTTAAATTTCCCAGTGGCGTTCCCTGAAATTTTAATGAATTATTTTATAAGTCATGAAAATTATTTCAGATGGTTATCTGCATTAATGGCTTATGTGGTTGACTCTATAAACATTATTTCATCCAGCAGAAAAATAATAAAAATGTTACTCTTAAAACACGAAAATTCAGGTAGGTACCCCTTTCTTTGAAACTACTTGCAATACAGTATCACACTTTTGCATGCTTTTTCTTAGTATAATCAGCTATCTCCTGAACCTTAATATTTGGTTGTAGCAGTTTACTAGAAGTTTAGAGAAACAATTGCAGAGTCAAAAAGCTGAAATTATGAAAAAATTGCAATGCTTTTGCTTTCTTAGTGTCTCTAATACCTATATGTTATAAGATTATTATTGTGGTTCAGAAAGTTTAACTATGTGTTGTATATATGTACTGAAAATTTCAGCTCTCTGTCTCTACTGAATTCACATGTCTAATGGGTAAATTTTGTTATTTTTCTGATTGAGGAAATAATTTTATAGCTTCAACCACATAAGCTATCAATCCAAATAACGACTTGACATAATTTTAATGATTTACGGAATAATTCATAAAACGTTTCAGGAAAAACTATTGATAGCTTTAAGAGCAGTGGTAATTTAACTTAATTTAACTCAGTAGTGTGTAATTTCTGTATATTCAGACTATCTCGTCCCCTTGCATAATTATAATATTATGTAATATTGCGTAATATTCTGACGTAATACTTTAATTAAAAGTTCAGCCATGAATTACTTAATTTTACTAACTTGAATTGAAAGTGGTTGTCAGAGGCACACGAAATTTCTGAAACCTGTGACCTTTATATGCCACAACAATAGGTTAACACATAAGATAAACATTTGGTAGCATTATTGGGTAGTATATATGTAGTAGCATATATAATTGCCATTTTCACTATAGGAAGCAGCAAAAATTAACATACACTGTAAAATTTAGTTTTAATGCACTGTCAGATTAAGGGTCTTAGGTGACGCTCTTTATGGATAAAAGGTGTTAAGAACCTTAAGGCCTAATTCAATAGCCAAAATAAAGTTCGCAGCTTTTACCTCATTTGAAGTGGAATGCAGTTCCGCCACTTTCAAGTGCATCTGGAATAATACAGAAGAGAATCTGAGAATCTTTCAAAATAGCTACTCCACTGTTCAGTCATATTGCGAGTGCAAAGTAAGTACTGAACACGTTTGCCTATGTAGTGGTTAAAATTACTTCTGTGTTTTTAGTCTGGATGTATTGAAGTTAATACTTTGAAATATACCTATATTAAAATAGTTAATTCAACTTTTTTCTACTTAAAGTTACTGTAATAAACACAATGGCACACCCAGTTTTTTTATGAAAATAAATATATACCTATGCTAAAAATCCTACAATTTCCTAAATTGAGCATATTAGATCGTATAAACTACTAGTATACTGATAGTTAGTACTTAGTTTAACTTATTAGAACCAAAAAATCCGGGATATGATTATAATATTCCACTTAAACTATATACCAATCCCATAAGAAACACCTTTCAGAAGAATCTTCTGTATGAAGATTTTCCACAGAAAAGCTTAAAAATATTCAAGTAATCTGGAAAAACTACAAGAATCGTCGGACATAATTACGGGGACCTAAGACAGGTTCTTTTTTAGCCAAAGTGGCCAATATTTTCGAATTTTGGGTTTCTGCAAAAATAAACTCTTTATAATGTCAGTAAAACACTTAAACGCATTGTATGGTGTTCCAGATATTTTTGAGGCCTGGAAAATTTTAACCCTTCAGAATAGATACTTTATACCGTATTAATATTTTCAACATAAAATTTAAGTTTTCTCAGAACTACATTTTTCGATAAGACAAATATCCCATGCAGTATAGTTTACTTGGCTTTTCAGGAAATTTCACACAATAGCTCTACAGTGTTATCTAAAGAAATTATAGAACCCATTTTGGGCTACAATGCAAACCTTGGGTACAGTGGTGATATTAAGTCTTTTTATTTTTATTTATTTATGCTTTTTTATTTTTATTTATTTTATATATTTATCTATTTATTTATTTATTCATTCATTCATTTATTAGTTTTTTGCAATTTAGGCTGCAATACCTATCTACATAATTGATTATGATTATAATTCACATTTTGTTATTAAAAGCAAAAAATGAGTTCATATATTAATATGACAAAGTGGTGCTTATGAAAAAGTATATTTGTACTGCAAGGAGCATTTCATATTTTTCAAATATGGCGATATGAAAAACAGGAAACAGTCCATTGCTAAAAAAACTACTTTATCAATTGTATTGGAATTTACATATTATGCTATTTAGAATAAAGTAACCAACATATGGCAAACCAAAAATTGAAAAAAAAAAAAAAAAAAAGTTTCTAGAAAATCACACAATCTGTCCTAGGTCCCCTTAAGATTGAACACGTCGTTGTTTTTTGATCAACATTTCAGGTTATTTATAAAATTGTACATACCTTTCTTGACATATGCATGCTCCGCATTTTCAAGTGCAATTAGAAGCAATCCAAATTTCTGAAAAATAAAAATATAAGAATGTAGTTTGCACATCAAAAGGATTAATATCACAGGCAAATACATGTTGCTAAAAATGGTTTTGCAATGCATATCAGGAGCCTAATTTACTTATTTCGTTTTCTCTCTCTGTTAGAGGCTTCACAAGCATTCATTCTTTTCCTCCATTGTATGTCAATTTAACTTTCATTGCACTTATATAAGTTTACTAACTTCGATTTAGATTTTCAATTAATAGATATCTCCAGTTACACTCGAAGAAAAAGAAAAGAATCGCATCCAAATAGGAAGGAAAGAGCAGCAATTTAACTTTTTATTCACTTAACCCCCAGTTGATATATTTTTAGAAATTAACGTACAGACAAAATCGATAAAAGTAAACAGTGGAGGAGGACAATTGGGTTCAAAGCCTGCTGAATTCTTCCCAAGGTAAATGTAGCGAACGAGTTAAAATTGAGGGTATATAGGCAAATGGAGACTATGCTACTTCTCATGATTTTGAGTAAATCAGGAAAATACATTCTCACAAGGGAAGCATTTGCATATAAAGAGCATATTGCAAGTGAGAATTATACTGCCCAAATGTAGCTTTCTGAGCTGTGTCAATATTATTTTAATAAAAGGATGCAAGTCATTATATCCAACACAATTATCTCAGTTTTTATAAAATGTGGAACTCTGGGTTTGCATCTATACCCCTCAATTTAGATATATTCTGTGGTATTTGTAGCTGAAGCTACGAAAATGATGTCTCTTACTTCGGAATAAATAAATAAATAAATAAAAGTGCTCTTAAATTTAAACACAGAAGATTCAAAGCGTCATGGATAGTATAATTGTTACAAACAATAAAAGATACCATGATGTATAAGATTGTATTTGTGTTCGTAATACTGGGAGAGCAAAAAACCTCAGAATGGGCTGCGCAGTGTTTTACCTGTCGGCATCCTCGACTCTCGTTACTGTCTGCCGCTATCATAGACAGCTAGGGATGAAACCATGCAACATTTTTAAAACTACTTTTAAAAGATTTACAAATCAATTTTATGAGAGGTACTGAAACTGGTCACCATCGTTGGTACCTCTTTAGAAAACTATCCATCATTCGCCGTAGTTCATGTTGAGAAATGCTGGCAATTTCCCGGCGGATATTTTGTTTGAATTCTTACAGGGTGTGTGAGTTTGTCTTGCACTTTGAGTTACCCCAGATATAGAAATTGCTTGTTAGAGCTCTGAGAATTCTCTCTCCGCTAATGGCGCATCATACACTAAATTTTTGGTCATGAAGGACCACTTCATAAACAATATTAGATTCTGAGTAATAGGACCATTTTTTTTTTCTAGTTACAGTTGACGCTCCTACATACGTGAATACAATTTGCCCCTTTTTTAAGAAAGTTATCAGACAGCGAGCGTGATTTTACCTTTTAAACACGACTCTGCAACACCTCTTACCACCAATCTTTCGATGAGAACAAATTGAAGGTGTGTTTTAGGACAGAACTATTAGTAGAGATTTGTGGCCCCCGGCCTTTGGTGTAACCTAAAACAAAGTGTTCAACACAAACGCACACACCCTGGAAGAATTAAAATAAAATATCCAGCAGGAAGTTGCCAGAATTTCTCAACGTGAACTACGGTGAGTGATGGATAGTTTCCTATAGAAGTGCGGACAACGATGGTGACTAGGTGTAGCACCTCCTTTCACACAGTTGGCAATTAAGATCTTTAGGAGTAGTTTTAAAAATGTTGTATGGTTTCATCCGCGCCTTTCTATGATAGCGGCAGATGGCAACGAGCTCCGAGGAAGCGGACAGGCTAAACACCGCGCTACCTCTTCGGAGACTCTTTGCTGTCCCGGAATCTTCTTAAGCCCATACACTGCTATTGAAATGGAATTACAAATGAGCACAGTATTTGAGATCTCTTCAGCGCAACTTGCTCTTTATTCTCGAAAAAGTCATATGATCTGCAGTCAAAATTGCGGATTCTAATGGGTTATGGTGAGAGAAGTAAATAGTATTTTTAAAAAAATAAGTGAATTAAATGTTCAAAATTCTGACTTGAGGTTGAAAGATTCTGTTTACATGTAATTTTAAAAATAATAGCCCTATTTTTGCAACATTTAACATTATAGTTTCTAAATTGTATGAAAAATATGGCAAAACTACCCCATTTATTTTAAAGACCGTCAAAAGTGTTAGCAGCTCAGAAAATTTGATCTTCCTAGATGTAATGTTTTTGTAGAAAATGGTCCGTACGCGTAGAAAAGTATAAGCTACGGGAAAATGCAAAAAGTAAACAAACCAGAAAACGGGGTGGCAGGTGCCACGTCATTTAAATGCAATTTTGACAGCTATCAAATGCACAACAACCCATATATTATACATCAATGGGTGTGGAAAAGAATGGAAGTTTTATTAGGGAAGAGGAAAAAAAATCGACTTTTTCGACCTCGAAAACTACAATGTGCTCTTAAACATTTTTGCAAAAGTCTCCAAAATATCCTCTGCTATCAAATTCTACTATTTAAAATTAGAAGTTAGACGACAGATACACCTTTAAAAAAAGAAGAAAAAAGAAAGAAGCATTGGGTATACAACGTAGCCTAAAGGCATAGAAATTAGATGGCATAGGAATTATTTTGAAAACAATATACCCTTTTATCTAAGAAAGCAGAAAATCCGAAGAGATTTACCTTTGTAAAAGGTAATTTAAAACGTAAAGCATAAAATTTAACAAAATAAACACAAATTAAATCCCTAAACTCGACTCTAGGGTAGCAGCGTGTTTAGGAACTCCAGAGAACTGTGACACCTCACAGAAGAAAACTTCCCAGTTTATCATTTGAATAGAATTCAGAGCGAACTTAGACAGCTCGGAATGATTTTCCAGAACCTTGTTCATCAACTGTCCATTTTAAAACTCACATGGGTTTGTCGTCTTTGTAAAAATTATTTTGTATTTTAACGACGCTGTCAACTGCCAGGATCACATCAGCGTCAACGGTGTGCCGGAATTTCTTCCCGCAGGAGTTTTTTACATGCCCGTAAATCTACTAACCACTGGCATGTATTTCACGAATGATGACTCAGGATATTCGGTACTAAATTTACAAATTTCTAACAATTTTAAGTAATGTATTTAAATGCTATATAATTTAACCTATTATAATAGAAAATCAATTTTCTTGGTCCTTTGTAGCTAACTTTGCAAGAAAATAAGCTTCCGTGATAATCATTATTCATGTTAGAAAACAAAAAAATGGTTCAAGGAAGCGCAACATGGGTTTCGACCTGGGTACTCGTGCGAAAGTCAATTAACTTCCTTATTTCAAGACTTAGCAGATGAAGTGGACGCAGGAGGAAGAACTGATGCAGTGGTAATAGACTTTTCTAAAGCATTTGATGTAGTGCCGCATAATTTACTTATTGGGAAACTAGCTGGCACAGGAATAGACAAACGAGTGGTTTTATGGGTCAAAGCGTTTCTGGATGGGAGAACACAGCAGGTAAAAGTAGGTAAAGAAATCTCCGAGAGAGGCACAGTTAGTTCGGGAGTACCCCAAGGCTCAGTACTGGGTCCGCTACTTTTTCTTATTTTTGTTAATGATATAAGTGTAAATATTAAATGTCAGATAAAACTGTTTGCAGACGATTGCATTATCTATAATAAAATTCGGAATGCCATAGATGAGTCTCTGCTTCAGGGTGATTTAAATGAAATTAGTAATTGGGCTGCTACAAATAAGATGACGATTAATGCTAAGAAAAGTAAGTCCATTGCATTTAGAAGACCTAAGAGGGAAATTGTTCATAACTATCACATGGGTGGAGAAAAAATTCTGCAGGTAGATAGCTGCAAGTATTTGGGAGTGTACCTGGCGAGTAACGCTGGGTGGGACGACCAGGTAAATTCTACATCCAGGAAAGCGTGGAAAGCGTTACATTTCTTAATGAGGGTACTGAAAAAGGGGAGCGGAAGGTCCAGGGAAATTGCCTACAAATCTTTGGTGCGGCCGATTATGGAATATGGAGCAGTATGCTGGGACCCATATAGACTTAGTCAAATTGATTCGCTAGAAAGAATACAGAGAAGGGCTATAAAATTTATAAAACGAGGTAAATCTTTTGGGCCTAAAAAGGGGGAGGAGACTGAATGGGAGCCTCTAAAAGTCCGGCGTAAGAGGCAGAGGTTATGCGCATTATTTCAAGCATATCGTGGTTCAAATGCATGGGTGGGTATTAGTGAAAGATTGGACAACCCTACATATTACGGAAGAAAGGATCATTTGTATAAAATTAAAGGTAGAAGGCACAGAACCGACGTAGGAAAGTTCTCCTTTGTTAATAGAACCATTGAGGAATGGAATGAATTACCTGTAGCAGTCTTTCAGGGCTGTCCTTTATCTGTGAAGAAATTTTCGAAAAATATCGTAAATCAAGAAAATGCTGTGTAATTTACTATAAAGATTACGCAAGTGTATTTCCGACATTTATTGAACTGATGGTGAATACTAATGCTAAATTTAATTTGGTTATAATTAATTAATGAGTGTTAATTAGTATTTAGTGCATTTCATCTTATATTTTTATTATTGTTCTTTATTGTATTATGATTGTATTACTATTGTTTGTGCACTTTGTTTGTAACCTTAATTTGTACATTTAACTCTGCCACCGGGTAATACCCATTCGCAGAAAATATATACATACAAAAAAATATTATAATATACAAACAGACAGCATAATAAGGACCTCATTTTCGATTCTTGTCTACCCTAAAACTTTGTCAGAGTTCATAAGGAAGCACTAACAGGCAATAAAAAAACAGTAGAAAGAAATTCAATAACACATTCATTTTATTTAGTGAAAAGCATCATATACTATAGCAGGCGTGATGAAGATTTCTGTTTTATGTATATGTGACCACCTAGTAACACCTACTCTACGAATCGAAATCTTGGGAAGTAGTGTTTCGAGAGGAAGCAGGTGAGGGACTTCCATTGTCATTGTGGATCACACTTCTGCCACTCTTGAGTACACTAATTTGTGGTACTCTGATGAAATGCTGACATGTAAGTTTAATAAGTACACGACTTCTTCAAAAAAGCGTTTCAATTTGCACCTTTGTTACCCTGTTTTCAGAAACCTATTGTGTGTCAATCAAATGCTTAATACACCTATATTAGTTTTTCATGGTGTCTATAATTGTAGCAGTTAAGATGAGGAGAGAAACAAGACCAAGAAGAATTGAGGTGGTGGTCGTGGTGGTTGTGGTCGTGGTGGTCGAGGATGTGGTGATGGTGATGCTGATGTTCGTGGTTGTGGTAGTGGTGATGGTGTTGGTGGTGGTTTTGGTGGTGCTTTTTGTGGTGGCTTTGGTGGTGGTGGTGGTGTTAGTGGTGGTGGTGGTGTTGCTGGTGGTGGTACTGGTGGTGGGTTGGTGATCAGGGGAGTGTTGATGGTGGTGGTGCCGGCCAGGGTAGTATTGGTAGTGGTGGTCAGGGTCCTTGTTGTTAGGGTAGTATTGGTGGCGGTGGTCAGGGTTCTTGTTGCCAGGGTACTATTAGTGGCGGTGGTGGTCAGGGTCCTTGTTGTCAGGGTAGTATTGGTGGTGGTGGTCAGGGTTCTTGTTGCAAGGGTAGTATTGGTGGTGGTGGTGGTCAGGGTTCTTGTTGCCAGGGTAGTATTGATGGCGGTGGTGGTCAGGGTCCTTGTCAGGGTAGTATTAGTGGCGGTGGTGGTCAGGGTCCTTGTTGTCAGGGTAGTATTGGTGGCGGTGGTGGTCAGAGTCCTTGTCAGGGTAGTATTAGTGGCGGTGGTGTTCAGAGTCCTTGTCAGGGTAGTATTGATGGTGGTGGTGGTCAGAGTCCTTGTCAGGGTAGTATTAGTGGCGGTGGTGGTCAGGGTCCTTGTCAGGGTAGTATTGATGGCGGTGGTGGTCAGAGTCCTTGTCAGGGTAGTATTAGTGGCGGTGGTGGTCAGAGTCCTTGTCAGGGTAGTATTGATGGTGGTGGTGGTCAGGGTCCTTGTTGTCAGGGTAGTATTGATGGCGGTGGTGGTCAGGGTCCTTGTTGTCAGGGTAGTATCGGTGGTGGTGGTGGTGGTCAGGGTCCTTGTTTTCAGGGTAGTATTGGTAGCGGTGGTGCTCAGGGTCCTTGTTGTCAGGGTAGTATTGGTGGTGGTGGTGGTCAGGGTCCTTGTTGTCAGGGTAGTATTGGTGGCGGTGGTGGTCAGAGTCCTTGTCAGGGTAGTATTAGTGGCGGTGGTGGTCAGAGTCCTTGTCAGGGTAGTATTGATGGTGGTGGTCAGAGTCCTTGTCAGGGTAGTATTAGTGGCGGTGGTGGTCAGGGTCCTTCTCAGGGTAGTATTGATGGCGGTGGTGGTCAGAGTCCTTGTCAGGGTAATATTAGTGGCGGTGGTGGTCAGAGTCCTTGTCAGGGTAGTATTGATGATGGTGGTTGTCAGGGTCCTTGTTGTCAGGGTAGTATTGATGGCGGTGGTGGTCAGGGTCCTTGTTGTCAGGGTAGTATTGGTGGTGGTGGTGGTCAGGGTCCTTGTTGTCAGGGTAGTATTGGTAGCGGTGGTGGTCAGGGTCCTTGTTGTCAGGGTAGTATTGGTGTTGGTGGTCAGGGTTCTTTATGCCAGGGTAGTATTGGTGGTGGTGGTCAGGGTGCTTGTTGTTAGGGCAGTATTGGCGGCGGCGGTGGTCAGGGTCCTTATTGTCAGGGTAGTATTGGTGGTGGTGGTCAGGGTCCTTATTGTCAGGGTAGTATTGGTGGTGGTGGTGGTCAGGGTCCTTATTGTCAGGGTAGTATTGGTGGTGGTGGTGGTGGTGGTGGTGGCCAGGGTCCTTGTTGTCAGGGTAGTATTGGTGGTGGTGGCCAGGGTCCTTGTTGTCAGGGTAGTATTGGTGGTGGTCAGGGTCCTTATTGTCAGGGTAGTATTGGTGGCGGTGGTGGCCAGGGTCCTTGTTGTCAGGGTAGTATTGGTGGCGGTGGTGGCCAGGGTCCTTGTTGTCAGGGTAGTATTGGTGGTGGTGGTGGTCAGGGTTCTTGTTGCCAGGGTAGTATTGGTGGTGGTGGTGGTGGTAGTGGTGGTGGTGGTGGTCATGGTTCTTGTTGCCAGGGTAGTATTGGTGGCGGTGGTGGTCAGGGTCCTTTTCAGGGTAGTATTAGTAGCAGTGGTGGTCAGGGTCATTGTTTTCAGGGTAGTATTGGTGGCGGTGGTGGTCAGAGTTCTTGTTATCAGGGTAGTATTGGTGGCGGTGGTGGTCAGGGCCCTTGTTATCAGGGTAGTATTGGTGGTGGTGGTCAGGTTCCTTGTTGTCAGGGTAGTATTGTTGGTGGTGGTCAGGGTCTTTGTTATCCGGGCAGTATTGTTGGTGGTGGTGGTCAGGGTCCTTGCTGTCAGGGTAGTATTGTTGGAGGTGGTGGTGGTCAGGGTCCTTGTCAGGGTAGTATTGATGATGGTGGTGGTCAGGGTCCTTGTTGTCAGGGTAGAATTGATGGCGGTGGTGGTCAGGGTCCTTGTTGTCACGGTAGTATTGGTGGTGGTGGTGGTCAGGGTCCTTGTTGTCAGGGTAGTATTGGTAGCGGTGGTGGTCAGGGTCCTTGTTGTCAGGGTAGTATTGGTGGCGGTGGTGGTCAGGATTCTTGTTGTCAGGGTAGTATTGGTGTTGGTGGTCAGGGTTCTTTATGCCAGGGTAGTATTGGTGGTGGTCAGGGTGCTTGTTGTTAGGGCAGTATTGGCGGCGGCGGTGGTCAGGGTCCTTATTGTCAGGGTAGTATTGGTGGTGGTGGTGGTGGTGGTGGTCAGGGTCCTTATTGTCAGGGTAGTATTGGTGGTGGTGGTGGTGGTCAGGGTCCTTATTGTCAGGGTAGTATTGGTGGTGGTGGTGGTGGCGGTGGTGGTGGTGATGGTGGTGGCCAGGGTCCTTGTTGTCAGGGTAGTATTGGTGGTGGTGGTGGCCAGGGTCCTTGTTGTCAGGGTAGTATTGGTGGTGGTGGTCAGGGTCCTTATTGTCAGGGTAGTATTGGTGGCGGTGGTGGCCAGGGTCCTTGTTGTCAGGGTAGCATTGGTGGCGGTGGTGGCCAGGGTCCTTGTTGTCAGGGTAGTATTGGTGGTGGTGGTGGTGGTCAGGGTTCTTGTTGCCAGGGTAGTATTGGTGGTGGTGGTGGTGGTGGTGGTAGTGGTGGTGGTGGTCATGGTTCTTGTTGCCAGGGTAGTATTGGTGGCGGTGGTGGTCAGGGTCCTTTTCAGGGTAGTATTAGTAGCAGTGGTGGTCAGGGTCATTGTTTTCAGGGTAGTATTGGTGGCGGTGGTGGTCAGAGTTCTTGTTATCAGGGTAGTATTGGTGGTGGTGGTCAGGTTCCTTGTTGTCAGGGTAGTATTGTTGGTGGTGGTCAGGGTCCTTGTTATCCGGGCAGTATTGTTGGTGGTGGTGGTCAGGGTCCTTGCTGTCAGGGTAGTATTGTTGGAGGTGGTGGTGGTCAGGGTCCTTGTTATCAGGATAGTATTGGTGGTGTTGGTACTGGTCAGGGTCCTTGTTGTTAGGGTAGTATTGGTGGTGGCGGTGATGGTCAGGTTCCTTGTTGTCAGGATAGTATTGTTGGTGGTGGTGGTCAGGGTCCTTTTCTTCAGGGTAGTATTGGTGGTGGTGGTGTTCAGGGTCCTTGTTGTTAGGGTAGTATTTGTGGTGGTGATCAGGGTCCTTGTCGTTAGGGTAGTATTGGTGGTAGTGGTCAGGGTCCTTGTTGTCAGGGTAGTATTGGTGGCGGTGGTTGTGTTGGTGGTGGTGGTGGTGATGGTCAGGGTCCTTGTTGTTAGGGTAGTATTAGTGGTAGTGGTGGTGGTAGTCAGGGTCCTTGTCGTTAGGGTAGTATAGGTGGTGGTGGTCAGGGTCCTTTTTGTCAGGGTAGTATTGGTGGTGGTGGTGGTGATGGTTGTGATGGTGGTGGTGGTCAGTGTCCTTGTTGTCGGGGTACTATTGGTTGTGGTTGTGGTGCTCAGGGTCCTTGTTGTGAGGGTAGTATTGGTGGTGGTTGTGGTGGACAGGGTCCTTGTTGTGAGGGTAGCATTGGTGTTGGTGGGGGTCAAGGTCCTTGTTGTCAGGGTAGTAGTGGTGGTGGTGGTGGTGGTGGTAGTCAGGGTCCTTGTTGTCAAGGTAGTATTGGTGGTGGTCAGGGCTCTTTTCGTGGTGGTGATGGTAAAAGAAGGGGAAAAGAGGAGGAGGGGGCACATGAGTAAAGAAGACCCTTACCTTAGTCTAACAAAAATATTCTGTATGTTTGAAATACTCAATATTTTAGACAGATTATTTCTCAGGTTGTGTACAACTGCTGCATTCATGAAGAAGAAGATAAAGAAGTTGATGAAGTTGAAGTTGAAGAAGTTGAATAAGAAAAGTTGAATAATAGGAACTTGAAGAATAAGAACTTCAAGAATAATTTCAATAAGAAGTTGAATAATAGTAATAGCAATAATGATGATCATCCTAATCATAATAATAATAATCATAATAATAATCATAATTACAATCATAATAATAATCATAATAATAACAGTAGTGATAATAATGAGACTGAGAAGTAGATGAATAGGAAGAACAAGAGCAGCAAGAAGAAAAAGAAAGAACTTGAATAAGAAGTTGAATGATAGTAAGAAGAACTTGAAGAAGAAGAAGAAAAGGAAGAAGAAAAAGTAGAAGTTGAAGTGAAGAAGAAGGAGGAGGAGGAGAGGAGGGAGAAGAACAACAAGAAGAAGAATAAGTGAAGAAGAAGAAGAAGAAGAAGAAGAAGAAGAAGAGGAAGAAGTGAAGAAGAAGAGGAAGAAGTGAAGAAGAAGAAGAAGACGAAGTGGAAGAAGTGGAAGGAGTAGTAGAAGTGGAAGAAATGGAAGTAGAAGTAGAAGTTAAATAATAATAGGAAGAAGTTAAATAATAATAAGAAGTTTAATAATAATAATAATAATAATAATAATAATAATAATAATAATAATAATAATAATAATAATAATAATAATAATAATAATAATAATAATAATAATAATAATAATAATAATAATAATAATAATAAGAAGAAGAAGAAGAAGAAGAAGAAGAAGAAGAAGAAGAAGAAGAAGAAGAAGAAGAAGAAGAAGAAGAAGAAGAAGAAGAAGAAGAAGAAGAAGAAGAAGAAGAAGAAGAAGAAGAGGAAGTTTAATAATAATAATAATAATAATAATAATAATAATAATAATAATAATAATAATAATAATAATAATCATAATAATAATCATAATAATAATCATAATAATAATCATAATAATAATAATAATAATAATAATAATAATAATAATAATAATAATAATAATAATAATAATAATAATAATAATAATAATAATAATAACAGTAATAGTAATGATGATGATGATGATGATGATGATGATGATGATGATGATGATGATGATGATGATGATGATGATGATGATGATGATGATGATGATAAGAAGAAGAAGTTGAATAAGAAGTTGAATAATAGTAAGAAGAAGTTGAAGTGAAGAAGGAGGAGGAGGAGAAGGAGAAGAAGAGGAAGAGGAAGGAGATGAAAATGATGAACAAGTAGAAGAAGAAGAAGAAGAAGAAGAAGAAGAAGAAGAAGAAGAAGAAGTAGAACAAGAAGAAGTTATTTAATAAGAAGAACTTGAAGAATAACTTGAATAGGAAGTTGAATAATAGGAAGAAGGAGGAGGAGAAGTAGAAGAAGAGGAAGAGGAAGGAGATGAAAAGGATGAACAAGAAGAAGAACAAGAAGAAGAACAAGAAGAAGTAGAAGAAGAAGAACAAGAAGAAGTAGAACAAGAAGAAGTAGAACAAGAAAAAGAAGTAGAACAAGAACAAGAAGTAGAACAAGAAGAAGAAGTTAAATAATAATGAGAAGAACTTGAAGAACAAGTTGAATAAGAAGTTGAATAATAGTAAGAAGAAGTTGAAGTCAAGAAGGAGGAGAAGAAGAAGAAGAAGAAGAAGAAGAAGAAGAGGAAGAGGAAGAAGAGGAAGAAGAAGAAGTGGAAGAAGAAGAGGAAGAAGAGGAAGAAGAAGACGAAGTAGCACAAGAAGAAGAAGTTAAATAATAATAAGAACTTGGAGAATAATTTGAATAAGAAGTTGAATAATAGTAAGAAGAAGTTGAAGAGGAAGAAGAAGGAGAAGGAGAAGGAGGAGGAGGAGAAGCAGGAGTATGAGGAGTAGGAGGAGAAGGAGGAGAAGGAGGAGAAGGAGAAGGAGGAGGAGAAGGAGGAGGAGAAGAAGGAGGAGAAGGAGGAGGAGAAGAAGAAGAAGAAGAAGTAGAACAAGAAGAAGAAGAAGTAGAACAAGAAGAAGTTGGATAATAAGAAGTTGGATAATAAGAACTTGAATAATAAGTTGAGTAAGAAGTTGAATAATAGTAAGAAGAAGAAGTTGAAGAAGAAGAAAAAGAAGAGGTGGATGAAGAAGAGGAACAAGAGGAAGAAGAGGAAGAGGAGGAGGAGGAAGAGGAGGAAGAAGAGGAAGAAGAGGAAGAGGAAAGAAGTAGAGGAAGAAGAAGAAGAACGGAGGAAGATCCAAAAAAAAAGGAGAACAAAGAGGGTAAACGTAATCAAGATGAACGAATTGATCGATATGACCTACCATTTTGCCATGTTGTTGTGACATGTTGTTGAACCACTAGACACAGTTCATTCCATCGCATAATATACGGCTCTAGAGATACTTTCAAGGAAATACAGTATATCTTAACACTAAGAGTTTTGGATATATGTTCTGTTTGAATCTCCTTATACGCCACAATTGTCCTGCAATCCTCATGTAGTGGGTTCACACTATGAGTGATTCATTATTCACCAATACTGTATCTTTGCCTAAGTTTCAGACTTCATATTACTTTATCATGAACAAAGTTTAATCTTTTATTATTGTTCACAATGTTTGGTCTTTGCGGCCTTAAGGGCTCATCGTAGTTAAAGACACTGATCTACACATGCAAAATATGTCAGTAATGTAATGTGAACATAACCCAAACCATTACAGCTATATTCATAATGTTTCCACTACACCTTGTACAGTAACAGGGCTAAAATATATGTGAAAAAGAAGTTTGTAGATCCAAAGCAAGGCATGTTTCACTTATGTGCACTTATTTGAAGAATCCTCCTTTCTAATGAGTTTAAACTTTGGCGTACCAATAAGATAATATCTCTTACAAAATGAGTCGATTAGTTTTTCAAAATTCTAGCTTTAGAATGAAAATTTCCGTTAACATGTAACGTTAATAAATTACCTCTATTTTTGCGATACATAAGATTATCATTTTGTAAACTATATGTAAAATATGGCGAAACTGCTCCCTTTATTTTAAAGGGCATAAAATGTTTTAGCAGTTCAGAAAATCTGAACTTCCTAGATGTAATAATTATGGAGAAAGGGATACGTATGTGTAGAAAACTAAAAGCTATGGGAAAATGCAAAAACTAAACAACTATAAAATGCACAACAACCTATATATGTTACATCAATGAATGAGGAAAGGAATGGAAATCATTACGAAAGACCAAAAATATTCGATTTTTCAACTTCAGAAACTATAATGCGCTCTTCAACATTTTTGCAAAAGTGGTTAGAAATTTTCTACGCTATCAATATTGCACTAATTAGAATTAGAAGTTAGGAGGCAGAAAGTTTAACGCTAATACACATTACTAAAGAAAGAGAGGAAGGAAGGGTTGGAGGACGGGAGGGGGGGAGTAGGAGAGTGGGAGAGGTGAAGAGGGGAAGAGGGTGAGAAGGTGTGAGGAGGAAGGGAGGGAAGTGGGAGGGAGTGAGGTAGAGAGGGAGAGGAGATGAGGGAGATAGGGAGAGAAGGAGAAGAAAGGAAAGCAAGAATAGAATATTGGGTATGCTACATAGTATAAGTTCATAGGAAGTAAATTAAATAGAAATTATTCTGGAAACAAAGGTAGAAAATCCTGAGATATACACTTTTATAGAAAGTGAATTAAAACATAAAGCATAAAATGTAATGAAATATACAACCCTAAACTCCATGGCTGTTAGGTAACAGGGGGTTAAGGGGAGACGGTGGCAGAAATTATGAAAAAATCAGAAAATATTTTTATTTGCCTGTTTGAATGTACATATAGTTGGGATTATTTTCCCAAAGACTTACTTTGAAATTCGAACTACAAATGATATATAATCCTAAACAATGTAATGAGACATGCCCACTTTTTAAGATTTTCAGTGGTGCAAGGAGTTTTCTTGCTCAATTTTGCCTTTTGAACCTTGAAACTTTAGGTTTAGAGGGCTGAAATTTGTTTGTGCAGTCGCACATTTTGTTGTCACAACGGTGTTGTATAAAAGGCTGTGGAGCTTCATAAACAAGTTTGTGCTGTTTAGTGCAATTTTAGTAAAAATTTGAGTTATTGTGTCATTCTTTGTGCAAAGTGGGTTGTATTGGACCTTTCTTACAATGCCAAGACCTGGTAAAGTATTTAAAAGGTATGGTAAGTCCCATATTAACAATATAATGAGGCACAAAAAGACCTTCTGGTTAGGGTTGGGCCTGCAGATGAAAATATAAGCCTTTCTCCAAGTGCATCTAAAATAAAACTTGGATCAAGTATTGTGACAGGAGATGCAAAACAGGACGGAAATACAGACTTCAGAATTTTAGATCTAGAATTTCCAGACAACGAAACAGAGGAGCTAAAAGAGTTGCAAATGATGACAAGAAGAATATGAATATGGGCACTTTTAGCTAAAGGATGATAAAGGAAATTTTCATCCAAAATTTAAATTGGTTTTTCTCCAGTTCAAAATTTTCATCCTTTAGGATCACATATATCAGAAACTACTGGAAGGATTTTGTTGAAATTTTGCACACTCATTCCTGTAATACTAAGCAATATTTAAGTGGAACAGAATTTTAGCCTACAGAGTATGATCAGTTTTATGGTTGAAAATATACGGAATATTTTTCTTAAAAAATGTTAAAATAAAAAAAAGATATTATGTAAAATAGTTGAAAAAATGTATAAAAAAGTGATTACGCTTAAATGTACATATGTAAGAGTAGATTATTTTACTGTGCAAAAGAGTAGAAAATTTTGCCTCAAAATAATGAAAAAGTGTACCGGAAAATAACAATGTAATAAAAGATTCAAAATTCTCTCAAAGCACTAATAATTTATTAAAAATTCTGTAAAAATTATTTAAAATGTATTGGGCCTCTCTAAGTAACTGTACCAGATTTCACTGAAATGTAATAAAAAATGTAAGAGATACAGGTTTAAAAATATACCCAGTTTATCATTTGCACAGAATTCAGAGCCAACTTTATATATATAACGTTTTGCCTCGTCACTGCATTCTTCTACATAACCGCCTTCAAGTTGCACCGTCTTTTTTCAGCGAGACACGAGTGCATGTACTTATTTCCTGTCGGTAAGTCTTTACTCTGGCTGCGGAGCGAGGTTTTCACTCCGTGAACCACCTCTTCCTCGCCTTCAAATGTCTTCCACAAATGGCATTCCTCAGTGGTTCAAACAAGTGGAAATCTGAGGGAGCCAAATCGGGACTACAGGGTGGATTGGGTAACACTGTCCAACCTTGTTTGGCTCAGTGTGTGCAAGATGGGCTCCTCGGTGTCTTACTACCGATCACAAATCCAAAAGAAAAGACATTGCTTAGGATTAGTTGCAACACTTTGAAGCTGATGGGGTGGCCTTCATGTACCAGATTGTGACAGGTGATGAAACTTCTTGCGGTTATTTAGGAAAATACAGTGACCAGACAAAACATTATTTTTTCATATATTTAAAGTTCAATTATGTGGAATAAATACTTTTGGAGAAAAAATATATGGGGCATTGTTTACTGGGCAACCCTCGTACTTTTCCTAAAGGTCGCTCAGCAACTATTTTAATACTCACATCGATTTGTCATCACTGGCATGTTGCTCATAGATGATGAGTAACGATATTCGGTAGTAAATTTACAAACATCTAACAATTTAAGTAATTTAGTTAAAATGCTATAGATATAGTTTATCCTAATAATACTATGTAACTAATTTTCCAAAAAATAGCCTTCCAAGATTATAATGTAAAAAGATGCTAAAAAGAACATTGTTTTCGGTTTTCGTTTCCCCTAAAATTTTCTCAGAGTTCTCAGGGAAGCATTAACACGCAGAAAAGGACTCAGTAGAAAGAAATTGAATAATACATTAATTTGATTTAGTGGAAAGCACAATATACCATAGGAGGCGTGATGAAGATGCGTTTTCCCCATGGGTTTGACGTCGAAATCTTGGGGACTGACGTTTTGAGACTCTTGAGTACCCAAATTTGTGGTATCCTGAAGAAATCCTGACATGACAGTTAAGGGTACATATGACTGAGTTTTGACGATTTTTGGTAAAAAATTGATTTTCTTTTATTTTAGCGTTAAAAATATTACAATCTTTCTTCTATCATATGCATCCATTATTTTTTCAGTTCCACCATTTTTAAAGCTAACAGAAGCCATCCTTTAATTCCATGTGCATGGTATTTAAATGTCCGCTTACGCCCACTTTTGGGATATAATGTTATTGTGCACTGTTACTGTACCATTTCACTCCTATTTTGAGTATGCCGCTTCAAGTAGGTGAACAGGAACTTGCTAATGATTGGCTACTGCCATTTGTAATGTAATTGAAAATATCATCTGAAGAAAGAAACAAGAGGTCTGAGGGGGAGACATATAGTCCAGGGCAATTCTGAGGTTAGGCTATTTTCTTTTGCCTTTTTCTCAGCTTGCAATTTTTCAGCATTTTGCTCTATACAAAATGCTCCTTGCGGAGCATTTCTTATCAGAATGGCTTGAGACTTGCACAGTATGTAGTAATATGTACTATAAATAAAAATTGTATTGGGTTTTCATATCAGATGGATTTTAGTGTGTTTTGTATCCTTCAGAACAGGCTGTTACTCCATATTTTTTAAAAATTATGAAACATAAATATTTACTTTTTGTGTAAGCCAAACAAATAACCAGATATAAAAACCCAATACAATTCTACTTTATCCTTGTTTAAAGTGCATCTCTACAAAGTTTTAGAATGATTAGATGGAAACTTTGCCGCAAGGGACTTTTTAAGTGCGACTATTAATTTATTTAAATAATTTACAACATTTCTTGAACAAAAAAATATACAGAGTTGAAACTTCGCACAGCATAGTATGGTTACCATATAAATATGCACACAAAATTTCATGAAAATTGATTAAAAATATAGAAGTTGGAAAATTCAGTCATATGTACCCTTAAGTAAGTGTATGAGTTCGTGAAAAAAGCGATTCACTCTGCAGCTTTATGTTACAGTGTCTTCACAAACATATTGGGGCAGTTAAGAAGAGAAGAATAACAATAAAAATTTAGGTAGACGTAAAGGAAGAGGAAAAAGAGGAGAAGAGAACGCAGAGAAAGGGAGATCCTTGCACTACCCTAATTTTACATATATATTGTGTATTTGTGAAATACCTAATATTTTAGACAGTATACTTCTCAGGATGTGTACAATTGATACATTTATGATGAAGAAGAAGGAATAGAACGGAAAAAACGGAGGAAAAGCAAAACAAGGAAGGGAGGAAAGAAACGATCGACATTGCTCGCCATTTTGTCGTGCTGTTGTCACGGTTTTGTAAGAGAAAACACAATTCATTCCATCGCGTATAAACAGCTGTAAAATATCTTCAACGAAATACAATAGATCTTAACACTGAGTATATAGGAAATATGTTCTATTTTAAATTCCTTATAAACCACAAGTATTCTGCAATCCTCATGCAGTGGATTTAGGCTTTGAATAATTACTCAGCAATCTGACCAAAATAGAGCTAAAGGTAAATTGTTCTTTGTATTTATCAACTTACTGTTTAGTTGTGTAGGAAAGCACTCCTTAAGCAGCTGATCCTTGGAGCTCAATTCGTGTTGTGAAGGATTGTTTTCACCAAAGAATTTTTATACTCAACTGATAGATTTAGAACTAAATCTTAATTATCACTGAAAAATTTAAAATGAAATAACAAATAACTACAAGTTTGATCTTTTAGTGACACTACAGAGCACAGTAGCTTCCACCTATGACACTCACTACTTCCTCCAGTCGACTGACTATTCGAATGCTTTGTACTGCTTATCTCTAAACTCGCACACACACATTTCCAAAGAATGATGTAATTGCGCGCAATGTAGGGTATAAACGTAAGTTCGTTGTCTGCGCAGACAGAATGACATCAGTCAACTTCCGTAACTTCCTCCACCAAAATGGACGCAAGCGGTCTCAAAATGGGCGTATGCTTCTAATGATGCATTTCATTTTACTAGAAAACTAAAAGGCCACAGCAGCTGCAGATTACAAGCTAAACTTTTCTCTTGGAATATTTGAGTTTTTTTTCTATGGCTTTTTATTAGCAGTAATTGGCAGGTTGTGCTATCAGTATTTAGGTATTCGAACAGCATTGATGAAAAACACAAAGAGTAGGTTTAAAGAAAGGCACTGGAGCTTAGCGTTGACTAAGCTTACTGGTATTAGAGGAAGTTTGGGTAATATGAAATACCATTTTTTATTTTCACCTTATTTGAGATAATAGTATTTCAATTCTACTAATTATGTTTTAGTGAATAAATTGAACCTTTTTATAAAGTTCTTGTAACTTACTTTGAACAAAACATTATAATTCGTTATTAATTTTCGGTAAAAGATGTCCAATTGTTTTTATTGTGGTTACAATATGGAATTAGTAGGGTAATGTGGAATGTTACATAAATTTCCCAATTAATGATTTCTTCAAGCAACAAATTTACACAAGAGCTACTTTATTTCTTGCTAAAACTTTTTCTCGCATGATAATACACCGAATTGGGTTGCAATAGTGTGAACATAAGTTAAAAAATAATGTGCTGGTTTTATTTTACATTGAAAATTTTAATTGCAGAAATCGCAGATATAATAAAAACTTTCCGCTCTTGCGCAATCGTTGTACATTGCTACACATTAGACACTGCACCCAAACTTCTCCTTTTCTATCTCCTAAAAACCTGCCACTACAGAAAATGCCTACGCATCTGCATTCGAGTGGATATGTTCTCCCCATTACTGTAACGTTTGTTTGGCATTTCAGTAGAAAAACAAAGTTAAATGTACTGCAAAAAGTTCTAATGTTATAAACTTCATTCATCGAAAACAATGCGGGTATTATGCAATACCTAGTATAAATAGAAGGAAAACTGGGATACCAGTATTAAATATTACTCTCCACGCCATATTGGAACCACTGCACGAAAGTAAGATGAAATAAAAACTAAAGTTTTGTGTAGGACAAATGCTTCAACTTTTGTTGTAATCGTTTTAGTAATTTACATCTATAATATGCACTCAAATACTTGTTATAAATATTTAAAAACTTACAAGCACAACGTTTTAGATTATGGAAATCACATAATCATTCACACTCCAAGACCACGTGGCACAAATCAGACAAGACTGCTTGCAAGGCTCTGAATGTAATCTCGTATGTGTTTCTAGTATACACCGTTGGATATCAGCCACAAACAAGTAACCCGAGTATTCCATATTACCTGAACTTCCACTACGTAAAGCTTGGGACGGTTATCTACAACTCACAACGTGTCACTGTCACATTAGTGTTACAGACAGAGCTGCGATTTTATTTATTTATTTGTTTGTGTATTTATATATTTATTTGCAAATTTTAGCGAAAATTAGTTTGAGAATAAAAATGCCGGTGTCTCGGCTTTCCCTCGGATAGATTCAAGTTTGGCTGGAAAGAATTATTTACTAATTACAATGATAGTATACCGGGTGGAAGGGAACTTATCACATTTCTTCTAATATGTGCTTCAGCATTACAAACAAAAAAGTCTAATGGTATGTTGTTCTTTGATCAGCCGATTTCGAAAAAAAAAAAAAAAAAAAAAAAAAAAAAAAAGGCTTTTTTCTTAATTGGATGCGTAATTCCACAAGAATGTACGAATATAATAATTTGCTACTTATAAGATGCTTAGAGTAACATATATCTGACATAGTTGCGGTAGTAATTATAGGATATCACACAGGGTTTCGGAATAATTACTCACTTAAAAGAATTAAAGGAATATTCCGAGCAGCTTTTTCAGACGTGAAGTAACTCGGTAATGTTGCGTTGAGGGTAAACACGACGCAGGATGGTGCAATGTTTTGGAAGGTAACCAGGGCAACTGGCATTCTGAATGGCCTAGACTCGCACAGTAAAAACGGAAGGACACGGCATGATATTTGTTACACTCGCGAGTTACACTCGGGTTGCGCATGTTGGAGCTTAGCGATCTAACCACAATTTATTATTCTGTTGTCAGAACTTTAAAAGATGAATTATAGAATTTGTTGCGGATAAGAGTATTAATTTGAGCTAAATAAAAAGTTTGATTTGATTACATACAGTTTTTGTGTTATCAATCTCTGTCAGTAAGTATTCTCATGGATTTCAACTGTAAAATTTGGATTGTCCATGTCCCGAATGACACTGTTTAGTTTTGCCTCTGCAAAGGTTCTAATATTCTTCCAATGTTTGAGAATTTGTTTTGAATACCTTGTGTTTCACGTTATCTCACAAATTAAAAACAAGAAAATGCTACATCTGGGAAGTCTGAAGATCCTTCACATTGAAGCTGAAATTGTGAGCGCCATAATTATGAAAATAATACTGCCTCACATGGCAGAATTAAATAATCGGGAAATGTTAAAATCGTCGCATATATAAAAGGTGCACCTGGGGAGATTGTTCAGGGTTAAAATTGTCCTAAGGAATACTTAATGTTACAGACAAGTCATTGGGGGCAAGCGTCAGGTGGTCAGCCTGAAATACCTGGAAATCGCTTAGCACAGGTGTGTTTAACAGGAAAACAAGGGATGGTCACGTAAGATTCGGCGAAACCCTGTTTCCAGTGGAGAGGTAATTAGGAAGTGAAAGGCAGTCAGTTGTCGCCCAGATCCCCGAGTGAGCAGGTCAGTCGGGACACTTGCCCAGATCCCCGAGTGAGCAGGCCAGTCTTGGCTTCCGGACCACGAGCGAGCAGGTCAGTCACGGGACTTAACTTCCGGATCCTCGAGTATGAGCACACATTTCATTTTACAGTAACAATCTTCGGTCTTAGTAAAGACAGAGTAACGACGTAACGTTTCTAATAGCGATCGGCAAATCTCAGGCATTATTTTGATTGAGAATAAAAGTGTTTCAACAGTAGTTCTGGCTTTATGTGAAAACACTCGCGCATACCCAGAAATTAAGGTCCATGCCGAGCAGCCGGAGCAGAAACCACCTGAGAGCAGCATTCCGCTTAGGATAACGGAGCGGAGGCGGCGAGACCGCGTCAACATGAACTATTCGCTTTATCCATGAACTCATCTGAACAGAGGAATCTTGTTGAAACCACCCATAGGACTTTTCTTCTTGCATGATCTAATTAAAAATGGGATAAGAATGTCATTTCATTACGTGTTATATTCACAGACTTTCTCTACATCAGGCCTGACGAACCTTACTCCGTAGGTGCGAATAGAGTAGTCACGCCCCTCTTTAAATCCAGTAGCTTACATGTATACGCATGAGAAGTAACCGGTTTTGCCCAGTTTTCCGCCTTCGTGGTCACAAAGGGAGGGGAAATAGAGGAACGTCTTCACACCTGGTGAGTGGAGTTCGTCAGGCCTGCTCTACATATTATCCAATATTCTTACAAAGCCTTATTTTTCAATGTACTAGGTGTTAGGAACTGAAAAATAACCAAAAAATTAGCAAACTGACGATTTTTAGGTTTACGCCTCTAAATGTTGCACAAACCTTCAGTCATCTGTTGGTGGTGAAATCTTTTCCGATTCTGCCATTTGTAAAGGTCTAGAGCAGGCTTTAATTGCCGTGTGTGCTACATTTAGATGCTCCTTTTCTGCTTAAATTTTCGGCAGCAGTTGTACAAAATATGGGCGAAAACGATCTAAACAACAACCAAATTCAGCGGAAAGAAATTGTTAAACTATGAATCTGAGGAGAGAGACTACCAGACAAAAGATGGAAGGTGTGACAACTAGATAATCTGACACATGATGACAATGATGATGCATGTGTGTAAAAAATAGTTTTTTCCCGACTTTACGTTTTAATGCATTATATACTCTGTGCGCATTAAATATTATGTCATACTCCTAAAACTTTTACAGCATGTGCTCCATTTATGTGACTTCAACTTCAGTCTTTGTTTTCAAAATATGAAAACTTGTTTAGGTTTAAAAAAATTAAATAGTCAAGAACAAGATTTAAAAAATAGTTCCAATGTCCATCAAAGTAAAGAAGCTAGTGACTTCAAAAGTAACTATTTTTTCTTCCTACCACAGATTGACGGTGTTTGTTGGGCAGAGTTAATAAAATAATAACAATTATTAATATATAGTAATATTTTACTTTTTGATGCACATGAAGTATTTTGAATAGTAAGGTATTTTTGCATTGTGAATAAATTCAATAATTAATTACCTGAAAACTACACAACAGATTGTGCTGAAACTTTGTGTTGTAGTTTATAAGATGAACACCATTAAGTGTGCAAAGTATTGATTTCATACCTATAAAAATATAGAAAATTGAAATTTTAGTCCCAGGGTCCCTTATGTAAACAAACGTTTGTCGAAACGGCTCCCTTACGCATCACTACCATTTATGCCGTCCTGGCAGCTTCGGTGGGCCCAAATTACGTCGTCGACGGGCCCTTAAACCCCACACACTCACTCTCAGCTTCGGGAGGCATTTTACTGGCCTTCAAAGAGGTGCGTGTATCTACTCAACTTTTCCGCATACAGTGGCCTGTTTTACGTCCACAATGTTAATATACCGGTTGAGTGTTCTCATCCTGCGGATTGGTAACTAGCCAACCCGTCACTTTACAAACGATGTGAAATGCACCACATTCACCAGCCAGGCGATTAGTACTACGGTGGTGCTCCTTGTAAACGCGCTCTAGTTAACATGCTGGGAAGTAAAGTCGAAGTAAAGGTAGGAAGTTCAAATCATGCCTGAGATTAAATGACGTTTTCATTTGCTTCTGTTTGTTTTTATAGCATTCTAGCAAATCACGTGTTCCTTCCGAATGCACTAAAACTGAGGTTGCCTGTAAATTATTGGCTTTCTTTTGTATGAAATGGTACCTTTAAATAATAAAATATTATGTAATGATACCTTATGTTTGTAAGTTATAATCAGAATGTTCTTACGCAACATTATATTATGGTGTTCATTAAATCATATTCTAACAAGTAACAAATACTGTTCTCATGAAATTCACATAATTGAACTATCGGACTATCAGTTCTCGTTAAATTTACTCAACATAAAGAATATATTTAAGTGGTAGTATTTGAACCTACGACCTTCAGTAGTAAAGTTCAGCGCACACACTGTTGCGCTACGGAACTAACTGCTTCATGCCCGACTCCAAAATAGTCATTTCAACCGAAATTGATACGCGATGCAGTGGATAGTGTTTGCGGCATACCTGTAAAACGCCAGAACTACATAACTTCTCAGTCCGCAGGATGAGAAGACTCACACGGTATAACTTCGAACAATGTCTGCAAGTGGCAAATTGACTTTGCAAAAATCCACAGTTCTTCCCGGAAGCATGCATCTCGTGAGCTACAGTTAAGAGCAATGTGACTAAATTTTTAAACGTTTTTAATTTTCGTGTATTTACTTCAAAATGTATTACTTAATAGGAATAAATAAAGAAAAGATTGCGCGAAAGCTTACTGCTCTAGCTCAGTTTCGCAGGTAAAAGAATTAAACACTATGAATTAGGAAAAGGAGGATTTTTTCAAAACACATTTTTCACATTTTCACATTTTTCATAGAAGCATTAATAATAATAATAATAATAATAATAATAATAATAATAATAATAATAATAATAATAATAATAATAATAATAATAATAATAATAATAATAATAATAATAATAATAATAATAATAATAATAATAATAATAATAATAATAATAATAATAATAATAATAATAATAATAATAATAATAATAATAATAATAATAATAATAATAATAATAATAATAATAATAATAATAATAATAATAATAATAATAATAATAATAATAATAATAATAATAATAATAATAATAATAATAATGATAATGATAATGATAATGATAATGATAATGATGATGATGATGATGATGATGATGATGATGATGATGATGATGATGATGATGATGATGATGATGATGATGATGATGATGATGATGATGATGATGATAATAATGATGATAATAATGATAATAATAATGATAATAATAATGATGATGATAATGATGATGATGATAATAATGATGATGATAATAATGATGATGATAATAATGATGATAATAATGATGATAATAATGATAATAATGATAACAATGATAACAATGATAACAATGATAACAATGATAACAATGATAACAATGATAACAATGATGATGATGATGATGATGATGATAATTAATAGCGCTTAGTCCCTATAGGGGAACGGTCACTTCTAAGTGGAGGCCAGCTCGAGTGTAACAAGCATACAAGTGCCATTTTCTGATACTTAAATAAACTGACAAATAAATTAAAGTATTTGATAGAAGTTGAGGTTAGTATTTGCAAAGAAACATATATTCGCTTTTTCTACTGGTAAGTAGAGTAAGTATTTATTCCACCCAAGAATTCAATTTCGAGATTTCACCGGAAATATATGTTTTGAGACCCCCTGAATAATAAAAAAACAGTTTTAGATAAAGGCCCGTGTGTGTGTCTGTCAGTCTGTGGACTACATAACTCAAAAACGAAAAGTCGGTTATAAACCAAAGTTGGTATTTAAGTTTAGTGTCTTTCAAGGGTGCGACACGAAGAGTTTGAAGAAAATAGCCCCACACTAAACTACCCTTTACATGGAAAGTTATTCAAAACTTTTGATTTTCTTGAAAAGGGCTCTAACGATTTTAATTAAAATGCTATATGTTTAAGATATTTGTATGACAAATGAAATGTTTATTTTGAATTTTCTGGCTATAGCCTATGTAGTCCTGTTTACTCTGGGTGACTTTTGAATAAGTCGTAAACTGTAAGAGATAGACAAAATCTTACTGTATAAAAATGTAGATCGCGCTAAAAAACACAATTTATGTCTGTATCAATTTTTTTAGAGTGAACCATTTCGGAGGTATTCCTTGTTATTTGTGTCAATTTTGGAAATCTTAAAACTTTGGTCAAATAGAACATCGTTGTTCAGTTTTTTAAAGGTTAAGTGTGCAAAGAGAATGGAATCCCAAAGCTTTAAAAGATTTCACTTTCGCTCAAAGCCTACTTACTGTATTCTAGTATTCTCCTTGCACCTACAAGGAAATAAGCAATAAGAGGATTTGTGCAAATGTTTATCTCAACTAACATGGAGGAAATATAGGAATAAGAGTTTGTAAGAATGGCTAGTACAGGAGTAGAGAAGGTCGTGTGAGTGCAACATATTCGATTTTTTCCCGATGTTGTTGGTGTTAAAATTCTTTTTCTTTTCAGTATAAAATAGTTTTTTACGAGCCAATAATTAAATCAGTCGTGAAATGCATATTTGAATCTTTAGATAACACATTTGGGAGTACGTATGCAATTTTACATGCAAATCAGAATAAAACTGAAACGTAAGGAATGAATATCATACAAAGTGCAAAACTGAGACAATCACTGTGTTGTTAAAATGAAGCTGATGGTTGACTTAAACACATCGCTAAACTTTTGAAAATGGCCTGTCGGGATACATGTTTGGCGATTTTGATTCATTGGTGTCTATAGAATATTTATACGATTTAATTCGAAAACGGAAAATGTCACCTACAAATAGAGACCTAACATACACGACTACTTGTTCGGACAACAAAGGCAGAACGCTACACGCACCCCCGTCTCTGCTATGTGCGTGCCGGCTGAGAAGTTTAGTAAAATGCCTCATGAAGCAGCAGGGAATGCCATAGGCTTAAGCGGTAGCCAGAGCGTCCAAGAGTTGGCGTAATGTTATGAGGACTGAAATTCCAATCTCTTTGTATGGTCATGCGAGGAGAAAAGGAGGGCTTCCTATTTGAGAAAAAATATAAGAAATATTTGAAAATTCAAACAATAAAGGTAATGTTTCGGCAACTGTGTACTCTACAAAAAACTAATGTAGGTATTTGAAATAAACTGCGTGGTTTAATGAGATATGCACTATTTGTGTAGTGTCTATTCTTGTGACCGTCCTTTGTGGGTTATCTGGTGGATCTTTCTCTAAAAATACCCTTTGGATTCAGAGGGCTTCTAAAGATTCCGATTCTCGGTATCGGAGTTTTTAGCGGAGTGCAATACAGATTATGCGTCTTGCCCTGGCACACATAACTCCAAACATACAGTCAGGCTGGCGTTCGTAACTGGGGATATGATAATCCAAAGCCAGTGGTACAAACATATTTCTAAGGCTTAACCCTTTCCATCCCAAATTACAAATATTTTATGAAAATATATGTTATTCTAGGGTTATAAATGTTTCCCAAAGTGCAAACAAGCCTTAAATTTGAAAATGTTGCTACCGAGTCAGGAGTGTTTTAACTGGTTCTATATGGACCCAGTGGGATTAAAAGATTCAAGCGTTCCGTTAATTGATAAACAAAATGTTAACAGCAAGTGACATGCAATCCACTTTATTAGCATGAAAAACAGCATTAAGGCGACAAACATTGGACTTGCATTTGTTTTAGAAACAGCAAAGTGTCCTTATATAACCTACTATCTATCAAGTGAATTTAGTGTCACATAGTATAATGCACATAGAACGAAGATGTTATAAGATAATCAAATAATCAAATTAATATTATGTAAAAATATGTACGTAATGGAATAATAGTTTATTATCGTGTGTAGGGAACAGTTTTATTTATTTCCATTTGAAAATTCCCAAAGTATGCCAACAGATAGCTCACCATACTCTACGTGCTACAGCATCTTATCTTATAATACTTTAGACATCTGAAAGCAAAGAAGCTAATCATTTTTGGTGCAGAGTTTTACACATAACCTCATTTACCACACTTACAAAATACCATTGCATTCTCCTACTGGTGCCATATGGAACGTACACTTTTTGAGCTCATAGCACAACAATGCAGTTCACTATTTCATTGTAATACTGTTATTTGTTAACCCTGTTGCACATAGAGTAATAGTACTTTTTGTGTGTGTATCAATATTAGAAACTTGCTGCAAAATGATTACTATCTTCACGGATACAAATCTAAAGCAAGTACAGTACGCACAAGTTGTGGTCACTGCTGCCAGTGCTGCCCTCTGTTTCCGAGGGAAATACACAAAAATGCAACGGTGTCATATGGAACCACTGGATATTCGTGAACATTTTCTAAATGTTAAATAAAGTTCGTGAGTCCATTTGAATCCGCTGGACTGGCAAGGGATAATGGCTCTTAAATGCACTAATATATCAGTGAAAAAATTAAAAGCACTTAGAATAAATAGGAATTTGGCCTTCCTTCCCCATCAAGCTGTCTACATTACAAACGGGCTTCGAACTGTGTACCTCTTACATCATTGAGCCTATTGCGGCGGTGCTGTGCCTCACCCTCATGGCCAAATACGTGTGGCTGTCTTTGAAGATTTTCAATCGCTCCGTGGACTCGAGCAATAAGGTCCTCCGCTGACGTTACAGAAGTGCAATACTCCATACTCTTCATACAGTCCCACAGAAAATAGTCAAAAGTTCTCAGATCTGGTGACCATGTAAATGGTCCACCTCTACCAATCTATTGATTTGGATATACGACGTTGAGGTGTTTCCCCTCATTTACATCAAAGTGTGCAGGATTTCATTTCGGTCATTTCCATAGCTGTGTAGTGGAAAATGTCGCACTGCTTTTAAAACGTTACTGTATTGGAAACTACACAATAGCGCAGTAGGATGCGAATCGAGGACTCTAGAGGACTACATACCTTCGGTATTAGGATGCCAAAACGGGTCTTAACAAATCCTCACAACCATTCGTTTTCTAATTTCGAGGCTCTCCAGCGCCCATATCGTGCAGTTAAGGACAGAGGTTCCTTCTTGAAAAACTATGAGTTTGCCATCCCACACAACATACTGAGCGTTGTCGGTAACTTTGGGACACCTTGTGTGTGTGTGTGTGTGTGTGTGTGTGTGTGTGTGTGTGTGTGTGTGTGTGTGTGTGTGTGTGTGTGCGTGTGTGCATATATAGTCCGTAGTTGATGCCTATTTTTCACAGCTCGACGATTCTTATAGTATTCTCCCAATAAACAGGGTATTAAAACTAGTGAGAATCGCTGAGGAAAGTGAGTTTTTCCTAACATTTGTTATGCTTTCCTTGTTAGGTTGGTAGCCCTCGTGCTTACGACAGAATAAGGAATTCTCTCATACCTCCAGGGAAACCAACAACGCACTTGTGGGTAAGTACGCAACATACCTACAGAGTGGCACAAAAGTCGGTTTCGCCTTCATCAATTCGGTTTTTGTAGGTAAATCTGTAGGAATTGTGGGAATAAAATTAATTACAGGATATCGTTGGCAACACACTATACACATTCATTTGCTTGTGGGTCTTCTGTTCTTGGTTATTGTTGGTGTGTTGAACATTATTTGCACTGGCAAATAAATTTATTAAGGAACAAGACATAAAAGTCAAACTTTTCCGCCTAAAATTACTTCACGCATTACATGAAGATGACTACGTCAGAAAACTTGAGTTATGTGAGCTGTTTTTAATACGCAACTGAGCAGATCCTAAGTTTTGAGGCTTTTGATTGGCCACCGCGTTCTTGTGATTTGACGCCATGCGATTTCAATCTGTGGGGGATTCTGAAGGATATGGTGTTCTCCATACCGCTAAGAAATTTAGATGAAGTGAGAATTTCCATTCAAAATGCATTTCGTGCCATCAATGAAAATAAATCTTTCTGTCTCGTATTTGTGAATCAGTTGTAACGCGTTACCTGAAATGTATCGAGCAAGGAGGCGGAAAATTTGGACAAAAATGAATGTGTTTTTGTGTTGCTAGCAATTTAAAATTATGCCTCTTTATTATATGTTCAAGTAAAAAAAATTATCCATGCTATGTCTTAATGTATGGGGGAACTGACTTTTCTGCCATCTTGTAGTGTAATTTTGTGCAAATATATTTCCAGTTATTCACTTCTTTAAACTGTCTCCCGAAGGTTTCAGTTCACATAAGTATATCCTTTCGTTCACTGGAATAAATTTACTCGAAATAATACTGTTTTGAATTTTATAAATAAGATTTCTGGTTTAAACAGCGCATTTAGAAACATTTAGTGTTTTTAATACATACTGCAACCTAAGCAATTACTAGTGGACAGCTCTTTGGCGTTATAGCTACAGTAAGACAATATACCGCATTTGTGTGTAATTTGTTTTCGCAGTGTAATATCCAATACATAGCCTCTTGCTTCAACTATCAGCCTTATAACATGTCAAGCTTTACAAAATTGATCAAAAAAGAAGGAAAAGGAATTCAAATCATCAAGGCGGTAATATGAGTTACTTTAAGCGTCCTTGTTTAGTACATTAGCATAATGAAACTTCCTTTAGAAAATTGCAGGTAGGTTTGGTTCTTTCACGGCGAAAATATTAAAACCAACTTTTTGCTTTACCGACAAATAGACAAGACATCACAAAAAGCCTATACTAGTGCAAAATTTCCCTTTTAACTTTCCGAGTGCATTCAGCGATTTTGCTGCTGCAGTCTACAGCATTAATGGATGTAGTACACCTTTAATAACACTACTGCCGCCATTTCTTTGCCTTATTACGACGGGCTATTTCATTACTGGAGCATTAAGAAGGTACCTATAACATATTACTCTCAAGTCCTATACCTTTATGTATGTTCTTATAAGTCTTAGATTTTTGTAAGCCATAGAACATTGATTTTAATGATATTAATTCAGAGAAGTTATGTAGAGTAATAGAGGAAAACTTTGCGTGTGCTAGAAATTAAGCTTTTGGAGTTCAAGATACTATAATAAATAATTAGCAGTATATCACTACTCTAATGGTTAACATGTGGCAAATCACAGCCGGATGAGAAGACGAAGGTATTGAGTGTTATCACGTTTTCTCCAAGTAAGCGTTCGCACTCCACGCGTGGACATCTACTTCTTACAAACTGAGCGGTATGGTTTAGGTGGTAACGTCTGTGGCCTGCATTTTCGGATGTCGCGGGTTCGAACCCGTCGACGACCTTTCTCATCCACGGATTTTTTCGGAAATTTCCCCGTGTCGCCAGGTGAATGCTGGGAATATTTCCATAACCTCCGAATTTACCACCATTTCGTTACATTAATTATTTCATTTCACCTTTCATCCCGTTAGGTTTCTTTCAGAGATGAAAGCGTCAGCGAGTGTCGCGGCAAAATCACGGCAGGGAAAAGGATGCGCTCTGGAAATCTCGTTCCCCGGATTGGAGGCAAGTGGACTGGTTTTCTGGCCCCCAGTGAGATAGTACAAGCCTTTGGGGGAAGGGTACCGGTTTCCGAGTTCCGCGCCCCTCTTGGGAGTACGAACCCGAGGGGTGGGAGAGGAACCGAACTCAGGATAATTCTAACTGGGAAAATGTAGGGACCCTGCCACCTATTCTGTCGTGTCAACTTTCTGGCCGCCCTTAAGATCCATTTACTTCATCCACTCTCCCGGGGGTGTAGGCGCAAAAGATCGCCTTTTGGTCGAGGTGCTAGGTCCCCCAAGTTATCATGGTCATAGAGTCATACTTCTTAGAAGATCAATGTCAGAGAAAACAGAATGAGAGAGAAAACAGAGCAGATGTTGCAAAGCTGTGTTTCACACCACGTGGAGTTGACAATTGTCCGTCATTTTTAATTTCTTTGAGTTCATTGCCTGAAGTGATACGTTCATTGGTGTATTGTGGAACATCAGCGACATCCGAAAACAAACAATGCATGCGGTGTGTGTTGGCTGAGCAGCGTCTCATGATCAAAGGCAAAGCGCATGTTAACCATTTGAGTAGCAGAAGAATAGCCACTGCTGTTTGAGTGGAATATCTTAGGCCTAGGTAACACGATAGCAGATGTGTTTTGGCAGAATAGAATGAATAGATACTTCAAGAATCTGCTTATAGTAAACATACTTGAAACAAAGTTTGATATCGGCTTTCCCAACGTGCGACACTTTTGATGCCGTCTTCAATGTCTTTGTCTGTGATGAATCTGCTGCCAGCTGTGACAGTGGTAAAATATAGATATTTCTCACAGGGTACGCGGGGGTGTGAGAATAGACAACACCAGTTAAGTTAATTGATACATTTAATGGCTGCTAATAAATGAGCTTTCTGAAGGGAGTTACCGATGGTTTGACAATGTAAATTTAACTGTTTTTCAATTTCAGCACCAGATTATTGAAAATGAAATTGAGTTTTTATTTACGGACGCTCTTTAACTGCTGTGATTCTCAGCGTGCCATTCTATATTGGCCATGAAATGCGGCCTCATTTTGCTCAGTTTACGTGACTTTATCAGGGCCTATGACACGGGACCACCTTTCCTGCCGAAAGAAGCCATTTACGGTTGTTTGCGTTATTTCCCTCTGCAGGATTTGAAACCGTGACCTCGTAAACTAGAGACTAGCACAGGGGCGCTCAACCACAGGCAAGTCAGGGGAGGTTGAAAGCACCTCCTTCCACCCACTGGGACAGAATGACGCATTTGTCCGTGGGTACTGAGCTCCAGTTTGTTTCAAACGTACCAAAGAAGTTACCATTCGAAGGGTCCACAGAGACTACCTCCACTTATGCAAGGCCATTTTAATAACTGTCACGCGGCGACATTTAAAAGCCACAAAAGGTTTTTAAAAAAAATGTGCATGTTATGTCAGATACGTGTATAATGGGAAACAATTAAAATTTTATTCCATTCATCCTCTTACATCAAAGGTCACCTCTTCCTGACCTAGAACTTTGTCTCTCTCTTGCTCAAAACATATTGTCCTAACATACACTGTCGGTCTGGGTGGCTAAGCTGGTTAGACGCTGGCCTACTGATCCCAAGGTCGCGGGTTCAAACCCGGCCCAGGCCGATGGTTTTTAAGCGTGCTTAAAAACGACAGCTCCATGTCAGTAGATTTACTGGCATGTAAAAGAACTCCTGCGGGACAAAATTCCGGCACACCGGCGACGCTGATGTGATCCTGGCAATTGACAGCGTCGTTAAAGAACAAAAACTAACATACACTTTTGCTAAAAAGTGCCCTTACGAATTACTTGGGTGCTTATTTCAACCTGCCACACAGTTTTTGGCGTTATATACATTGTTTGCGTTGCTTTTCTATTTATTTTGTATATCAAAATACTGGTCATTAAATACCTTTCTTTAGTAATTTATAACTATAAAGTTCTTAGCCAGGTGCTTCTGGTAGTATTCATTTTTGGATCTATGTTACATGCCCCTGTACCTTTGTGAGATTTTTGGCCTAGAATAATTGAATGCCTTGCTATGAAATTTGATATAGGATATATTTTAGTTCCCATTGTTACAGCATATGTTGTGAAAGCTCAGTTACAGTTCTAAGGTGTTCTAATTTGGCACAAATTTAAAATTTTGAAATAAATTACCTTTTTTATCAGCATAAGGCCTATAAAATTCTTTTAGTAAGAAATTTCATTACGATACAATATTTAAGAAGTTATACTCAATGTTGTTTAATATATTTCGTATATGTAAAACAGTTTGACTTTCTGCCCTGTGACACTACGGCCCTTTGAGTGTAGCCTTGGCCTACTGCCCGGCCGCTGGATCCCCACTTCTGCTCACTACAGGCGTCATGAATGGGGTCCAGTGGTGGAGAGTGGGACGTGGTCAGCGCCCCCAGCAATTCCAAGCCACTATAATGTAAACCACTTACCATAGGGAATAGTATAGTTTCAGTCGCCAAACGAACATTAAGCGCATGCACATGTGTGTACACTATTAAACCTTTACTTATGTATTTAACCTTATTAATGAAAACCTTTCATTACTGGTTTTCAAATCATCGCATGATATATGTGCTATAAAGGATGGGGGGGGGGGGGGTAAGGCAGAGCATCGGAAGAGAAAGGTATAGTAAAAGCTGAACTATTGCCACATAGTTAACACGCAACAATGCGAGTGGAGCTGCAGTTTGTACTAGTAAACTAAACGTTAATTTGGGCCAACATTAAAATAAAGCTCCACAGTTGTCATGAAATTCATTTCACTCCGATTTCAGATTAGACACATCAATCAAAATGATGTGAATGTTGGTAAAGGCAAGGCAGGCTATAGTGCTCGGGTCACACACTTGACAAATGGAGTGACCATTTCTTCAGACATTCCCAGAGAGAATTTCCTTGTCTTCTTTCAGTTGCCTTAGCACTTGTCTCAACGAGTGTGCTAAGGGATTTCTATGTGAATTTATTGTACCACAAAGCTACAAGTTTGGAGGGTGGATGCGAGTGAGGGTTGAAAGGAACTTGGGGTTGTCAGGTCAGTGTGCACACAAGTGAACACGAGTGATTTCATGGTTGATTGCAGTAGAAGAAGCAGCCTCTAATTTCGGCTCAGGCATTTTATCCCTTCCTCAATGCAATGTGCACATAGGTCATCAATAGATCCCATCTGCTATTGCTTGGTCATGGTAAATACTTACTTCAAAGTATAATAGCTTTAAAACTTTGGGAATCATAGACTACCTTTGTTTTCTTTTATAAGTTTCGAAAATCAATTCTCAAGCAGCGTATACTAAGTACGCATATTCCTACATTATACGAGTAAGGAGTAATTAGAGGTGATATTATCTTAGACCTAATCGGCAAAGAACAGAGATACTGAAAAATGTAAACAGTTTATTCAGTTTAGTAGTTTATATGAACTAATATTAATGCAACGAAATTTCATGTTAGTGTAATCACTTCATTGTCCGTCATGAGGAATATTCCCTCTGCGATGGATATTCGTAGGCACGTAGTGTCAATAGATGTGAGAGATGTAGGATACCCGGTAACTTTCAACAAAATGATTACCAAATTGATGTTCATTATAATTTTGTAGCAAATAATCATCCTAATGTCATTCAAAATAAAGCTTTCATAAACATTACGATTTGAACTCTGCAATAACTTTGTTTCGAGTCAAATCTGGGGTCAACGGATCTATCATCAGCTGCGAGAAAGTCTTGTGCGTTTGACCCTAGGTATGTACTGAGATAGACTACATCTCGTCTTAAGAATCACGCTCAAATTGTTGCATTTATACTCCTGAATGGAGATTAATTTGCGATTTATTTTGTTTCTTGCATGTGAGCTCTTCAATTGTGGACATATGAGCATGATTTGGACACTTGGTTACTTACTACTACAGCAAATGCAGGTTAAGATTCGCGCGGATTTAGGGAGGAAAGGTATGCATACAGGCAATGTACATCCGAGAAGTCACTAAATGAATCAGAGCTACAGTAGTAAACAAAACTTCGTCTCCGTACACTTGTAGCAACGATAATAGAAATAAGCAATTATGTGATCGACACATTCAATGGAAGAAGCTCCCAAACGTTAAAATTTCTGTAAAAAGTAGTATGTAATTAAAGCAAATCCTTCTAAGCCCGCACTCAGTATTACGAGGAAAATTAAAAAATGTATAAGGTGTTTCAACATTAAAGTTTATGAAAGTGGGTCCTGGCTATGTCGTAATACTTTAAACAAATGTTTTGTTGATTTTTTTTTTTTTTTTTTTTTTTTTTTTCAAAAGTAAGGAGAGTTTGGAATTCTAGCGGCTATTAAGTAACATTTATTAGGTAGTCATAAAACACAACTGTGCTTGTATTCACTTAATATGCGAAAAACAGCTAAAAATGTTCGTTATAACCTCAAGAATATAATTGTCATTGAAGAATCAGTATAACCTCAGTTGAACAACATAACAATGAAGCGGAAAAGAACAGATCTTTACTTTCTCATTTCATACGGGTTGTATGTTATCTAGGAAAACAGGCAGTTACTTTTCGTGGCCACAGTGAGAATGAAGGACCTTAAATACTTAAATGACACCTCTCAGAAGGAGCTCTTGGAAAAATCCGCTGTTTTTGTGCAACTTCACCTGACACTCAGAATGACTTAATTTCAAGCGTGAGTGCCGTCATATCATATGGAATTAAGAAAGAAATTTCTGATGCCTTCTTTGTTTCATTAATATTAGATGAAACGTCTATCATTAATAGTGAAGAACACGCTACCGTTCGTTGAAATGTTGAAGAGAGGTTTTTGTTTTACAGATGTAAGTTCTGACAGAAAAGCAGATTCTCTTTTGAATCATGCCTACAATATTAACGAACATTTCTTTCAGGCAATGATAAAAGATCAAAACTCCGTGGGACAATTCTGTTTAGGTTGGGTTAGATTGTTTGCCTACCACCTAGGCGACCCGGGTTTCATCCCAGGGACCGGCATGTGGTATTTGTGGTGGAGGAAGCGGCGTCAGGGGGGTTTTCTCCGGGCCGTCCGGTTTTCCGTACCACTCATTCCACCAATTGCTTCATTATCACCTTTCCAATCATCCATTTCGCCTGCATTTCATATCATCCTCTTCCCCACTATCATGGTGATTGGCTGACCACCCGCTTCCAGGTCTTCTCTCTCTCCACCCCATAGATTCCTGTGCTCACCGATAGGCGTCGGACACTAGGCATTGACCTGTAAGTCCGAGGGTGTGTAAGTCTTACATCAGGTAAGAAATGAAAGCAGTTTATAAAGTTATTCTGGGAAGTCAACAATTCCGGTACCAATTGTCATGAGAAACAGCATTGATAGCGCTTACAAATCTGGACACTGACAATTAGAGAACCTAAGTCTGCAATAAAAGTTTATCCGCAGTTAAATATTATAAAGGTTTAAAGTGAAGTCCTTAGACAGGAGAAGTGTACAGCTCTGAGTAAGACATGGAAAAAGGCATAAATTCCAATGTCACAGCTGCCTGGCTGTCGACTCTTCGAAAAGGGGGGAGACATCCGGTCGGTATTACATCAGTGGCTGTGAATGCGAAAATGTAACGGTGAATTACCGTAAACTCGAGAACGCTCTGGAAATTTCCTTATCTTCGGACACACAAGGTCAAACTTGATTGGTTCTTTTCTAGAGCGAGCCTGCTGGAATGAGAACAAGTAGCATTTGTACTCATATTTCTGACAGCAACTCCAAAATATTTTTGAGGTGGAGGGGTACTCCAAAAATGCTAAAGTAAATGCATTTAATTTAATTTGGCGTCCCTGATTTATTAATATCGGCAATATCTGTCACTCTAGCGGCCTTTGAAGCACTCCTGAATACAGTACTTTAATGTGTATTCCAATGTTATATGCTGTTTTTCAGTATTTTTCATTACTTAAAACCTTCCACCTAGCAGAATGTTTCACTGATCAACTGATCATTTCAGCAAAACTTCATGAATGATTACTTAAGAGACTCACATAGCTACTTTGAAATTTTATACCGTCATAATTTTTTAATTTTCAAATTAAAATTGTATCATAGGGAACCATTTGTAGACATATTACAAATTATAATCGAATATGAATATCTTAGCAACTAATTTGTCTAAATATTAGAAATTTGGCACATTTACTCCTCACTATAGAGTTATTTTTGTGTTAAAATTCCAAATCAATCCAATAAGAGCTATAGATTTTCAAATTGTCACACTCCAATATTTTAAAAGTGGTCGCTATATGATGACTAAAATTCCGTTCTGTTTGCATGATCAAGGGACAAAAAAATGAACGGTTTATGACTACTGGAAACTTCTGAATATCTCCGAAATGGTTTACCTCACAGAAAAGATCATTTGACATATCTGGTGTGTTTTAACAAGATCTACATTTTTTGTGCAGTAAGACTGATCTATCTGTTACGGTTTACCAGTTTTGCAAAAGTCATCAAAAATAAGCAGGACTACATGGACTGGAGCCAGATAATTCAACATATACATTTAACTTTCCATAAAAATATCTTAAAATTATGACATTTTAAATAAAATCGTTAAATCCGTTTTTGAGAAAATTAAAAATCGTACTGTTCAGTGTAAAGAATAATTTAGGGTGGAGAAATGCTCTTCAAAATCTGCTTGTCACATCCTTAAAACATATTAAACTTAAATAGGTACCAACTTTGGTTTTTAACTGATTTTTCGTTTTTGAGTTGTTTTTTCACAGACACACACATGGACCTTTTTCTCAGAATGCTTTTTTGGATTCAGGGGCTTCAAAACACATATTTCCGGCGAAATCTTGACATTGAGTTCTTGAGTCGAATACAATACTTCCCCTACTTACTTTACGTAGGAGAGAAAGTAAAAATAAAGTACTTTTTTGTATTGTTGATACAAAATTAGTGATTTATCACCAGTATCTCTAAAACCGCAGGAGACAGGAACTTTCGTGTAGCTAATTCGTCTTTTTTGCATCAAACTTTATGTTACCCAGTTTAATATATAAACTTTACGTCGGTTTAGATCAAAGTAATAATCAGATCCAAATGGTGGTACGCCAAATACACTTGTGTTGTATACGATGACAGAAAACACTTACATAAAGCACGAGAATGTGGCCATAAGGAATGTGCTTGGCATCAACAACTCCAGCGTTTTCTAAGAAAGATTACGGTTTCAGCATTAGAGCTTGAACATATCAACAAGGCTTAAGCCTCATAAAAGCCATATGCTCTTGTGTGCAATGGGGATACGCAAGAGTATGTGCAAAGCTACAAGCTGATTAACCCTGCTGGAAATCTGTTACAGTTCTAGCCAAATTATCTAAAGCTTTATATGCATTTCAGCCCAATTTTTCACATTAAGTCGCTTTTCCTATAAGCGATGAGCCTTTGTATATCGAAGAGACCCTGGGACTGAAAATTGAACTGTCTATATTCATATTGGTATGAAATCAATACTTCGCACGCTCAAGGATGGTCATGTTATGAACTATTACACAAAGTTCCAGCACATTCTGTTTTATAGTTTTGAGGATATTAATTATTCAATTAACTCACAGTGCTAAAATACCTTAATATTCAAAATATTCCATGAGCATCAAAAACTAAAACATCACATCAGTTTTATTACTTTAGAAACCCTAATTTCCCAACAAACATCATAATCTCTGGCGGAAAGAAAACATAATTACTTTTAAAGAAATTAGTTTCTTTACTTTGATGGACATCGAAAATATTTTAATCTTTTTTTGTATATGTAACTCTTTTAAAGCTAAAACTTGTTTCATATTTTGAAACCAAAGACTGAATTTGAAGTCACGTAAATGGAGTACACACAGGAAAAATTCTAGAAGCACAGCCAAAATGTTATGCACATGGAGCAGATAATGTATTAAGAAATGTAAAGTCGAAACAAACCAAATTTACTTCACACATGCATCATGATCAGGAGTTAGATTTACCTGTAGTCACATCTTCCCTCTTTTGTTTAGTAGTCTCGCTCCTCAAATTCAAATGCCACTTAATAACTCCTTTCCGCTGAATTTGGTTGTCTTTGAACCCTTTTTAACCAATACTTTGTTCAAATGCTGCCGAAAACTTATGCAGAAAAGAGGCGTTTAAATGCAGTGCACATGACATTTAAAGCCTGCGCTAGGGCTTTAAAAATGGTGCAATTTAAAGAAATGTTACTGTCAAGCGATGACTGAAGATTTGGCTAAGATTTATATGCATAAACCCAAAACTAGTCAACTTGATAATTTTTCGGCCACTTTTCAGCCCAGGGTTCCTTATATGTACGTTAATCCATACTAACTTGTCACTTAAGCCACTTTTCCGATAAGTAATGAATCTTTTCTCTCGAAATATGCAAGTGAGGTATAAAGTGGGCGGGGATGACGGATCTAATGCACATCTTCTGTCTGCTAGGGCAATAAAGCAATAAAAATCCTATTCACGGGTGATTCGCCATGTATGTTTATTGTCTTAGGTGAGGCCTTGTAGAATCTAACCTGGACATTATATTTGTACCCTATACAAAAACATAGCATAATCGGTGGATTATTACGGTTTTGAGAGTCACGTTTTACGCCACATATAAACGCTGTTCCTCAAATAAACAATTTTAGACCTAAAAACATAAATTCTACACTCTCTGAATTACGTCTACCAATATGCCTAGAGGCAGCATATATTTAATTAATTGGTTCTGCTTAAAAATCATAAAGAATGAAGGAATCCAATGTTTAACGCTCACCAGACATTCAATATACATAATCCATCCCACTTTGTATTAATCACGATAAGTGTTCTGAGCTTTGTTGCATATAAGATTGTCACACAGCATTGGAGTATTTCTATCCGCGTCCTAATACTTTTTTCATTAAGGTAACATAAAAATAAAGGGTAATGCTTGGAGGACCACTATTCGACTACAGCTTCGTATTTCAATACACCCTTATTACTTTGTCTACTAGCAAGTAGGCGAAGTATTGTATTTCACCCAAAAATTCGATGTGAAGATTTCACCGGAAATGTGTTTTGAGGCCCCATGAATCTTAAAAAAAAAAAAAAAAAAAAAAAAAAAAAAAAAAAAAAATTTTAGAAAAAGATTCGTGTGTGTGCGTGCGTGCGTGTGTGCGTGTGCGTGTGCGTGTGTGTGTGTTGCGCCACGTTTATGTCATGTATACGCTGTTAACCATAGTAAATGGAGTAAAGAAATAACATGATTACATAAATATATTTTAATGTTCACATTTGCGCAAAAGCAAATAGTTTTGAAAATTTTTTTTCAGGACAAAATACCCTATAGAATACAAATAGTACCTTCATATTGTGCAAATGAATACATGATTTAATTAGTCCGTTTAAATATTAAACAGGTATACTTTTTCGATTATCCTTGAAATCAAGTTTCTCATACTCTAGGCTTTTTTTTTTTTTTAATTGCACTTCGATGTTTAGTGTTTTAAACACACTGGACGCTAATGACTTCAGTTGTTTTGTCTCCACCGTACTTCGAATGCTAACACTTGACTCTCAAATTAATTGGATTGTTACATCAGATCCGATGTTTCAAAGGGAATTGATTATTAAAGTGCCCACAATACATTTCCTATGGCTGACATCTTATCTTCCCAAATATTAATTGGAAAAAAGTACGTGTTCTACGATTTCATTTGAAGTGTTAATTCACGTGGAACAGCAAGCACGATTCGCTTATGATAAGTCATTCTGTCCGTAAAGTGTTTCTTCGCAGATTATAAGGCAGATTACCACAAAATAACAGTCGAATATTAGTTATAATTTTCAGATAAAAGCTTTGTACACCCTGTATCAGAAAACATATTTGTCTACCTTCACACAAAGAATTTTGCCTTCCTATTTGTCTTGTAAACTAATCTGGCATCAACTTTGAAGTAGTATAGCTTCGTTTCTTGTTTTTCTCAGCTTCTTCTTCTTCTTCTTCTTCTTCTTCTTCTTCTTCTTCTTCTTCTTCTTCTTCTTCTTCTTCTTCTTCTTCTTCTTCTTCTGCTTCTCTTTCTCCTCTCCTCCTCCATCTTCTTATTATTATCAATACTGTTATTATTACTGCTACAACTATTGTTGTTATTGTTGTTTATTATTATTATTATTATTATTATTATTATTATTATTATTATTATTATTATTATTATTATTATTATTATTATTATTATTATTATTATTATTATTATTATTATTATTATTATTATTATTATTATTATTATTATTATTATTATTATTATTATTATTATTATTATTATTATTATTATTATTATTATTATTATTATTATTATTATTATTATTATTATTATTATTATTATTATTATTATTATTATTATTATTATTATTATTATTATTATTATTATTATTATTATTATTATTATTATTATTATTATTATTATTATTATTATTATTATTATTATTATTATTATTATTATTATTATTATTATTATTATTATTATTATTATTCCCTGCTGTAAATGTACAGAGAAGTAGGCAAAGAACAATACGGCGTATTAAAAGGACATTTTCTCCATTTACTGTGAATAAATATGAGCAAACTCCAAGAGTTTACTCCACCCCTAAGCAAGGAGTCGTATCGATGGACAATTTCAAGGTGTGTTCTGTCGCTCTGGAGATTTTTCTTGCAAACTGTGGAGTTACCTCTCTGGTTGACTCAGCTTTCAGAGAATAGATGTTTTGCAATTTTGGTAGATGATATTGATGATGAGTGCATTGGGAATCATGAACAAATCCAGCTCTAATAACAAATAGTGCTGATATTGAAAAAGAGCATTAAAACGAGCCACAACGTAATCGGATTCATCGTTACAACTCTTCTTCCTTTATCATGAAGGTTATCTGCCCCTGTGGTGGGATGGTCAGCATCACTGGTTTACATGCAAAGAGATCCGGCTTCTATTCTAATCCTGAGAAGTGATTTCTAGTGGTAACATTCGTTATGTGTTCATTTAATGTTACTACCTGCCTATATTGTGAAAGGAAATTACCAATCACTGCAGCTACCACCTTGGTTGTGCTATGATTGCTATTCACGGCCTACCCTATTGATTTGAGATCAGAGTATACATTTAAACATTATTATTAGCTTTATTCTAAGGATGCCCAAACTTATGCTCTTTGTCGATGATGATGATGATGATGATGATGATGATGATGATGATCATCATCATCATCATCACCATCATCATCATCATCATCATCACCATCATCATCACCACCACCACCATCATCATCATCATCACCACCACCATCATCATCATCACCATTACCACCACCACCACCATCATCATCATCATCATCATCATCGTTGTCGTCGTCATTCGATTCCCATAACCTCACTTTACAATAAATCAGCTTTAATACATAGCTTATTCCGTGTTTTCTGTAAGCACACCATTTCCAGCTTGAGTTCCAAAAAATGCTAACTTTCTCCCTATGTCGAGTACCTACCTTTTACTGTGTTTACAATGTAATTAGTACAGAGAGAACCTGCACCCCACCCAAAAATTTGATTCCCAGATTTCAACGGAAGTACACATTTTAAGACTCTGAATACGAAAAAGAAAGGAAACACACGTTTAGACAAAGGTCCGTGTGTGTGTTCGCGTGTGTGTGCATGCATGTGTGTATGTTTGTGTGTGTGTGTGCGTGCATGCGTGTGTGTGTATGTTTGTGTGTGTGTGTGTGTGTGTGTGTCAGCTACTTTAACATGGAAGTTTACGGGAGAGATTTTGAAACTCGAATGAACTTCTGTGAATGGATGCGAGAACGAGTGGCAAATGATATGGGGCTCGTATCCACAATCCTTTTTTCAGGCAAATCAAGGTTCCACAGCAATGAAGACGTAAATCACGATATTATACACTACTGGATTGTTGATAATCCTCACTGGTAAGGAAGGCAGCATTCCTTGAGCAATTGGGAATGAGTGTCTGCTGTGGAATCTCGGCTGACGAGCTTGTTGGATCATTTTTCTTCCAGAGGTATTTAACAGGAGTAACCTCTACCTAATGAGCTCCACTTATTACTAGAGAATGTGCTACTGAGGGAGTGAATGACGAAGTGGATTTAGCATGATGGTGGTCCTCCCAACAGCCAGTGATACTCTATTATTGTGTTATTCTAATGGTTAACAACCTGTGATCATCAGAAACCTTTCAGGTAACACACACAGCACATAGTTTGTTCTCGGATGTCGCTGATGTTTCACAATGCACCAATGAGCGGTCAGTTCAGTCAATGAAATAAAAGAAATCACATACACTAGTTAACTCCTTGGGGAGTGAACAACATTACAGAATCTCCCCAGTTTTCTCTCTCATGCTGTTTTGTGTCAGCCATTAGAGTAGCACGATAATGCAACCATCTAAATGTTGCACATCCAGTAGGAAGACAAGGACCATTTTCCTGGCTAACCATCACTTGATCTAACACCTCCCGACATCCTTCCCTGGCACTAATTATGGGGGACGTTGGTAAGGGTACTTTGTGACTACAATTGGTAACAAAATGTCTGAGCAATTTTTAAAACAAATTTATTTTAAGATTGTGTATCAAATCCTGTCATGTTTATAAAGGCATTCCTTTTTTTCTCTTCTTTTTGACATGAATCAGATACCGACTGGACAGTACTTTATGACCGCCTTGATATTTCATTGTTTCTCAAGAGGACCAACAATGAAAACTGTGAAACAATTGCACAATACAGAAGTATAAACGGTGATTGACATTAACCGCATGTCTTTAATAAAAAAATTGAATTAAGAAAATTACAGAAGATGGTCATGAAGTATCACGACCATTGGTAATACTAGGGTTAATAGTGTTTGTTTACATACTGTGCAATGTTTTCAGATTTTTTTTTCTTTTAGCATTATGCTTTTTGTAATCTAGAACAACAAGGTGCATTTTCTCGAAAGCTGCTTGAGATATTTCATGAAAAATTGTATATGTTATATTGAATATACAGCACACAACCCTGTGTAACAGAATTGTTGTATGTATTATTGTTTTTAGATAAAAATTGTATGTTGTTACTTTGACATTTCTTTAAAATCTCACCAACGTTTAACTAAGATGTTTGTTGACATTCTGTTCCACGGCATTCTGCAGCAGGACCTTCGCTATCAAACTACCAAATATGATAACGGACCTGAAATACTTATGGAGAAAATACACCTTCAAGATGAGAAAATTTAAACTGTAGAAAAGCTGAGTTTAAGATTTACTTTGATTGCTGCTGAAGTGTTTAAAAACTAAACAGCTGCGAAAGACAGGAACCTCAATAAACGCGTTTCGTCATCTTGTTCAGTCTTTTAAACGCATAAAAACAATACTTTCAGGAAACACATGGTCAAAACAGCAAGAAATATAAAAATAACCAACTCTTCTAAAGAGGAAGTAAAAATGGGGGGGGGGGGGTGACACAGTAACATTCATTGCTATTTAAATTATTTTTAACACTTGGAGTGATGCTAGAAACGGTGCTGTGTCCAGGTGGTTAGACCGTCTATCAAAGGAACTCGATGTGGTATTCATGGTGGACGAAGCGGCGTCCGGGTGGGTTTTCTCCGGGTTCTCGGTTTCCCCCCGCCACTAATTCCACCAATTGCCCCATCATCACCTTTAAATTCATCAATTTCGCCTGCATGTCATATCATCCTCTTCCTCACTCTCATACCTGATGCTGGGCTGAGCACCCGCTTCCCGATCTTCATTCTGTCCGGTTCATAGGTTCGTCTGTTCCCCGACAGGCATCTGGCCCTAGGCACAGTTTTGTTAGTCCTAGGAGCTCCCAGTGCACCATACGAGGAGAGTGATCAGGTAAAGAAGATGAAGAAGAGTGATGAGTCTTCGAGAATACAATTCTAATATTGTAAACTATTTTTAAGGGGACCAGGTAGTGATTCGTACACGATTTCAGTATTTCAAAACATAACTTTAGTTGAGGATAGCTAAACTTCTACTGCTCAGATCAAAATTTAATTTGGGATGAATATTTAGTGACTCATTGTGATTACATTGATACAGAGAACATCAAAACAATTATTTAAAATGGACATGTAATAAGGCAAAAACTGATAACATGTTTTTGAAAAAATATAACATATATAGTACTCACGGTACAAATTCCTTCTACAACATTTAAGCATATGTGTTGAAACTTTTGTAATGCACTAGGCAATGTGTATTCATAATTGGTAACCTAAATTAACTTAAATATCTCTGGCTATATTCAAAGGAAAAAATAGAAAAAAAGGTAAATTTGTTTTTGCACAACTTTTTTTTTTTTATTTTTTTTTAATTATTTTTTGGGGGGTTTTTTCAATAACAATGGGTTATATTTTGTAGAGTACATGCTTCTGGAAATACTGTAAAATTTTCATTCAAATAGGTTCAGTTGAAAAAAAATGTACCTGAGTTTGAAAAATGTCAAGTTACAGAAAACTATATTTAAAGAAAAGTGTGTCATCTCTGAAGCCCTCTTTACCCAGCGTGGCCCAGCACTCCGCCATATTTAAATGAGGTAATTTAAAGCCTTAAATGTGCCAGTACCCTTACAATTGTCCTATATATATATATACCTTCCTCTTCAAAATGATATATATGTATATCATTATATTATATTATATTATATTATATTATATTATATTATATTATATTATATTATATTATATTATATTATATTATATTATATTATATTATATTATATTATATTATATTATATTATATTATATTATATTATATTATATTATATTATATTATATTATATCATATTATATCATATTATATCATATCATATCATATCATATCATATCATATCATATCATATCATATCATATCATATCATATCATATCATATCATATCATATCATATCATATCATATCATATCATATCATATCATATCATATCATATCATATCATATCATATCATATCATATCATATCATATCATATCATATCATATCATATCATATCATATCATATCATATCATATATCATATCATATCATATCATATCATATCATATCATATCATATCATATCATATCATATCATATCATATCATATCATATCATATCATATCATATCATATCATATCATATCATATCATATCATATCATATCATATCATATCATATCATATCATATCATATCATATCATATCATATCATATCATATCATATCATATCATATCATATCATATCATATCATATCATATCATATCATATCATATCATATCATATCATATCATATCATATCATATCATATCATATCATATCATATCATATCATATCATATCATATCATATCATATCATATCATATCATATCATATCATATCATATCATATCATATCATATCATATATCATATCATATATCATATCATATCATATATCATATCATATCATATCATATCATATCATATATCATATCATATATCATATCATATCATATCATATCATATCATATCATATCATATCATATCATATCATATCATATCATATCATATCATATCATATCATATCATATCATATCATATCATATCATATCATATCATATCATATCATATCATATCATATCATATCATATCATATCATATCATATCATATCATATCATATCATATCATATTATATTATATTGGGTTTCTAGTTTTTTTTTAAAGATGAAAAACCAAAAATTGACTTTTTGAGCCCAAATCACTACCCGGTCCCCTTAAAGAACGAAAAAATAAAAAGAATCAATTTTTGAAAAATTTTATCTACACCTACCATTAAACGCGTTTATACTGAGGAGCTGGTTGATCATGGAAAGTCTTCACCAACAGTGCTTTGTGGATCTCTTACGCCTACCATATTACGCCGAGTCTAAGGTTCAATTCGATAGCGTGCCCAGGTGTGTATTAGCCAAGAATGTTATCAGCTCATAAAGTTATTAGCGCGTAACTATCAATCACAAGGACAAAGAAACACAGGATGATCTAAGAAAAGCTGGGAGAAACAAGACATCGAACACGTAACGGGCAAAATAACCTAAGAAGTTATCAGCCAGAGCACTTCCTTCATTAGAAAAGACGTGTTCGAATTCAACATTGACATACCACCACGGGATCATGTCAATAACAAAATACATTTCTGTCCCTTGCTTTAAAGAAAACAAATTGTTAAACTATTATGATTTCCAGGATAAATTGTGATATGTTATACCTATCGCTATTTTGTTACCTTAAATGTGTATAATTCTTCTTTCATCTACATGTACATTTCATTAAATCTACCTATCTCACGTTTAAACAGTGCTGCAGTTGGCCAAAAAAAATCTGATGTGTTGCACTCACATGACTTTCTCTACTCTTGTACTAATCATTCTTAAAAACTCTTATTATGCTATCTTCTTCGTGTTAGTTGAGATAAACGTTTGCAGAAATTATCTTATTGTTTATTTCCTTGTAGGTGCAAGGGGAATATGGGAATACAGTAGACTTTGGGGGATAGTCAAATCTTTTATAACCTTCCAATTCCGTTCTCTTTGTATGGTTAACATTGGTATAAAAAATTAATAACGATGTTCCATTTTACAGAATTACAAGTTCTCTAAAACTCACAAATAACAAGGCACCTCTCCGAAATGGTACACTCAACAAAATAAAATGTATTTAGACATAAATTGTGCATTTTAGCAAGATCTACATTTTTTGCATGGTAAGATTTGGTCGATGTCTTACGCGTCCTTGAAAGACATTAAACTTAAATACCAAATTTGATTTTTAAGCGACTCTTGGTTTTTGAGTTGTGCTGTCTACAGCCTGACCACACACACACACACACACACACACACACACACACACACACACACACACACACACACACACACACACACACACACACACACACGCACACGCGCACACACGCACAGGCACACGCACACGCACACACACAGAGGCACACTGACCTTTTATCTAAAAATGGTTTTTTTTTCAGGGGCCCTCCGAACATATTTCCGGTGAAACCTCGACATCGAACTTTTGGGTGGAATACAATACTGTAGGTACTAAAGAAAGTAAAAGGAACACGAAGCAATGCTAACATATTGAATGCAAATAAAAAGTAGAATTGCAAATTAAAATGTAAAGAACCTGTTAAAATAATACTACTTATACCAAGATTATTTATGAATTGCACAATTTAGTAAAGAATTAGTACACGTAGGCAATTTGAGCCAGCAATTACCGACGGATTATTTATGAACCACGTCCTTGTTCCAGCTGAGCTTTCTAGACGCATAAGAGATGGACAGTGTGGCATTTGCTTGTCCCAGTATTCACTTTCAGCTGTCCTATTACGAGTGTATTTAAGTTGATACTATTACCTCTGCCATATTATTATTAATTTCACTGGATGTGCAAACAAAAACATTTTTATCTTACAGACGTTGGGTAGAATCTACCATAAGGGTCGATGCTTTCATTTGGCAGCATAAATTGCGGATTACAGAAAACTATAAAAGTAACTAACTTATATGGTATACACTATTTCTGATGTGGGCTGCTTACACCACAATTGTATACAAAGAATGCCTAAGATAGTCTCACTACACCTGGCGTTTACATCACATTCTTTATCGTTATATGACGCCTTGATCATTGTATTGGTTCCTTTAGGACACGACGCAAGCACGTACCACTCCGTTTGCTAAATAACCTTAACCAATAACCAAAACAGAAGACACAAAATGGTGTAGAAACGAAATACACGTTTACTATTTCGGGCGTATTGATTAAAAGATAGAGAGGTGTATCATAAACGAGTGTAATCATAAACAGCTATATACAACCATTATATACCTCTTGTTCTACTTGGTGGTTCCACTTGGTTTCAATTAGCAGTTTTAGGCGCCTATATAAGAAAACACCAATAGCAGCTATGGAAATACTAACCAACCAATACCTCATTGAATATGAAATAGAAAAAGCGGCTCTTATTCAACACGAAAAGTTGATCAGACTCCCATTCAATTCATGGCACAAGAGAAATTTTGCACATACACTAAAGACTCAGGAGAGCTTTCATTCCAAAATTCAAGACATCAAGAAGAATGTATACCTTCCTAATTCAAAGGAAAACTTCATATCTAAAGTCAATCCGACACAAACATTAGACATCACATATTACTTACACCTGACAGAAGAAGTGTTCTAAAATTATTGGCATTAGAGACAATACATACTAGATTTCCAGAACACGAATGACTCCATATTTATACTGATGGATCATTGATATCAAACCGAGATGGAGCAGGGGCTGGAGTCACGTGTCACCTCCTTTCCTATTACAAATGTTTAAGTTATGGAATTACAAACTTTGATGGAGAAATTGAAGCAATTCGAATGGCCCTACAAAATCTTTTGTATAGAATTTCACATTTTCATAAAGCAGTTATTCTCTCAAATTCCAGGGCGGCAATTATAGCAATTACCTCTAAGTTGTCACCAAAAAACCAAACAATTATTGAATGTTCGAAAATCCTTACCCATCTAACCGCACTTCAAAAACACCTAGTCTTCCAATGGAAACCAGCTCACTGTGGACTGAGTGATAATGACAAACCTGATTTTCTTGCTAAAAAGGGTACCGGCAATGTGCAGAAATCTATAGTTAATCTAGCATTTTATGCAGCTAAAAGATTAGTCAACTCTGAATTCAAAAAAAGTTATTGCAAAATATTACTATGAAAAATCAAAAAATAAAAGATGGGAACTACCAAACATTCAAACTAATTCCTGAGTAGCCTCGAAAAACAGCAGTTGCAACCTTCAGGTTGATTACATGACATGATTGTCTGGCAAAACATTTAAACAGATTTGGGATATATTCTTCACCACTCTGTCCTCTATGTGATCTGCAAGAGGAAATGGACCGAGACCACCTTCAAATATGCCCGGCCACTTCTAGTGCCCCATCCATCAGTGAAAAATATTGGAGAGCAAGAGGATTAATGACTTCATTGTCAGAAATCCAGTATTACCTAACAACAACATAATAAAACAAGTTTTTTTTCGCAGCATGAGTGTGTGTGTGTGTGTGTGTGTGGGTGTGTGTGGGTGTGTGTATTGTGTGTGTGTTGTGTGTGTGTATGTGTGTGTCTGTGTCTGTGTGTGTGCGTGCGTGCGTGCGTGCGCGTGTGCGTGCGCGTGTGTGTGCGCGTGTGTGTGTGAGATTCAAAAAACACCAGGAAACGATACAAAATCCGCCAACGATTATTAACTTTGGCGTTCTTGTAAAGTATGAGTCTCCCTGAAACAGAACATGAGCACTCGATGTGATCGGGGAGCTTTCTCCAGGGCGGTGCAGGGCAGCGGACAGACATGAGTGCAAGCTACAAGGCATTGGCAGGAAACGGAAAAGCCGAGTGCAGAAATCGGTCGAGGTTGCTCATTTGCAGTGCTCTAGTATTAAGTAAGCATTTCTCGAGTTTAGTGCCCTGAGATTGCGACGCATCGGAATTAGAGAGCGTGTCAGACATATAGCCAGATATCCATTAGCCTTGGCCACGTATTGCTAGTATCATAAAAACGGCGCTTGTGGATGGAAATGAACACCATCTTAAATGGTAGGATGGCGCCAGACTCTTCCCTAAGCATTTTGTTTAATTCTAATCGCAGTTTCTTCCAAATGACTGACTCACTCTCACCATTCCATTCTTTTATGATACCTTGGTTCATTACGTTGCGGTTTTTACGGAGTAGATAAACCTGTTATGGACTGCTCTGAACCAGATTGGATTTATTATATTATTAATTAAGTACGATACAGGAGATTTCTATGAAATTGATCTGGATGAGAAATCAAAGCCGATGAACCTTAACAGGAGATGGCGATTTTAAACAGCGTCTGTATACTTCCAAGCTAAACAGTTAATTACCGTTTAAGAACCGTTATATGGGCTTGTGCTTTGTTATTAATTCAGAAATCAAGTTTAGTGCTTCTAATGAAAGCTAAGTATGAGGTGGTTGTACCAGCAGCTGGTGACTCTGACCCGCATTCGTGGGTTCGATTCCCGTTGCCGATCATCCTGCCTTATGATCTTTTGGGGGGTTTCCTCGAGCCGATAGGGGAATGCTGGGGAGGATAATTGCATCCCCCGGGTTTCCCATTTCTCCATTTCACTTCACTTTTCATTTTATTTCACCTTTCATCCTGGTTGGCTATTTAAGGGTTCTAGGTGTCGGCGACAGTTTCGATGTGTATAGCAGGAAATGTTCACTGGAAATGCTCGTCCTGTGGATCGAGGGAGGTGTCTGGTTCCTGAGCCGCCTCCCAGGATGTGTAAGTCTGTTGGGGCATGGGAGCCAGTTGTGCGAGCCGCCACCGGGGGGTTTCAATGTGTTGCTGTTAGACGTCCTGCCCTCTGCTCTTGTCTCTCCCCATATCCTGCTACACTTCATATCCTCTCACCTCACACCTCCCTTCTGAGGGCGCTCCGTTACGGACTTTGATCAGTCTTCTATTGCTCTATGTACTACCCCATCCAGATCTTGTCATGGAGTCAAGAGGTGTTTGTGTATCTATAAGAACAATAACTTAGTAATATTACACAAAATGTGTAAGTATTGTAGTAAGAAGGAGAAAAGCAATATGAGAGCCATTCCATGCTAAATGATCCACCACTATATTTTTAAATAAATTTCATTACAGTGTATAAAATGATTAGTTTGTTTCTGCATATAATTTCCCTAATCTGTGAAAAATTTGTGAAAGCATCTAGAAATAAATGGATTTGGCCTAGAGATGATTCTTTAACTCAGAATATCTATTGATACAATCATCTGCAAAGTGAAGCCTTAGGTCAGCAATTTTCTTAGAAGTATAAACAATTTTGCAGTTTATCACTATCTGTAAATGTTAATATTTATAATAATTGTAACTGAAGTGTGTTGTGAAGTTATTTCCCTAAAAATACAGACACGTCATGTTCCTTCATGCACCTAAATACTGTCAAAGATTACCCATATTTAGTAACTGAATTAACAATGTTTGGCTATGTATTCACTTTATTCAAGCGTACGACATTAAACATTAAATTCAGAGGCACCATTCCAAAAGTTTTGCGTCCACTATAATCTAAACACAATGTCCATTAATCCAAGTCTGAAAAGTGGGAGAGAAATTTATTGCAACAAAAAGGCAACAAACTGTGGGTTCTTTTAAATTTAATTTAAAAAAAAGTTGAATCTATTGAAATACGCCATAAGAAAAAGTTGTCATTCATTCAATTTTCTATGAATATAGCCATAAAGCAAGAACCTTCAATCAATAATTTTTCAGCCAGGTAATGATACATTTTTGATAAAAATACTTTTTCTAGAAAACTATAAACTTTTCAACATTTTGGTACTAGACTTTCTTGTTATTCACAACACGAGAATATCGCTGTTAAAGTCTGACGGATTATTTCACTTCCATTCTGTATATTGCACCCAAAAATTCGATGTCGAGATTTCACCGGAAATATATGTTTTAAGGCCCCTGAATCCAAAAACAAGCATTTTTATAAAATGGTCCTTATGTGTATGTCTATCTGTATGTCAGCCTGTGGACAGCATAACTCAAAAACTAAAAGTCGTTTAAAAATCAAAGTTCATATTAAAGGCTAATGCCTTTCAAAGATGCGGCAAAAAGATATTGAAGAAATTCCTCCACCCTAAACTACCCTTTACATGGAAAATTTTTCGAAAATTTTGATTCTCTTCAAAATGGCTCTAATGATTTTGATTAAAATGACGCATGTATGAGATATTTTTATAACAAATGCAATACATATCTTGAATTTTCTGGCTACAGCCCATGTAGTCCGGTTTACTCTGGATGACTTTTGCACAATTGACAAATCGTAAGAGATAAACCAAATCTTACTATACAAAAATGTAGATCTTGCTAAAACTCACAATTTGGTCTGATGTTTTTTTTTTTTTTTTTTTTTTTTTTTTTTTTTTTTTTTTTTTTAAGTGAACCATTTCAAAGATATTCTCTGTTATTTGTGTCAGTTTCGGAAAACTTAAGCTTTCGTCAAGTGCAACACGTTGTACATTTCTATATCTTAACCGTGCAAAGAGAACGAAATCTCAAAGCTTTAAAACATTTGACTGTCGCTAAAAGCCTACTGTTTTCTCACATTCCCCTTGTACCTACAACGAAATAAGCAATAACATAATTTCTGCAAATGTTTATCTTAACTAACACGAAGATGTAAAATAAGAGTTTATAAGAATAGTTAGTACAAGAGTAGAAAAAGTTATGAGTATAATACATCAGATATTTACTTTCCTGTTCAACATTATTCACAGTTTCTGTGCTTCACTTTGGGCTAGACAAGGAAGAGAACCGTAGAGTGCAGTTGAGGATTATACAATGTTGTCTGGCAGTGTCGCCAAAGTGTTGATGGATTCGTCCTTCTTGGCTCCTGCTCATGACTCTAGGTGAATCAAACCACATTCCATCGACTCTTGTATCTAATTGGAAACATGCAAAACAATGTTGGGGGGAGGGAAGCTGGAAAGGCAGTCGAGTAACCTGCAGTATTAATAGAATGAATTTGGTTTAGGCGATACACAGCACTACACTCTTTCTAAAGTGGACTATTTTGATGACTGACTTGTTTCCTGCCTTTATATTTACTTGGTACGATTACCAAATTTCGTAGATCTATATAGCGTTCCACTCTTAGAAGACAGTATGGAGTTAAATGGGACATCTCTGTCTCTATCTAGCGCATACAAGTTGCCATTAGCCGCGTCCTTTTCTACCCTCGCTCTGTTGCCAGGTTCCTAATAGCATGGTATAAATATTCATTTGTTATAAATTTCAGGTTTGAACACATTATCCTATGCAGAATTTTTTTCTCTATCAGGTTATATCTTTTTCAGAGTCATTATACATTTCTATAGGTCCAAATTTCTTCAGAAAACGTTTTTTTCAATAGAAGTCCGATATTTGCTGTTTCTACACTCATCACGCACTAACTAACAAACTAACAGCTAGAATGCATCTATATTTTTTTCTTAGGTAGAGTAAACTATAGTGCTACTACCTGCCTACTTTGAATTCTCTATGTTTACCCAGTTAAGTGTTATAATTTTTTTAAATTAAATGTTTTCGGAAAATTTTATATATGTGCACTGCAAAAGTTACGCAGTGTGAAACTTTTTTGTTATTGAGTTTACATCAGGGAATCAGCGAGAACAAATGTTGAGGAAGGTTGGAGAAAGTTTTTAAAATAAACCAAAAGGCAGTAACCTCTTTCTTTTATCCAGTAAGGCAAACAAAAGGTATTCATCTATTCAGCGTCAGGCCTGACACAGAAGATAGTATAAGGAGCAGCACTAGCATTAGTTCGAAAGAAGCCGTGTGTGTAACTGTGAGCTGTTATTGCGTTATTTGTTTAATATTTTTGTAAATATTTGTAGTTATGGAGGGTGAAGCTAGGAAGGGACGATATGTTGGTAAATAAAGAAGTAAGGAACGCCAAATAATTATGGATGTGTTAGATTATTTTTTAAGTAAAATGCGTGTAAGTAAGGCGGTAAAAGAAACAGCTAAGGCTATCGGGTGTTCAGAAGCAGTAGTGTGTATGATTAAAAAGGAACTAATGAAAGGACCTCTAAGAACGCCATCGAAAAAGAAAGCAAAAAGGGCGGGACTACACAAAACGCTAGGTTAACGCAATATGGTTGAATAGTGCAAGGTGGAGTGCGGCGAATTGTTCATTCTTTACTGTTTGCAAATATTCCACCCACGCTGAATATAATTTTGTCACAGTTCAACAGTGATGAGACCCTACCAAATTTCTCAAGGGCCACTCTGATTTGGGGTTCGAATATGAAAGAAAGGGTAACAAGTGCATATTAATAGAAAGAGACGATATCGATATCATCAGATAGCGACATAAATATTTAAAAGACGTAAAAGGTTTAGGGACCAGGGGAAATCAATTGTTCATACAGACGAGTCATTTGTAAATTTAGGTCATACAGTAACAAAGGCGTGGAGGGATACCAAAGTTAAAAGTGCCCGTCTCGTCAAGTAGCAATTGAAGGACTAAGTACAGGACTCAGGCCACCTCGAGTCGCTCGCGGAGAGATTCGCAACTAGTACATGTTGCAACACTGCGCTCCATTTAACGTGTACTGTCTTTTAAGGGTGAGACGCGCTTTAGTAGAAGCGAATCCTAACTTCAGACCTGCGATAATTCAATGCTTGAGAATATTTATCATTCGCTTAATGTTTTGTTTTTGTTGGGAAGGGAAGTAATCACACTGAGATCATACTCTCTGCATATGCACATCCATAGTGTCACTTAAAATAGTTTCGGGTTTCTATTTTTTATTTTAGTGGTACTTATTACCTATCCGTACTACCGTAGGCCTTTACGAGGAAACGTCAGTGGGGTGTTCTACTCTCTGGAGGGGTGAGGGGAGATGTACTACATGGGAGCTTACGTTGGTGTCATAAATAGATGTACTGTCTACATTGAATACATCGCGCAACGTTAGTATCCCAGCATTACTTGCACAAGAATGTATGTTTTCTAAGAAGCATGCGCTTTAACCATATCTTCAAACCCTAGCCGTAATCTAACTCAGATAACACTAGAGTTGTTGATGTCAAAACATTTCTAGCAGCCACATTCCCGTGAGAGGAACATAGTACAAAGGGCTTCACAGGCGTTGTACACTGCTGATCAGACATAGGAATTTTCAAGCAGTTGGCTTAAAGCCAGCTACACTTAAACCATTGTGAATACACAAAACGTAATAACATGGACCATGTGTCACTGACGGCAGGTAAAACATGGTCTCATGATTGGTCTGCACACGCCAACAGACTTAACGAGCGTTGGGTTTGGTCTGTTGTCTGTGACGCCAATGGATCAAGTCTGGTAACAGTTAACCTAATGTCCTGGCTTTTATACTTGGAAATTCCTATGCCTTCTAATGACACATATGTACAGTGAAACGATACTTGGGAAGGAAACGTTCCTGCCCTAAGTTTAGTGTACCTACCTGACATTTTCCAGTTATAAGGCCTAAGAAAAATCTGGAAGAAACCATTAGTCAGTGAGGATAGTTCTGATGGGATGCCCAGTGGTGAGCCTTTACGCCGAGTCCGCAGAGCCTCCTCTGCAATACCGGCGTGAGATTCTCTTGGCAACTTACGGTTGTGCGCTTAGATGCATGCCTAAACACCCAACGTTTTCTTCTTTTTTCACCACCACGCTAAGAGAACGATATAGGAATAGCACCCTTAGTCCTAAGCCTGCGGGGTTCCGTTTCCAAGACCTTCTAGTGAAGCTTGGAGTGGAACTGCCTAAGATGTTCGCCAAGGGCGAGAGGCTTTATCCCCTTTGGCTATCTGGCACGCCCCATGTAGATCTTGGGATCACCAGAAGTCCACGATGCCTATTTCAAGTATCCGCACGTGTTTCTTAGAATTTCTGTCAGGCTACACTGACCGTCGATATATTTACACCGATGGGTCAAAGAGCGCCAACGGTGTTGGATGTGCTTATGTTTATGGAACCGAACCATATACATTCGATTTTCCAAATAGCACTTCCATTTTTACTGCAGAGCTTTATGCAATTTATCGAGCCGTCTTGTATGTTCGCCGTCGTAAATTAGGTGACTGCCTGATTTTGAGCGATTCCCTTAGTGCACTGCAGAGCCTTTGTCAGTTGTACAACCCCCACCCTATTGTACAGCGTATCCAGGATGCCCTCCATGTTTTACACCCTTCTGGCGTTGACGTGGTGTGTGCATGGATTCCTGGTCACGTAGGTTTGCCGGGGAATGAAATGGCAGATTTAGCAGCAAAGACGGCAACTACAGAACCCAGCATTACCATCTCACGTGTTACTTAGGTTTGAAGTGCGGAGAGCGGTGCTGTCGTCCTGACACGAAGAGTGGTCAGCTCTGCGCGGTAATAAGCTTAGAGAAGTGAAAAAACTTCCGATAAACTGGGTAACCTCCTGTCGCATATCTCGCCGCAAGGAGGTTAGGTTGGCTCGATTAAGAATAGGGCACTGCAATTTTTCACATGGTTACTTATTTAAATGGGACCCTGCGCCTCTATGTCCGCTGTATGACAACCTTTTGTCTGTTCGCCACGTGCTGCTGGAGTGTTGCTCTCTAGCGTACCTTAGGGATTCTCTGCAGCTGCCTGCCAGATTTGCAGAGGACGACAAAACAGCGGTTGATAGAGTTTTTAAGTTTTTAGCGGATTGTAATATCAATTTGAGGATTTAAAATTTTAGATATTTGTTTATGCCTTTTGACCTATTTATTACATTGTTTTATATCCGGCTATTGCCGCGGATTTTACGTTTATGTGTATTTTGTCTTTGATACTAGTAATTTATTTTTGATTCAAGTTTATACCTGGCTATTGCCATGAATTTTAGAAGGGCGCTAATGACCTAGATGCTGAGCGCCCTTAAAACCCACAAATCATCATCATCTGATGAGATCTAAACCGCGAACCTCCAGATCCTCTGACCATGGCTTAAGCACTCCCGTCACACGCGTTGGTCACCAAGTTTGCTAAATATTATTTTATTAGTCACCTAAACTTTGTAGAGTCGTAATTTTAAGTAAAATGTAACTGATATACGCAAATACTTTTAAAATGCTCACAATTAATAACATGGCGGTGTGTAAAATATGCGGAAAACTTTTTTTCGTGATTGAAATTCACACAATACGTTTAATATAAAAAGTACGTTTACAGAACCTTCATTGAAAAAAAAAAAAAAAAAAAAAAAAAAAAACAACAACAACAACAACAAAATTGCTCGAATTTCTCACTGCTGTCAGGATGTAATCTTGTTACATTTGCAAATGAAAAGCAATGCAAAATATCTGATATATATATATTATAGCTATATAGCTTCGAGGTGCGTCAAATCTTGTAAAATAGTGAAATAAATTCACGCGAATGTGAATAAATTATTTTAACAGAATGTATATTAGTTAAAATGCAAGAAACATTTCAGTAATTGGAGAAAACGTACAGAAACATTCACAATTAGCATATGATACAAACTTGGTTATACTGGGTTATTCAAAATGATTTCCGGGATTTAAAAAACTCATAATATCCACTGGAATTGAGGTAGTATTACGAAACACATTTCATTGTGCACTGGAAGCTATAAAGTTGTTTTACGTCCATTAAAAGTTCGCAATATATATATAAATCTTTGGTCACTCCACGCCCTTCTACATAATAATTTGTGTCATCCCTCACAGTCCTCAACATATCAGTGGTAATATGTACTTAGGATGCGCTTGTTCAGTTCCAGAGTATTCACCTTAGAAGAGGGACTATGACTTAAACTTGACGGATCCCCGTACGAAGAAATTACATTGTGCTAGATCTGGTGAATGTGGTGGCCCTACCAAGAGTATCTTATCACCATCTGTTTTACTACGATCCATATTAGTGCTAAGCATCATGTTGTAAACACTGCAGTAACTGCCATTTGACGATACTACAAAAACTTCGAATGTTTGTCCCCTAAAGGAGGCCATCCGACTCCTGCAGCTGCTTTGGTGTGGACCCTAGTACCCGTATACTTCTGATGTTACCAGAAGTACGCTGGGCCAAACACCTGATCCCCTCGAGAGAGAGAGAGAGAGAGAGAGAGAGAGAGAGAGAGAGAGAGAGACTTGTTCGGATGGGTTGGGCTCGGTGAGGCAGGGGGTTTACGAAGCCCATGTGAGATTGGGTACATCTGTGCGGTGATGTCCAGGCAGGGTTTTTGGACACCTGAATATCTTCCAATATCAATCTGGAAAACTTGGGACGGTGTACTATGGCTGACACAAAATGTAATGGGGATGGCATAAGGAGCTGGTCAACACTAAATCCAATCAGAGGCTTGCCAAGCCTTGGGCTCTTGTACAGTTAAACACGCTGTGAATCCTGTTCTAAAGCCGGTGATATACACATCATTTTACCCCACAGAGTTTATTTGCACAAAGGAAATGAATAGTAGCGGTAAGATATCAGCCGCCGTTACATTTTGTGTGTGGCATAGTTCGTTGTTGGCCCTACCGAGATTTTTGGTAGCCTTCCCCTGTGGAGTTGATGCGCGTAAATAGCGTACCCACTTTCGTTTTGGACTCGACTTGTCATGAGCAAAGACTCACGCAGAGGACGCTGCTGCTGGTGCAGGTGCTGCTGCTGCCGCTGCTACCGACACCACTACCACCACTATCACCACCACCGCCACCACCACCGCCACCGCCACCACTACCACTACCACTACTACTGCGACAGTCATCCTAAAAGGACCAAGGAAGCGACAAGAAATTGTCTTTACCATTAGCAAAATACGGTTGCACCTAAGAAAGCAATCAGATACTTTGGTGTGATGCTGGGAGATGCAGGCACATTTGGTGAGCACATCAGGGCGGTAACTGAGAAGGCTGAGAAGAAAGCTGCAGTACTGGGCAGATCAATGCCTACTATTGGGGGCCCACGTACGATGAAGAGGCAGATATAATGTGGAGCAGTCTATTCAATGCTGCTGCACGCTGCGTCCGTGTGGTTCGTGGCACTCAGGAAAGAAATATATAGAAATTATATGATAAAGGAACAGAGAAAGTTGCTATTGAGTGGTATGTGGACATAAGACCATGTCCACCAAAGTCCTACAGTTGCTGGAGCCATCCCCATAGATCCCCTTGAGGGAAAACTTAATAAATGAGTGGAAAAGAAGATGGATCGATACTACTGATGTAGCACAGTGGACCAAGAAGATTATTCCAGATATCCCTAAGTGGTTAAACTGTAAACACAGATATGTCAATTATTTGCTTACTCACGTTTTGACAGGTCCCGGAAGATTTTGGCATTATGCCAAGAGAATGGGCAGGACAAATGGTGACAAATGTGCTTACTGTGTTGAGAGGACCACAGTGGAACATTTTTTTCCACTACGAAAAATGGGAGATAAACAGAAACGCGACTTACCACAAACTTGGACTGGTTGTAAGTACAAATAACATCCAAGGCACTGTGTTACGAAGCTCAAACGCTTGGACCATATTGAAAACCCTAGCAAAGACTATCATGCAGACTAAAGAAAGGGAAGATAGGAACAATTAGTTAATGTGAGTAACAGACAGCTACCATTTTTTGATGTTATGCTAGCATCAGCAGTCCCAAAATGTTATGGAGAGTATGCAGGGGTTTTTTAGTTGGTAAGAGCCCAACTCGCCAGACTCGGTATCTCTTGAAGATTTTACCACTGCTCATTTATATTTAAAAAAAAAATATATATCTTCTACTACTTCTTGTATTAGAGACCTTAGCATCGCGTAAATCTCTTTGTCCATCACAACGATGTTAATAATAATAGCAATAATAATAATAAGAGTAATAACAATAATCGTAAGTTTTCATTACCCCCCAAAAAATCACGAAGTCCCACAATCGCTTTGAACAATCCTGTTTGTGCTTCACTCTGAAAACAGAAAAATAAAATGTACTTCTTTTTGAAGTTAGTATCGAACACCGGTCCTCAAATATCAGACTGTTGATTGGATGCAGTGTATCACAAAATAATGGTGTCTTCTCATGCATAGTTTTTAATGGTACCTTTAATATTTTATTCTCTCTGAAGTTAGTAAATGTTGTAGAAGTCAATTTTCCTTTAAGATGTGAAATTCTTAAATAAAAAAAGATAAAAGAACAAAAACGAAAGAAAGAAAAACAACGTAAGACATTCCAGTGAAATCAAAGGGTGTGTGCTTCACTTAACTCAATGACCTAGCATGACATATGTATTACCACAAGATAAGTTTCCTGACTTAATTGAAAATTTGTGAAAAAGTAGCACATTCCCAAGGAAACTCCAAGTCCATTATGTTCTCCACATGGAAACGCTAAGACAAATCTCTGTATTTTAAAAATGTTCCCTGAGTTGGTACAGGAGGAGAACTTGTTTGAAGGGAAGAGGTAAAGCGCTTAAGCAACAAAAGAAGAGTTTTCCCAATTACAAAAATACTTTTATTCTACTATGCGCCGAAGTGTAATGTATATGAGCAGGTCTAGAGTTAGAAACTCCTAAGCCCAGAGATGCAAAAATAAAGGTTTAGAGCGCTGTTAATTAAAACTGTAAAGAGTTTCTTCCCCGTAGTAGATACTTTTATGTATATTTTTATTTTGACTTCTCATTCAGCCAGAAGAAAAACCTCGAGAACGTGCACGTGGCAAGGTGAAAATGGAAAACTTTTCTGTAATAAAAAAACGACACGCAGTATTAGTGGGGTAACAGATTCGGATAAAAATGTAACACTTACGGAAGATATTCCAGAATCCCATATTCCTATTACGCTTTTCTAATGTTCCACATTCTTTTAAGAACATACTGTAGAATTTCCTTTTTTTTATGCTCAAAACTTCCATTCAAGTAATCCAAATTCTTAATAAAGTAAAGAAAGAGTACAAGAGTTAATTCTAACAAAATTAACCTGCTACTCGTATTAATGGCTGCTTTGTGTTTTTAAAATAGTTTTGAAAACTCAGTTATCGCAGCAACTGGGTTTTTGGAGGTATTATAACTAACCCCTAGCGCAACAGCCCTTCGCGGGCCAAGGCTTACCGCCCGACCGCTGCATCTCATACCTCTGCCCACTCCAGATGTCATGAGTGGGGTGCAGAACTGGAGGGTGCGCCGTGGTCAGCACCCCGAGTCATCTCGGCCAGTTATGCGGCCTTCGCGACCTGGGGTCGTCATTTCTTTATTCAAATCTCTCCTCAATTGTCCCCTCCGTTAGCTAACGAAGCTGAGTGCACCCCGTGCCAGACATCCCATCGGGGGAAAATCCCCCCGCCAAACACTCCTATCATAAAGGGTTACGAGACAATGCTACACAGTTAATCTTATTAATTTCTTTGTGGCCGCTCATGTTTTATAATTATATTCAATTAAAATTCCATGTACACCCCTTTTTCATATGCATTACAAATTTTATACTTTCACCCCCAAAAATGCATTTAAAATATGCAATAGAGCTGAGCTACAGGTGATGCAAATAGCACGGAATAGGATCACATAATTTCATCTTGAATTTGAACATGCTTGGAACGGACAACCTCGCGTTTTTTTCAGCCCACAAAGAACATCATGTAATTTTCTTGTACAGTTACTGACAAATTGATAAAAGGTGTATTACATTATTTGAAGGACTCGACTGTATTTGCATTGTTGTGTTAAGGGAGTTAGATTTTTATGATCTCGCTCAACCTCCAACTTCTACTTCTCTCTCCCCTTCCCTCATTCTCTCTCTCTCACTCAGGGTCTCTGTCTCTCTCTGACTCACGTTCTGTCCTTGTGTCACCCCCACTCTCCGTTTCTCTATCAACTTATCTTCCTGTCTCACCCTCTACTCACTCATTTCTCATCCCTTCCCTTCTCTCCTACTCACTAATTTTCTCCATCTGCATTTCAAATCTTACCTACATCTCTTTTTCTCCTTGTATGACACTTTTTTCTCAAGACATATCTGCTTTTCCGAGATTTTAGTAAAATGAATACATAACTAATGGGTTTAATGTTACGCAAATGTGTGACTACTTGAAGTGGTATTTAGAGATTGGAATAACATATTCAGGGTTGTAATATATCAAAGTGCAACTGGTTTGGTATATCAATAAACTAATGAATCATTTCTTAAGTTATCCACAGATCATAAACTCACATTCACACACACACATCAAATACCTCTATACCCAAAATAATTGGATTCATTACCTACGATTCACTAGGTATGATAGTGTTACCTGAGCATAAAGACCCTAAAATTAACAATTTTCCGCCATATATTTCTGGTCTTTACTTTTAACATATTTTAAGGAGAGTTTTAACGATTTCTGCATTTCAGGATAAAGAATGGCCCCATGTCTACGCAATATCATCTTTTTTACACTGAAGATAGAAACCTATATTAAATATTCACCTTATTCTTCTAGGAATAAACAAGAAGATGATTTTAGAGCACGCCCTATTTAAAAACCTGACATTTTATGAAAAGGGGTGGAAGCAAGAGATAGGTGTAGACAGCTTTTGCGGGAGAAAGAAGATAAGTCACGAATTATTAATAAGGAGGTTTCATATTAAGAAACGTTTTCACGTTGATGAGAAGGGGTTGTGCTTGTATGTTTATGAGAAGGGTTTATAATACTAAAAAGTGCAATAAAACAATGAAATGACGAGTAGATATAACTGAAGATTTGTGCAATCCCCTTCTTAACCGTAAAAAGATGCATACCTGCCCGTCCTGTTGTTGGACCCCCCGTAAGTGCATGTCAAAACTTGCTGTCAGAACTGCCAACCTTTTACTTAGATCGTGGGAGGACAAGTGTATATCGTGAAACATTACATGGGAGGTAAGGAAAAGTAAACCACGGGTCTTGACTGAAGTTTCTCATTATCTCGAGTAATGCATCGAGTAGACCTGTAGCATAACTTGACAATCCTTCTGGTTCTTGCCGAGGCTGGCCACCTCTTGATTAGGGCGTCAGTCCAGTATAAGGGTGGGTGCAGGCAGGGTTCTGGTCTGTCCAAGATATTCTCCCAAGAACTTTTCGTTGTCATGGGGACAATTTAAGATACTAAATAGCTTGGGGCTTTTGGCTTATTCTCCAGAGTAGGCAGATTTCTTAAGGATCTCACGCGAACTTATCAACTTGGCAAAAAAGGGGACAAATATTTTGAATCCAAAGGTATCTACTCCACCATTTCATTCAGCAGACATGATTATTAAATATTTATTTAAAGCTGAAAGATATGAAGAACTCCAAAAATTAAGCGAGAGAAAAAATGGTCATCACTCTTAAATAAACCAACACCACAAGGATCATCTAGAAGTGAAAATGTAGCAGCTTTCCGCATAGCAACAGGCCATGATTGTCTGACAGAACACGTACATCGTAAGAAAATTCTCGATTCACCAAAATTCTCGGTGCACTCCAGAGATTACGGAATACAACAAATGGTCAACTCTATTGGGAAGCCAGAAGACTGATGCCAATGGTCCACAAGTCTAGAGCATTAGATTACATAAATAACTATTAACCTACGAATTTTAAGTTGGAAATTGCGTGGAAAATAACAAGAGGATTTGGTGTTTTCTATCACTGTTTCTCTATACCTTAAAATAACATCAACAAGAACAACAAATGAAGTCTTTATAGCATCAGTCCTAAACAGGCAATTCGCAAAGTAACGTCTAATTTTTATCAACATCAAACCATCACAGATACCTGAAAAGTGGTTGCTCTATTTAATCCCATACATCTTTCTCTATTTTTGTACCTAGTTGCCATATGTGTTTAAATACTGGCCATAACGTTCTACAAGCTTTTGTATGCCGACGTCATAGAAGTCTGCCACCTGTGAGGATAACCATTCGTTGGATAACCAGTGGGTAACTACGGGATAACCGGTGGAAATTGTCAATCGACGACGTTCATGGATCTTCTCATCCATGGTAGTGACCAAAACTTCTGCAATCATTGACGGCCGGCCAGAATGCAGTTCATTATGGACATTGTCCCGTCCAACCTTGAAAGCTCTCATCCACTTATGCACTTTGCTGTCACTCATCGCATTGGGTCCATGGACTTCACTGATCTGTCGATGAATTTCCGCTGCTGAAACGTTCCTTGCTGTCAAAAACCGAATCACAGACTGTGCTTCACAGTCGGCGGGCACATCTATTGTTTTAAACACTTTAAACCGACACTGTGAACGTCACACTGCAACACTACCAATGCAAATGACGTCGTTTTACGCGCAAGGCATGCCGGGAGTCGCTGCGCATGCCTGTTTCAATATTTACGTGAAATTCGATGAGTTACTGTGATTCGGACCTTACATTATGAATTGCACACGTATTAGGATATAAGACTTGAGGGCGCACCACCAAGCATTAAACTCAAAGTGTACATAATTCTGCAAAGCTGCCCTTTGTTATGAACAGTACATATACACTGCCTATACTGCTCGCAAAAGTTAAAGGCATGTGAACGCTGGCCAATGCTGAAGCGGAGCGCTGCTGCCAAGCGTAGTGCGTGTACCGGCTGAGGCTCTGTACAAAAGGCGCATGGGATACGTGTACCACATTTGACAACGCTAGGAGGGGCAAGCTTAGGATTAGCCGGAGTCTGCAGCACGGCCCGCCTCCATGTCCCTTTAACTTTTGCGAAGATTATAACTCTTGCGTACCTTTTGAAAATGTCAACAGCAAATCTCTGTTTTTAAAAAGAAACCGTGATATTCCTGATCAGAAAATTTTACATAACGAGGTATAGCATTATGCAAATATAACAAAGTAAGTCAAATTAAGAGAAAGTGATTAATAAAAATGCTCACGCCCATCTTGCGAATCTTGACTTGCAGCGTTCCTATGGGCAGGGGCGGCGCGTCCTATATGTTCAGTAGTTCAGTGAACCCCCGGAGAAAGGTTGTTTGTGCAAATTATGTTTAAACAATCATTTTTTGTTTCTTTCTCGTCTTAGGTAATTTTATGTGCATTTTCAAAGTATTTTATCCCACTGAAAACATTTAAGTCGTTCAGATAGCACGCATGCGCGCCAAGGTTTGCCCAGACATTGTCGAGGTTCAATTCCTCTTGTGAACTTCCAAATGTAAGCTTATGGGTATTGTTTCGGCAGGGAGAGGCGAGAGGGGTGGTTGCTAGGTATAGGTGTATACGCGCTGGCCGGAGTAGCAGCTCCAACTGCAAGTCGGACTGGCGGAAACGCACGAATCGACCCGAACTAAAACCAACCTAACCAGAACAATTAGCATGTGTGTTTTCACTGTAATAATGGAGTGATTGTCTACAATCGTTTAACTGTATTACAGTGTATTCAGTTATTTACTTGTGTTTTAGTGTTTATTTGCTATTCGTCTGTTCTTAGAGTAATTTTCCAAGAAGAATGAATAGCTTTCAGTATCCTTTAGAAAGAGATGCTACTAATTTACTTGACCAGCACTACTTTCCTTCGTTGTAAAATAAATTTCCTGAACAAATCCATTCTGACGTGCAGTTCTATCCATTTTTAAACAAATCTAAGTTAAAACAGAGCTACAAATCATTTATTCTTGAAATGTTTTTGAAGAAATGAAAAGTGCAATAGCCCTTCTAAAGTTTTCAATTGAAAATAACCTGCAAGAACTCTTTGATGATGTTATGAAATTGTTGAAATTAGTAGCTACTATTCCAATGACGTGTGAAGCAGTGAGATGTTTCTCCACTTTGTCTGGATCAAAACATTTCTTAGAAGTACCATAGATGAAGATGGTTGTCTGCTCTTGCCATGCAGTCTATTGACAGTCTTCCATATTTCAACGAGAATCATAGACAGATTCGCCAAGCAAAAGGAAAGGAGGATGGAGTTTCTCTACAAATATACCTTTACAGGAGATTCAACCCCATCAATGTTATCAGGCTGGTTTAAAGTAATTTCAGAGCTACCGAAATACTTTATTCAATTTAGAAAATCAAACTATTTAGAAAGGTAAGCTACATAATGCACTAAAAGTAGTGAGCCCCCTGTTATTTTAGGCACCAGCCGCCATTGCCTATGGGCAACGAATGATTTTTTGGGCGATTTAGTAAGTGTATCAAGAGATAAGTTTGGGATTTTGAGTGAATATGCTTTGAGATTGTGGAAAACTGTAATATCTAACGGTTGTCTCAAGAATAAATAGGATTCTTTCTGAAAACTAACCCTTATAATGAGATGCTTGATTGTGTTTTTTCAGTGAAACCATCAGCGGTGTGGTTCTCATCACTGAGTAGCATATTTTCATAGTAGAGAATTTCTTTACGAACTGCAAGGCAATTCAAGGTTTTGGCCAGTGTCAAACATTTTTCAGTTTTAGCTTTTCCACAGTCAGAAAATTTGCGGTATGACTCAAAATCTGTACGTCTTTATCTGATGTCTTTCCTTGGAATATATATATGTCGCCCTCTTTCTTACAACTGGTTCAGTTACGAACTTAAAAATGATAATGTAGACAAAATAAGTAATTATTTATAAGGATGCTGTGAAAACTGTTACAATAAATTAGCACAAATATCATGTAGCTCGTGGGAATAGGCAGTGAGTTTTATTGTGCCCGTGTAAAATAACATCGCTTCATCGGTTCCATGAAATTGACTTGCCAGTCCATATCAATTTTTGCACGCCACAAGGCTTCAAAGTTCCCATGCTCGCTAAAGTGCCTAGCTTTGGTGTTTCATGACGCAGGGGATTGCAGGTTCGAGCTTGCCTGGAGCATGGGTGTTTTTGTGTATGTGTATGTATCTGTGTCAATAAAATGAGAAAACAATCAGAAAAAAGGGAAATTATCAACGGCGTAAAACATGACGGTTCTCTCTCATGTCCCATCTTCATATGTCGCCCCCGCCCCTCCATGTCGGTTCCTTGGATCTATATAATTTAATGAATAATCGCAGCCAAATAACCATACTTGGAATATAGTTTACATTATTGGTTTACATGCTTGCATATTCACTTACTGTCTCTGTTGTTTTCGTTCCTTGTTCTCTGTCCAACACCTGCGCATCACAAAAACTGCTGACAACACTGACAGGGAAAAGAGAAGAAATACAACTGGGCTTCTATGCCACAGGAGCCATGGTAGACAGATCATGGACAAAGCCAAACTTTGAAATAAGACACGTCATTACAAGATTGGAAGTCCACGTATTTCATCACCTAATGTGCAAAAACACAAACTTCCATGAACCAAATATTGACTGTGAATTTTGGATCTACATAAGCTGACCAAATACACTTGGGTTCTCTCACTTTCCTCTCGCTTTCTCTTGAGGAGATCCCACACTGAAATTTAGTATACATATCCCCAAAACCGGCATTTGTATTCCATGACCTTAAAATAGATAGGTACTGCAAATTCAAGATTTATTTTGACCTTTTGTGCTATAAGTACCTATATTGATACAATGCAGGTTAAAAATCCAGAATGAAAATAGTTTCCATTTTGAAACTTTTGGAAACCTTTTTCAGCATATTTACTTATTCAGAATGTCGTGCCTGATGCAGCTTTCATACATTTGTTTTCTGAAACTTCTCATGTAGATTCCCAAAACACAAGCAGTTAAATTTCCTTTCTAAAGGTCTTTGAGTTATTTATTTTTAAAGCTATATAAAAGTTCACAAATATAAGTTGTACATGACGGAATTTAAAACCTATGATCCTTTGTACCAATGCTAGTTAAACAATATTATGTGGAATATTTGTGCATTAAAATCAGATAAATGACATGGAAATTTAAGACCATTATTTTCAAATTACTTTTTTGAGTAACATTTGGCATTGGACAGTCAAATTCAGCTTTAAATTTAACAACTTTGAAACAAAGAGAGACATCACACAGAAGCTTAAAGTGATCTTATGAATATATAAAACAAAATTGAAAATAAATTTTCTGTTAATTGGCCAACAAGTCCAAAAACTCACATTTCCAGTATAGCAATCCCTTAAATAGTCAATGAGGTCATAAACTGAAAATTACCGGTGGGAAACTTAATATAAAATTTTGTCACCCAGTAGTGGTAAGATAGTGGGGAGTGGCCATTAGAGAGGACATCGGAGACATTGTGAGTAATCCGGTGATATTAACACAAACTGAATCATAAATATGAAAAAGCAGATCTCATGTACCAAATCCCATTCACTCTTTTCCACATGGACGCTTTAATATGTCCTGTTACGGCTGTAGCATTTAAAATTCATAAAACTGAGGTTTAGTGATTTGGGGCTAGCCATTGTCATTCTTCTCTAGGGAGGCTGCTCGCTGTCCATTTAGTGACGTCGTTGCTGTATGCCAACCATTAGGGAGAGAGACAACGGTTGTGCAACAGGCCTTATGCGACTAGGGTTTCCGTGGTAAGAGTTTATGCAATAAAAATTGAAGCACTGCCAAAATATTTAACAGGAAATAAAGCTGTGCCTTCTTGCTATGCTTTATGCTATACCAACTAAGCCATGGTAACCGAATTATGTACACAAATGGTGGTATGGAAAAAATTAAATTACTTGCTAAAAGTTCGTTCTATCCAAATTTTGTGTTAATCAGCTAGTTGAAAGAATATACTTTTAAGCTTAGTTAAGGAAAATTAAAAGAAGGTTGAATGAGAATGCTGGATAGTTTTACTTCGTTCTCTATTATAATCTTCCCTTGAGGAAGGTAGAAAGGCATTTCCAGGATATACCCTTAGTGGAGCCGGTATTAGCGCATACCAACCCACTTATCTGGGCTTAGGTGCTTAATTGCTGGCAACCTTCAACACAATAGCCATTATGGCCGCTTCCCTGTTACACAGGATTCATTTTGGCCGTTTCGAGTAGATTCCCTTTCAGGAACGTTCACTTTGACTTTGTGACTTAGTGCCCGACGTGAGACGAGATCACCGATAGTTGGGAGTTGAGTTTAGTGGAGTGCAGTTGACTTCAGTGGACAGTGCTGACTGCATTTTTATGAGCAGTTATTTGATCCCACTGATCAATTGTTTTGTTCTGAGTGTGTGCAACTGGTACAGCTTTTGTAATGTTTTTGAGCCTTCACTGCAGAATAATTTGTATCCATAAACGCCCTGTTTCTTTGACTATGAGACCGATTTCTATCTAAATGCGCAAACACAGTATGAATTTGGTAGCAAACGGATCTAAGGGACACCTTCTGCTTAGTGGATTGTATAAACCCAAAGTCTAGGGATCGGTGGGCAATTGCACAGAAAAGTATGATTACCAAATCAGGAAGATTCAGCCACGAGTGAAACCGGCTGTGCTTGAAATTATGAAATTTGAAATCTTTTAAATAAAAAAGTTGCGTATAGACGAGAGCAGTTGCAAGAACATTCATTAGTTTTTACCATGGAAAAATATTCCATGGCTCGTTTATTTATGGAAAGCTATGGGGAAAAACCGAGACGTGTTTCTGTCATCCAATGTGTCAGACGTAGTTTGTAGATTGAATTTACAGAGCAGTGTGCATGCATTCAATATTTTCCATACGTTTGAATATATGGGATTTTGAAAAAAAAACTCTTAGTTATCAAAACGTCATCACACTATCTGGAGGTTACACTTTTGCATCTGAGTCATTCCACGTCAAATTGCACAAAATATGGTAAAAATTTACCTTAGTATCTCAGATTTACTTGAAATATTTTTTACGTGTTTTGAAACAAAATACATTTCATTCGTGTTTCTTCGTTTTATAAAAAAGTATTTATTTTGGCAGATATTAATTTTTGAAATGACCCAAAAGTCGCGCGCTCCTTCGATCAGTCATACCTCCGATTGTAATCAAACAAATTAGTTCATTTTTGGCTCAACCTAAAGATAAATTGCGGTCTTTTGTGAGGTATGTATTAGAAAATTTTATTAATCATTATTAATATTATATTTTATACGATTCAATTTTTAAGGTTAGATATAAAATAAAATCGGCCATTTAAAAGTGTGAAAAAAACTAAAAATACACTGAAGTTCACTCAATATTCCCCCCAAAAAATCCCTAATAGTTCAGCTGTAATTAAATTACTTATAAATCAGTGCAGCAGACTCTTGTGGCACACAATTGGCACCTTCCATTCCGGCGCCTGTTGACTCTTGAAGTACCATGAACGTTGCAACAGTATGTAAGGAGAACACTGCTAGCTGACACTATTGTATGAACACTATTAGCATTTCAATATGTTTTTTTTTTTTTTTTTTTTTTTTTTTAATAAATTTTACTGTGCCAATCTTAAAAATGGTTAAAATTTTAAGTTTTAATGTTTTATCATCTGTGGTGTGGAAGGATTCAATTAATTTTGTAATAATATCATTATTCTCGATTTTTCAGTGGATGTTGCTGCATTATCCTCAACATGAAAAACTTTCTTTGCTAGGGAACTTCTCACTTTCTGTAGCTTTTCTCAGGGATATCGCTTTTGTATATTTTTTATAGGGGATTCGCCTATTGAAACAAAACTCTCATTAATATCTTGAATATTATCAACATCTTGCACAGACACAGAGCTACCTGAAGAAGAAACGGAATTTTCACTTCCTTCGTTTGCGTGGCATTCACTTGATGTATGTTTATCATTACAAGAACCAGAAGCCTCAGATAACGGTTCGTTTGACGTAGAATGAGGTTTATACACTTTTATGTGACACGAATTATATATTCGCACATCGGAGGACTCCGTTAAATTTAGTTCTGTCAATAAATCGCGACTTAAGTATGTTATATTAGTTTTCTTAAAATACTGCTTAGGGAGATTAAAAGGATTTAAGCATTTGTCGTATCTCATGCAATGTTCACTGCCATTCATGTAAATTTATAACACAAGCTTTAATGATGCGACCTTCTCCCATCGAAATTAAATTTGTAACTATATAGCGTTCCACTCTTAGAAGACAGTATGGAGTTAAATGGGACATCTCTGTCTCTATCTAGCGCATACAAGTTGCCATTAGCCGCGTCCTTTTCTACCCTCGCTCTGTTGCCAGATTCCTAATAGCATGGTATAAATATTCATTTGTTATAAATTTCAGGTTTGAACACATTATCCTATGCAGAATTTTTTTCTCTATCAGGTTATATCCTTTTCAGAGTCATTATACATTTCTATAGGTCCAAATTTCTTAAGAAAACGTTTTTTTCAATAGAAGTCCGATATTTGCTGTTTCTACACTCATCACGCACTAACTAACAAACTAACTGCTAGAATGCATCTATATTTTTTTCTTAGGTAGAGTAAACTATAGTGCTACTACCTGCCTACTTTGAATTCTCTATGTTTACCCAGTTAAGTGTTATAATTTTTTAAATTAAATGTTTTCGGAAAATTTTCTATATGTGCACTGCAAAAGTTACGCAGTGTGAAACTTTTTTGTTATTGAGTTTACATCAGGGAACCAGCGAGAACAAATGTTGAGGAAGGTTGGAGAAAGTTTTTAAAATAAACCAAAAGGCAGTAACCTCTTTCTTTTATCCAGTAAGGCAAACAAAAGGTATTCATCTATTCAGCGTCAGGCCTGACACAGAAGATAGTATAAGGAGCAGCACTAGCATTAGTTCGAAAGAAGCCGTGTGTGTAACTGTGAGCTGTTATTGCGTTATTTGTTTAATATTTTTGTAAATATTTGTAGTTATGGAGGGTGAAGCTAGGAAGGGACGATATGTTGGTAAATAAAGAAGTAAGGAACGCCAAATAATTATGAATGTGTTAGATTATTTTTTAAGTAAAATGCGTGTAAGTAAGGCGGTAAAAGAAACAGCTAAGGCTATCGGGTGTTCAGAAGCAGTAGTGTGTATGATTAAAGAGGAACTAATGAAAGGACCTCTAAGAACGCCATCGAAAAAGAAAGCAAAAAGGGCGGGACTACACAAAAGGCTAGGTTAACGCAATATGATTGAATAGTGCAAGGTGGAGTGCGGCGAATTGTTCATTCTTTACTGTTTGCAAATATTCCACCCACGCTGAATATAATTTTGTCACAGTTCAACAAGTGATGAGACCCTACCATATTTCTCAAGGGCCACTCTGATTTGGGGTTCGAATATGAAAGAAAGAGTAACAAGTGCATATTAATAGAAAGAGACGATATCGATATCATCAGATGGCGACATAAATATCTAAAAGACGTAAAAGGTTTAGGGACCAGGGGAAATCAATTGTTTATACAGACGAGTCATTTGTAAATTTAGATCATACAGTAACAAAGGCGTGGAGGGATACCAAAGTTAAAAGTGCCCGTCTCGTCAAGCAGCAATTGAAGGACTAAGTGCAGGACTCTGGCCACCTCGAGTCGCTCGCGGAGAAAGATTCGCAACTAGTACATGTTGCAACACTGCGCTCCATTTAACGTGTACTGTCTTTTAAGGGTGAGACGCGCTTTAGTTTGTGTTTCATCAGAATTGTTTATAAGCACACTATCTGGAACTGATAAAGAGAGGTTGCAATTGCAATAAACATCCTTTGCTCGCAGCTGGGGTGGATTGCACATGCTCAAATGGTTTTTAAGTGTGCTTAAAAACGACAGCTCCATGTCAGTAGATTTACTGGCATGTAAAAAGAAGTCCTGGGGGGACAAAATTCAGGCACACCGGGGACGCTAATGTGATCCTAGCAATTGACAGCGTCATTAAACAACAAAATATTAATTTAAATTTAATTTCCATAGTTTTTAATGTCTTATTTTATAGATAAAATGTCAGGGAATACGTGTCTATGTTTTTAGATTTTTAAAACATCGATTTAAATTCTATTTTTGGTTCTACAATAGCATTAAAAACAGTCCAAAATTTATATAAAATAATGATTGGTCGAAAGTTGTTAAAAGTGTTGTATCTAACATTTCTAGTGCGCCACACCCCAACTCTCAACTTTATATGGCCTTAGAGTAACAAGAGATTTTATATTACGGTGCGCGCAGAAATTGCTTAGTTTCTAATAGCCATAAATAACTAAGCAAATAATTTAAAAATACAGAAATAAAAAAACACGTGTCTCCTTATTCGGTGCCTATTATTAATATAAAAATTTCACCCTCCTGCGAAAAAGTTGTGTTTTATGGGCGTGCGATCTGACGTGGATTGACTCACCTGGGAATACAGTTTGCATTAATTATGTTAACATATCTAATGTGTCAGGTGAGACCTCTCACCTATTTTTTCAAGTACCTAAAAAGTAGACGTGATTCTTTCGACTAATCAGTCATTTGTGTTTGTGTGTGTCTGTGTTCTTTTTTGGGGCAGGGATGTGGGCTTTGCTTTAGTGGTCTGTTATTATATTCAAGCGAAGGGATGGATGGTGATGCATAAATTGTTTTTCATGATGCAAGTCTTACATAGCCCATCTTTTAATGATAAGTTGTGATAAAAATCTATTGATAAATAATCGATACTGTATGTTTGCATTCAGATGTGAAGTGCAGCATAGTTCATGCATTTTACATTGCATTTAGTAATTCCAAATGCACGGTTAAAACCATTATTTTCCATCAAAGGGAAAGGCTGCTTTTAAATGTACCAGTGAATCAACTAAAGCAGGGGTGACTAAAATGTCTTTCCTCTGCAAGTCGCCAACTACTTGGCCACGCAGAGAGTTACGAGTTCGAACCCACTTCGGGCATGTGTATTTGTGTGTATGTGGCAGCATAAAATGAGTAAACAATAGTGAAAACAACTAAAAATGTAAATATAAGAAGAAGAAAAGAAAAAGAAATTGAATACTTGTGCTCTGGCTACAGAGCAGTAAGGACGTGTTTTGGTGTTCGGTGCTTAAGGTTCTTCTTTTTAAGTGAACTGTTTAGTGAATTGTGAATAGTTGAAAGTTGGAGAATTTTATGTTGCAATGTAAACTTGTAATTTTAGTTTTGTTTTTGTTTTTGGTAGAGGATTAAGTATATACCAGTATTATTGGTTTATTTATTTTCCATTTGAATTAGTAGTTATTATGTTTTTTGTTTTACTTTATTATATTTTTAATTTTAATTGCTTATCTAACAAACCGGACATATATGAATTTGTACATTTTTTTCAATCTATTTGATTCTTGTATGTTGCTTACCCTCATTACGTATATTCTGTGTAAAGCTCAATAACATTGAAGAAGTAGTTTTTCAGTTGAGATATTTTCTATTTTTCTTATCAAGATATTCGAAAAATATTAATAATATAGCAGTACAACCATGTAAAAAAATGGTTGAGCGCATTAGGAGAGAAGAGTAAGTCCCACGTCGTGTTGGAACGTGGTTTACACAAGTCGATATTTTCAACATGCCCAAATTTTACATTGTAGCCCAAAATGGATTCTACAATTTCTTTACACCGTACTGTTGAGCAATTGTGACAAGTTTCATGAAAAAGTAAAGAAAACTATCTGCATGGGTTATTTGTCATGTAGTTATTAGAAAACTTAAATTTTATAATAGGTGGAATCAGGACTGAAAAATTCACTGCCATAGCCGGGATCTGAACCACGGCTTGTGTGTAAGCTTGTTGGCATAAATAATAATTACCACTTATATTTTATATTTAAAACATTATTACAGGCTAATGCACCTGGTGTAAAGGGTAAAAATTTTCCAGCCCTTAAAAGGGTCTGGAACACTACAAATGCATTTAAATAACCCAAAAGTCGAAAATATTGGCCACTTTGACTGAAAAATCTGTCCTAGGGCCTGTCGACAGCTAGGTAATTTGGGCCCAAACAATAGATTCTGCGCGGTAACTAATAACAACGTTCAATCAGAGTGGGTTTAATAACCATCTATAAACCTTGATTGATCCGTTTATAGCTAATATTAATGTTAACATCCCATACGTGTGTTAACTAATAACTTAGCATGAGGAATGGACACATTAGTAGCAAAACAACCTCTCGAGTTTCATTAAACAGTTACCTTAACTTAGAATTTCAACTTCTTTCCTTTTCTGCTTCCTAACCATTTTAACGTTGTTCCTCTTGAATAATATCGCTTCCAAGACACATCGTTTCTCCCTATCGTGCCTCAAGTGTTTTGCATGGAATCGAAGGAATTGTAAATGAAAGTTAATACATATTCGATCAAGATCGAAGGTCCACTTAGAAACTATTACAAAACATAATATCAGAAGAGGTATCTCATTTGGTTGTCATTAGCTGTGTATACCCATTCAACCTGTTCCATATTTAAACATGAAGTTCTTTATTGTGAGGTAAAAAACAGTTTACACGATCACTGGAAAAAGGGGAAGCGCTTTTGAAACTAAGTGTATTTGTGCTGTTATTTATATGTCGATTTATTTATACAGCTAAAGCTGAATTTTATTCATTTACTTTCAATTCCACAACCAATTTTGCTATAATTAACAGTGAACTTATTTTCTATATTATGTTCATTATATCTGTTACTCCTTCTAAAATGCTACTGTCCTTCAACTTGATTATTTAAGTCAGTGAGCTAATCAGAACTTTTTCAAGATCTAATAACGGAGCACTATAATCGCTCCACCGTTAGATCCGCACTTGACGTAAACACAAGCCATCAACAACGAACTCGCAATACGCCGAAACCAAAGCACACCATAAAATATAGTACCTTAAACATCGGCGATTATCTGTGAGTTTTCAAGGGGTACGATAATCCTGGTAAAGACTGCTTAAATGTAACGTGATATTTCTAAAATTCCTGAGTAAATATTGCTCTGTTCCAACATAAATACGAGGTATGAGTCCACGTGGTGTTTGTTTTGTGATAGTCGCAGGTGATAACATCAGGTTATCGCGGAGTGATACAAGGGGTGGATCTAAGGCTGGATGGAGTATAGATACCTATCGGACGCAATACACGTATTCGTAGGATAAGTGGTAATTCCGTATAATTCACAGAATAAAATACCATAGGACCACCTTTGTAGCGCAGTGGTAGCGCGTCTGCCTCTGGCGCGGAGGAGCCGGGGTCGATCCCCGGCACAGGCGTGGGGTTTTTCCCCCACTGTTTGCTCTAGCACTTTTTGGTCTGAGGTTCACTCAGCCTCGTTAGGTTCCGGAGGGGCCAATTGAGGAGCTACTTGAAGAAGTAGCAGTCCCAGGTCTCGAAGGCCACATAACTAGACGGGAGGGCTCGGGGCCACGACCACATCCCACCCTCCAGTACTGCACCCCACTCATGACGCCTGTAGTGGGCAGAATTAGAGGACGCTGTGGCCGGGGGTAAGCCTTGGCTCGTGAGGGCTGTTGCGCTAGGAGGGTGCAGTTTTATGATGTCTGAAAGCCTGAATCACAGTTGGGGCAATTTCACCATAGACTTATGCTGTAATATCTTTGAGCATTAAAGAACTATTAAGGTTACGATAACTTTAAGAAACTCAAGAGACTGCCTTCCCACTGAATCTTACTTGTTAAGCCAGTACATTTGGCACAATTTGCTATTGAACTTTCTGTACAATCATAACTTGAATGCTACAGTACATTTAGCACGTTTGTGTGTGTGAGACCTATGTCACATATAGGTGTTTCCAACATTGCTCAAAAGTGATAAAATCAGTAAACAATTGCACTACGAGAAGTAGAATGAAGCAGCTCACTCATTATTGAGGAAAGCATAATTATTTTAACTTTGAACTGTGTCAATAGCGAGTAATATCTCGGTGCCAGTACATTTGGCACAATTTGCTATTGAACTTTCTGTACAATCATAACTTGAATGCTACAGTACATTTAGCACGTTTGTGTGTGTGAGACCTATGTCACATATAGGTGTTTCCAACATTGCTCAAAAGTGATAAAATCAGTAAACAATTGCACTACGAGAAGTAGAATGAAGGAGCTCACTCATTATTGAGGAAAGCATAATTATTTTAACTTTGAACTGTGTCAATAGCAAGTAATATCTCGGTGCCAGTACATTTGGCACAATTTGCTATTGAACTTTCTGTACAATCATAACTTGAATGCTACAGTACATTTAGCACGTTTGTGTGTGTGAGACCTATGTCACATATAGGTGTTTCCAACATTGCTCAAAAGTGATAAAATCAGTAAACAATTGCACTACGAGAAGTAGAATGAAGGAGCTCACTCATTATTGAGGAAAGCATAATTATTTTAGCTTTGAACTGTGTCAATAGCAAGTAATATCTCGGAAATGGTTAACTCCACACAAAAAGGTCAAACATATAATGTCCCTTAACGAGGTGTACTCCAGTAAGATTTATTTATCACAATGTTAAGGTACAGACCATAGGAGGAAACAGCTGATCAGTAGAAAATTGTTCAATAGAAATAAAGAATTAACAGTGAGAAATAGTTTTGAAGTCGGAACTAAGAATGTTGGAGAGTTTTAATGGAATATAAGAAACAAATGAAAGTCGTCAGTGAACACAACAGTTTGAAGGCAGAGACTTTTGGAAATGTAATTGTTATGACTTTGTATATTGACTTATGACTGGTTAGAACCAGTAGCAAGAAAAGATGCATGTAAATTAGCATAGTGCTTACACTTACAAATAAATTACGTAAATTCTGTAGCTGGTACTTAGTGGGAATAGCTGCTGGTTTCCAGTACCTAAGGCAGTTATATTGTACATCTTTGCTTACTCAGAATTCTTGGAATAAGAAATAAATCTTCCTTTCTCAGGAATACTTAGTACATCCCTTATAGTTATTAGCTATACATAATAATACATAAGGGTAGTTCGGGACGACGGAAGTTTCTTAAAAATCTTCGTGTTGCATCCATGGAAGTTGCTGAACGCATCTATACGACAGAGGTGGGCAAAAGCGGACTCGTGAACCCCTGTGATTCGTGAACTTTTCGCCGTGTAATTATGCAACACAGCGCTACACTCCCACTTCCTTGATTTCAGGAGTCCAAAGGTCGTTTCACGACCGGTATCACTGGAGGAATTATGTGTGTGTCAACACCTCTACCTCATTTGTAACAATATATTACATGGTTTTCCTCGAGGCAACAGTGAACGGTTTTATGTGGATATCATGCCGCATACAATGAAAAAACTAGTGTTTATATACCTTGTATACATGTTCTGTTGTTGTTAGTGTTGTTGTTATTATTATTATTATTATTATTATTATTATTATTATTATTATTATTATTATTATTATTATTATTATTATTATTATTATTATTATTATTATTATTATTATTATTATTATTATTATTATTATTATTATTATTATTATTATTATTATTATTATTATTATTATTATTATTATTATTATTATTATTATTATTATTATTATTATTATTATTATTATTATTATTATTATTATTATTATTATTATTATTATTATTATTATTATTATTTTATTATTTTATTATTTTATTATCATTATTATCATTATTATCATTATTATCATTATTATCATTATTATCATTATTATCATTATTATCATTATTATCATTATTATCATTATTATCATTATTATCATTATTATCATTATTATCATTATTATCATTATTATCATTATTATCATTATTATCATTATTATCATTATTATCATTATTATCATTATTATCATTATTATCATTATTATCATTATTATCATTATTATCATTATTATCATTATTATCATTATCATTATTATTATTATTATTATTATTATTATTATTATTATTATTATTATTATTATTATTATTATTATTATTAGTATTATTATTATTATTTCTTTGTTATGATTACAGAGTTAGGGCGTGCCAAAGTTCTAGAAGGTTTACAATCTAAATATAACAAACATACCTTGACATGTGACAACTCTCTTAACCAACAAATCAAATTATTAAATACTTATTTCAAATGCAGAAAATCACTTGATACTGTAACAGAGGATAAACTAATAAATTGTAGTCCCATTCTTGAGTAGTTAAAGGCTGAGTTTACTTCACATAGATTCCATGATTTCAGAAATCTTGAGATTGACATTTCATTGTTAAGCCTTTGCTGTGGATGTAGTCAATGTAAGGGTTAACTTGCAATTTGAATTCATAGATCTACAAACAGATCTAGTAAGAAAAAATAAGTGCAGAGATTTAGTTGGGACAGACGCATTCAAAGAACTGTGTAAGGTAATATTTGTTGGTTTGAGAGAATTCTCTGCTTCTATTACACTATTACATCAATATTTTGCTCCACATGTGTCTGTGAACATTTCTTTTCCTCTGATGGACATATACAAACCAAAACTGAGACCTCGTGTTTCAGACAATCAACGCTCGACGTAACTGCATATTGCTGTTGGAGATATTACGCCAGAATCTGCACGTTTTCTCATATGTTCGGATGATAGTTAATGTGTGCAATTCCGATTTCACATAGCAAAAGTGTGACCACCCCTTTTCCATTTGAAACAAACGCGCTGATCGTTAACTGAATCAATCCGCTACTGTAAACAGGTTAAGAAGCGAAGTAATACGACTCCTCGAATCAGCAAGAATGTTGCGCGGGTTACGCCTACAGTGGATTCGGAACAAGCACTATTCTTCCTGCCCCTGATATACGAAGATTGGCATTTAACCAAATTTTATTTTTGACTTATGTAGTTCACATACAAAGGCAGAGGCCTTTTTCTAATTTCATTTATATAGGGAGTCTCAACACGCGATTTCCAGTGAAATCTATGTATCGAATCTTTTAATACAACACAATACTTCCTCTAGTTATAGGCAAGCAAGAAAACGTAATTAATTGCAGTAGAAGTTAATACTTGCCAAAGATATGACTTAGTTTGGTATTAGAGGTAGTAAATGCAACATTAAAAACCAACAGAAGCAAGTAATTTATTTTGTAGGTGTTAAATGGCTGATGATTATTTCCGGAAAGCATAATTAATACATTTGTTTTTCTTTTCGAAAACACGCGGCCGTAAATGAAAGAATGTCCAGATGTACATGCAGTTGTAGGAGCGAGGCAATGGCAATTAGTGGCCAAGAGGTGGTTTGTTGGTTAGGACAGGTCAAGGGCACAGAAGGGGGCAATCAATCTTAACAACGTTCGGCAGCGAACACCAGACGTGTAGCATCTGGCGAGCCCTGTAGAGAGATTAATGTTAATGCTTTTTATTACTTCACGTGGACGATCATCATTATGGCGATGATGATAGTGACGAACATTTTAGGAACCTTTCACCTCATGCAAACAAATTGAAGGTGACCCCAATTATGTCGTGAAGAATGGATGCTGTTTCCAGCAAGTCCTTTTTCATTCAAGCTTCATTTAACTTGTGTGCACAGAGAAGAAGGAGATAAAAACTATGGCGTGAGGGCATAGTATGAATAGAGATGCCAATCAATTAAATATTTTCCTCAAATGGAAGCTAATAATCGCTGAAATGAATTTTGGCTAGCACTGATTTTACAAAATTTTCATGTGTGGTACTTAAATGGTATATTGCGTACTAAGAATTATAAATGATACTTATCAGGTCCAGAATGCATTTTGGGAATACGAGGTCCGCAGTAACTTAAAGTTCTTGGTTAGCCAATTACTTTTTACAATACTTGAAAAAACCATACAAAGAAATAGTAATCAAAATTGGTTTCCATATTTTATTTACATTAAGAAAAAATGAATTCTCAATGTGAACAAAGAAAAGCTATATCTACGTTGTCTCAGATAGGGCTAATAATTTGTATACTTCATGTGAAAATCCAGGTTCCACCTCAAGATGTACTGAGGAAATAAAAAGAATTGAATCGCTTCTTAATGTTAACAATATGTCCAATTGCACACTTAATATATCAATCAATAAATAATTCATACGTTTATATATTTTGCTAAGGATTCATTAATAACTTATTTTTAGGTTAGTATGCTGTTGGGGTTACGTCATTTCCTACTGATACCGTAAGTATTAATAACCAGCTTTAGTCATGTTGCCAATGGAATTGATAAACTAATTCTAAATTTAGTTTACACTACCAAATATGTGTTAACAATCATTAATTTACATATCAAATATTAAAAAAATTATTTTATATCCATAAAATAGAGCAGTGTTTGTACAATGTCTTACAAAGTCAAAAACATGCTTTTTTACTTTCTCTGCTACGTAGAAATTCACTGGAAATACACGTTTTGGTATCTCCTGAATCTAAAACCAGCACGTTTGGAAAAAGGGGTGTGTGAGTTTGTGTGTCCGTAGGTGTCTGTGAACAGCATACCTCAAAAACGAAAAGCTACTTAAATACCAAACGTGATATTTAAGTTCAGTAACTTCCAAGGATAAGAAGGTTTTCAAGAAAATCCGTCACCCTAAATCACCCTTTACGTAGAACATATTTCGAGAATTTTGATTTTGTAAAAAACGGCTCTGGCGGTTTCAATTAAAAAATACTTGTTTAAGATATTTCCATTATGAACGAAATGTACACCTCGATTTTTTCAGGAATGATCTCAGAAGTCCTCTTTATTCTGGATCGCCATTGTATAACAGTAAACCCTAAGAGATAAATAAAATCTTACTACGAGAAAATATAGATCTCGTTAAAACGCAAAACTTATGACAGATGATTCAGATATGTGGAGTGAACTATTTCGTTGAAACTCCTTGTTATATGTCTGAATTTTCTAATACTCGTACTTTTATCAAATAGGGAGTCGTTATTCATCTTTTTATCTTATGGCCATGCTAAGAGGATGGAATTCCCAGGTCTGCATATAGCAACCAGCTTTAAAGGATTTGGTTTTCAATTAAAGCCTATTGTACTTCATATTCGTCATAGAACTATAAGAAAGTTGGCCATAAGATAATAGATAATTCTTGGAAATGTTTGTCTTGATTAACATGGAGTAAATAGAGGAATACGTATTTGCAGGAATAAGGGTAGAGAAAGTCATGTGAGCGCAACACATGAGACATTTTTATTCACAACTTGTTTTAGGTTCCAGAAAGTATAGAGCAATGTTATATTGCATAATAAGATCATACATAGGTACTTAAAACAGAGGTACTGATGCATTACGATGTACAGAAAAATAACAATGTCCTATAAACATTATGCGTGGGAAGTTAATCAGTTTTAATCATTAACATTAACAATTACAATTCACATTAAAATAATACTCAAGTAAATTAAGAATATATAGAACATATTGTGTTTATTTATTCAATGCAGGGTTTTGATATACACCATTAACCTTAACAGTGAAAATACATATAAGTACTCCATCAGAAACAACAGGTCAACATAGTAATAATAACACATACTGTGGAGTTACATGTATAGAATATATATATAGCTTTCATCTCTCAAGAGAAAGGGATGAAGTGAACGAATCACAAGAGACCACAGGCCGCAGGCAGGCACGCCATAAAGACGCACAGAAGTCTCTCATAGTTCCAGGGTAGAAAACCGTCCCAATACCGAAGATGCCTAGAGAAGGCGACTAACAACCCGTCAAACAAACAGCCCTCTATCGTCCACTACTATGAGCATGCATCCACTATGTCTATCCAGCACCGCCAAACACCATGAAAACTTGAACCACACCTGAAATGTGAAAAGGAAGTAATGGAAAGGAAATTGTAGTACATGAGAAACCATCCCGCCAGTCACCGAGCAGGGAATATCACGAAACACTCAAGGTCGACTAGAATCGAGACCGGGACCTCCCTAATGCAAGCCTCGCTCGTTATCGCTGAGCCATCCCGCCCGGTTTTATTAAAAATACATTGAGCACACTGAAAAGTATGTTATTGTTGTTATTATTATTATTATTATTATTATTATTATTATTATTATTATTATTATTATTATTATTATTATTATTATTATTATTATTATTATTATTATTATTATTATTATTATTATTATTATTATTATTATTATTATTATTATTATTATTATTATTATTATTATTATTATTATTATTATTATTATTATTATTATTATTATTATTATTATTATTATTATTATTATTATTATTATTATTATTATTATTATTATTATTATTATTATTATTATTATTATTTATTGTTGTTATTGTTGTTGTTATTGTTGTTATTGTTGTTATTGTTGTTATTGTTGTTATTGTTTTTATTGTTGTTATTATTATCATTATTATCGTTATTATTATCATTATTATCGTTATTATCACAGTTATTATTACCATCATCATTTCTAATTTTATTGTACTGACGTGTTAAAATATCAATATACTTTATCATAGTATACTGCTATACTACTATGAAGAGCACTAATGAATTAATATGGTATTCTAGCACTAACATATTAATGAAGCTGCTACTACTACCACCAACACTATCACCACCACTACCACTATTACCACTACTATCACTGCTATTACTACTACTACTACTACTACTACTACTACTACTACTACTACTACTACTACTACTACTACTACTACTATTACTACTACTATTACTACTACTATTACTACTACTACTACTACTACTACTACTACTACTACTACTACTACTACTACTACTACTACTACTACTACTACTACTACTACTACTACTACTAGCCCTAAAGACCTAGTTGTCGACGGGCCCTTAAACCCAACTCACTCACTCACTCACTACTACTACTATTACTATTACTACTACTACTACTACTACTACTACTACTACTACTACTACTACTACTACTACTACTACTACTACTACTACTACTACTACTACTACTACTACTACTACTACTACTACTACTACTACTATTACTACTACTATTACTACTTGTAAACACATAATGATATAAAAATACGTGCAAATCAGCATCGTGGAAACATGCTATGTTAGTGATATGTATCTCAGGGAAACTACTGTAAGTTTGCGCACCCTGTTCTTGAGCCTGTGCTTCATCCTTTACTGCAAGTTAGTAATGCTTCCGCCGGAGATGCAGAAATCCCCAGCAGTATTAAAATGACAATCCCAGGAAGAGAAGGTCTTGTGCTCTATTCCCTTCCACTCTTCATTCCGTCTGTAAGACATAAAATTACATTTTAATCTATAGAGCATTTCCCTTTTATTCCGGACGTGTAACATTCGAAACTTAGAATGACTTATTTTGTAACTGTATATGCTAATGCTAGTTCTTATACGATTTTAGAAACGTTTTCACTTTTAATGCTTGCCACTTTCAGACGCACTACGTACCTAGATATGTAAAGTATAGTTAATTTTACCAACATGGCAGGCAGAAATGCTACGAAGGAAAGGGGATAGTGGGAAAACAAACTAAAATGGTGGAGTGTCCAAGTAGAGTTGATCAGGTGATGTTATGGAGTCGAGTTATAAGTAGCCGAAGTCTCTGAACATACATTTTTGCATTCAGGCCTACCTTAAAGATAGGTAAAGGAACCTTTAGGCCTCGCAACCAGACGCGCAGTACCGCAGGTGGGCCCTTATCCATTTGTGCTTCTATTGTGACCCCTGGGAGGGAGAAACGAGGGGAAACAGCCCTATGCGCGAGCGTGAAGTGTCGAACCATTCCGGCAGATGGCAGAGCCGTAACATAGCATCACAGTGGCGTCTGCACACAGCTCTAAAACTCTCGTTACAGGCAACGTGCTGTTATTGAAAATGGAATTGAAAAAGAATTAACAAATATGCTCTCCTCAATAAAAAAAAGAAAAAAACAGAAGCACAAATTATAGCATTTCATACATACCAACATCACTCTCACAAAAATGCAAATACTACCAAATAACAACTCATTCTACACAATCATAATACAATATAATTTATGGACAAATTAATGAAAATAAATAAAATAAATGAATCCATCAGCATTGGAAGTGCATCTGAAATTACTGACTCTTGGATATTCAGAGACGTGCACACGACTGCACACAGAAGACCACAACTTTCAAAGAAGAGCCATCTCATCTGAATTGTCAGATTTCCATCTCTTTTGGCCACTTAAAGATTCTCTATGGGGACACACTTTGAAGATGATGAAAGTGTAATTCATGGCTACGCGTTCAGAACAAATGCCCATACCGGCACACAAGCCCGTGGAACGTGATGGAGAGTATGTAGAAAAATAGGTCATGTACAAGAAGTGTCGATGTATATTGTCAACAAATTCAAACTCTTCAGAATAAATGTGATCAAAGGAAAAAAAAAGTGGGATATTATATATTGAACGACCCCAGTATAGTCAGGATTTGTAACATATTCTTCAATTTCCTAGAGATTCAAATTGTTTAATTCCTAGCTGTGGAAGTCTATAATCTTCACGGGATTTAATAATGTAACCCATCGCCCTCCGCCGCGTTTGAGTCACGTGAGACAGGAGTACTAGCTTTGTTGTTGAATTCGCTGAGTCGAATAAGTTAAATCTAAACAATTTATCGGAAAATATTAAGCTGTGTGCAGTGATGCAGTATACAGAAGTTTAATATTTTCTTTGTTAACGACTGTCAATTTCCAGTATCATATCAGTGCCGTCGGTGTGCCGCAGTATCGTCCCTCAGTACACTTAAAAGCCGTTGGTCCGTGTCGGATTAAACACGCGACCTTGTGATCAATAGGTCAGCGCTTAACCAACTGAACCACCCTGACCCACGTGTGTGTGTATGTGTGTCTTTGTGTATGTGTTTAAGTGTTAAAGTCAATAAATATTCAGTAATACATTCTTTATCGTAAAGGATGAATGTTACTGATAAACGAAAAGAAACTGCAGTTTTAAACTATTTTAGAGCTGTGTTTACAAATGAAACATTTTACCCCACCACGGTGCTAGTAAATCCTATTCATTATAATAACATTAAAGTGTTTCAGCGTTTAAAAATAAACAAATTGACTTATCGGGTCTTTCCTACAAGCCTTTATTATTATAGTCATATTACAACGATTTACCCTACAAATTATGGTTTTACATTGTACATAAAAAAGAGGAAATTCGGTGCTGCAGTATAGTAGCATTCCTAACTACCCCCACTATCTCCCTAGTGCTTTTATAACAGCAGCAGTAGTGATAAGACACAATTTATTATTTATCCACTGTGGTGAGGTGCAGAGGGAGATTGCCCAAGGTACAGAATCAGCATTTACCCCTTTCGCTGGAGCATACCGTGTCTGTAGTTATACCCACTCCATTGTTGGTTTTGGGTTAGTTTTCTGTCCCTATCTCTATGAATTTGTCCCAGGGGAACAGTGCTTCGCACTTTGTGAATAATACTGGAGGTTTCCGCCACCTCATTTCGCCTCATGGTTGCTAGCACAATAGTATGTAGCGTAGTATGTTGCAGGACTCAATTTTTGGGAAACATCTCAAAGTTTAAAGTAATGCAATAAGGTTGAGACACCGCTCTGTGAGTAAGAATCAGCAAGTGAAACTTGGTGAACCGCGGAATTACGTCATTATCGCAGAGTTATGGGAGAAGGGGAAGCTGTGAGCCACAGGAACAAAGGAATAGGAGCCCTCATCACGTGGTTAGGGCGTCTTCGTAACCATAGGGGACATAAGTTTAAGGGAGATTCCGCCATTGTTATACAAATGGCATATTTTAGCAAGAAGCATATCTTTGCTGTAAAATGCCATTATGTGATATGTTTCTATATGTGTGAAGTGGTAGAAGAATTCCAAAATGTTCGGAATGTTGAATTGGGATACTGGGGAAGGAGAGAACGCAATGGAAAATGTGCGAAAGTGCAATAATACATAAAGTCAGATACATAACATCAGCGGTACTGGAAAACTTTTCATTTTTAGGTTTATTTACTAACGTTGAATGTAAGGATGCTTTTTACACGAGGGTAATCCAGGAAGTAGTGACCGTTTGGCTTTAATGTATTCAGAATGAGTGTTTTATCAGGAAATAATTTCGCCTAGCAAGTTAAAGCTTACTTTACGTCTCTACATGATCACTTTCGTTATTTAAACATTTATCATTCCTGTCTAGAGCTGCGCCCTACCAAATCTAGGGTTCCTAGGATTCGTTTGGTACAGTACAGAAATGCAGTGGTAAACGGTAGGATTACTGTCAGTATTGGTAGAACTGACAGAGACAGGAGCATAATACAAAATACAACGAATTAGGAAATTTCATGAGAAATTCAAACAGTGATCACGACAAATTGTGATCATGACTTGGTCGCTGTGATCAAAATAAGAATTATACTTTTCGGTTCATAATAACATTACTCTTGATCACACCAGTCTCTTCGATCTGAACTGTAGTATACTTAGTGGAGCATCCAAGTGTTTTTGAAGACACTAATGTTCCTTAGGTTAAGGAAACACCGAAGTAATATTTTAGCCTGTTTGGTCAGAAAAATCTATTTTTGGATTTTTATTGCACTAAACGCACAATACGTTAAACAATATATATGCGAAGTTTTAACCCTCTATGAAGGGGGAACACATATTTTGGACGCCATTTTAAAAGTGGTGCGCCTCTACTTCTGTTTTCCATTCAAAATCTATTTTCTCCCATAAACATCTTGCTAGAGATCTAAATTTTTTCTAATATAGTTCAGTATATGAGTAATAAAATGCAGTATTGGAATTTTGATATTGCTTATACCTTTTTTTAAAAACAAAAATATAAGTAATACAACAATGGGTTGTTTTTTATGGCATTTTTACACTTTGCGGTATTAATTTTTTTATGAAGAACTGTTCACTATATGGAAATTTCCATACTTCAAGTTGTTACGAAGATAATAATAGAAGCAATTTTAAAAAATCAACTGTTGTTCAACACATTTTAGAGGAGATTTGATTATACCCAATCAAATTGATATAACTAAATTAATATCAAGAACTTGATTAGATATTAGAATGAAATTTGGTACACGCATTGCTTTCGTTGCCAGTAATGCCTGTGCAAACAATTAAGTCACTAACTTTAGTACTTTAGAAAATCGCCTTTTTCACTTCGGTTTGCCCTTAAGTGGCCCTTTATATGTCCTCTCTGTTTCGAGACATTGTAAAGTTAAAAGATTTCGATTTCCAGAGGAATCTAGTAAAACGTGATCACATAATGTAAGCAACGCGATCGGTATGAGGTAACGCCCCTTAGGTATGCAACACACCTAACGTATAGGTAAAGCGGGTAGGCACATAACTGACCAATTTATTAAGAACACTACCGTAATCTACACTTCCTTATGATATTGTACATTAGCCTATGGTAGTTTTACAGCTCCATTCCTGTCCAAGAGAATAAAGGTTGTCGCATTATAGTCGAACCAACATGGTCGGAAATAAATACTCCAGGAAGCAAAGGACGAGAAATGTGTGGAAAGGAAATCTGTAATTCATCTAGGGTTAAAGTCCCTCTTATATGGCTTTGTGGTTCGCTTGACTCATCAAACTATCTGCAATGAAAAATATTAGAAGCTCTTCAGCAGTTTGCTTCAAGTTAACTGCATTTGAAGGTTTGCGCTACAAAGACCAGAGCAAAAGAGGCTAATGGCCAATGAAAGGCAGGAAAAAGCCGGTCCAAGTTCTGTTTGCAAACGTCAAAGGAACGTACGAGGGATGGGGGTTATTTGTTATCTACGACGCCCAGGTCTGCAGTCCAGGGTTTGCTCATCCTTATTTCCTTCCGTCCTGGCTTTAGTGCTTAGAAATTCCCACGACCGTCGAACATCTGGAACAAGTTTGGTCCTACACATTTGATCATCCATTGTTGTACATTTAACAAAACTTTCTCACATTTCGTTCGTGTATTAGTGTATCATCATGCATTTTCTTTTGTTAACTGTCCATTTTTGTCAGCTTTTAAATTCCAGCATTTAAAGATTCAGTAGCTTACCCCTCAGAGGCGACGGAACGTCCTATCACGTGGTTAACTTTCAACGATCACAGAAAGCACAGTTATAAAATGTTTCTTCTGAAACTCTCACAACATTGAGGAGATCACTCGGCCTTGGACAGACGGCAAGAATACGCCAACGGTCGTTACTTCTTGGATTACCGCAAATTCCCTATTTCCGTTTCACACAGAGCTGGCGTCGAACCTGAATGTTAAGGAAATTCTACCAAAGTTAAATAAGGAAGGCATTATAGAAAACCATAAAGATTGGCAGGTTTCATTGCACTCTACTGTGCGTATTAAGCTGTTTCTGTATTATGAACTTTAAAACATAAATTTACACTAATTTACAACAAACACACCTTACTATTTAATTTTAATAATAATTTATACAACATTTGATAAAGAAATTTCGCAGGAGTGTCATCTTTGATGCTATCTGCAACCTTTTTTTTTGATAACTCTTCTACTGGCTGCTGCTTTTTTCGCGAGCTATGGAATCTTTTTCGCAGAGTATGTGTGGATGGGTGTGGGAATGGACATGAGCTATGTTGGTTGATAATTCTTGCAGAGTTTAATAAGTGAGTTGCCTATTGTTTGAGTGTTGAATTGTTTCTGAATCTTGGCGCTAACTATTAACGTATTTCATCTGCTAACGTCTGACGTATCAATAATTTCCAGTTTAAAAATAACCATTTCCCAGATATCAATGGGAATTGTAAGCTGCCGAGAGTCACTGAAATGCTAATCAGAGAATCCTCTTCCCTCGACCGTTGCTATGCATAACCCGAGCGCAGTCTTTACGTTCTACAGACTGCCGATAATCTGTCACAGTGAAACACTTGCGTAAGAATTAAAGACACGAAAGGAATGATGGGGATTTTAAAAATAAACGCTCTTTCATCAACGTAAGGCCTTCTTACATCATGGCTATCCCACCCGAGGTCCTAGGTAGCTAATCACTTCATCCCTTACAAAACAGCAACTTTTACTTATTATAGAATATAATTAAGAATTATTTATCGGAAATTATGTATCTATCTCCTTATCTTTTTTATTATTCTCACTCTTTTCGGTCAGTAATCCAAGAATCACATTTCATATATATACATGTTTCTTGTTTGGCTAGGAAACAGCTTTGCTAAAAAAATATAGGTACCCTTACATTAACTGCTTTGAAAATAGTAACTTCTTTCGATTCTGAAATTCTGGTTTTGCAAATACATATTTATGACAGTTTTGTGAGTTAAGTGAGATTTCTGAAGTGTTACACTTGTCTCACACTAACAGCTACTTAGCAAGTCTTAGTTAGCATATGTTGGCGAAGCTGTTTCCTAATAACTTAAATTTTATCTGAGGAACATTTTAGTATCTAAAATATTACAACCAAGAAAAGTGCAGTGAATAGCTCAGTCATATTAACTATCCTGATATTCTGCTTAGGAATTTTTCATAAAATAGTGTGTACTTAAGTTATATAATTTAGAAACGGTTTAACACCTGTACAAGAAATTACGGAAAAGTGTTTGAAATACGGCAAAAGATTCTAAATACTACGCCACGCCTTCTGCTCAACCTTATTTAAATCATCTCCTAAGTTCCTCATTTTCGCTCGAACATCTAAGGATATTTACACGAAGAGATTCAAAGGGAATCTAATGCAATAATAAATTACAATACCTTAATTTTAACCTGCCACTTTTACCCGGTTTTCACTTATCAATCTCCTTAAGTTTGAGAGGCAAAAAGGAGGATATGATTTAATACTCCGAGTATTAGTTCTGCTTGCTATATGTGCTCATTCAGTTTCTTTTTTGGAAATTGTGCATTTTGGTTTGATTTGGAAGCAAGACCCACATTTGTGTAACGCAGACCACGTGGAACGCCACAGCTGTGCCTTCACCTCGTTGGTCACGATCCTTGTAACAGATTGTACGGGGATAAACAAGCCTGGTGCAAAGGGGAATCATGTGTATTCAGTAAGAAATCTACCAGCATCCATCTTTTCTAGCGCCTCCAATCTTCGAACATACACCCTCACATGCAGAGGAGGGTATCTGTCTTGCTTCCTGAATTGCATCTACTCTGTGATGAACTGTTTCTGTGTCTCTTCCACATCAGTAGGACCAAGGGAGGCTCCCAGGGTGAAATGGGGTTACCGAAAATGAGGGAAGAGGGTCCACATAGAGTATGTATGGGGGTGGATTAGGAATGGACATGACTCACCAGGGAGTTCTGCGTATAATTTATCTGGTCTGTAACCCCCTCCCTCTTCCACCTTAGGAATAACATGCCCCTCACATTTCCGCCTACCTCCTCAAGCTCTTTTTCTGTCGTGCGGCGCATTTGTGGAATCCCGGAAAGGCATCTTAATTTTATCCCCTACAGCCTCCCACCGGATGTCTCTGTGTTCCTCCAATACACCAGTTCCATCTCGCCAACAATTTCACCTTTTTCTCCGGCACTTCTTTATTCCAAGTTTTTGTTATTCTTCTTCACTGCAACCTTTTACTGGATTGCATGGTTAACGATATTCAGGAACCTCGTTAACAAAGTAGGGTTTCTCTCGGTTTCACTCCGCCGAACTGGATCTCGGCGTTTCTACGCATACGTATATGTGAATTAAGGTAGGTATCTAAAAGTTTGTCTTTTCATTGGCCACATTGTAAAAGCTTTTTAGAAAAGAGTAATGTTACGGTAAATTCCCCATTTTAAAAGTTCATTTTACTTGAGAACTTTACACGGCATCACCTTCAGCTCTTCAAAAGTGGTTACATAATCAGAAGGAAGTGGAAACTTGTGTTATGAGGCCACTGGGATTAAATGCATGTCTAAAAGGGAAAAAAGTCGATTTCTGCGAAGGGTTTGGGATTTTATTTTCTTAGCTTGTAGACCATCAACTCTTTGCCCAATGATTCTCAAGGGAGTTGCACAATTACTCAAGTCAGTTCTTGAAACAATCTATATTAGCAAGATGGAAACATCTGGAAGCAACCCCAAATGACCAAATTGTAGACGGGCTCTTAAGCTACACTGCGCTCTCGAAACAACAGTAACGTTGTGCTGTATGGCCGACTAACTCGGTAACGTAATGACCTTGAAGGAAACACATGAAATTTGTAACTCGTAAATTTATGAACATATGTTTCTGAAATGTACCACAAGTAACACATTAAATCATTAGAATGGATACAATTGCAGCTCTGTAGTAGTTTTCATGTTATTCATCGTTTAATTAATTGTTTTAATGGTAAACAGAAATGGGCCATACCGCGCAAAACTTTGGAGGCTGATTCTTATTGATGTACTGGCTTTTGGAAACAATTAAACTTATGAGAAATAATATTTTTCCCTAATTTTAGTGTGTTACTTAAATATTCTGATGAATATTCCTACGATGATAATCCATAAAGAAAAATCTCTCCCAAAATTTCATCCCTACAGTTTTTAAAGTTTTTTCTACAGAATTTGAAGAAAGCTGAACAAAAATTGTATCTTGTGGACGCACAAAATGCAAATAAAACAGAAAGCGAGAAAAGAAGCTTTGAAATTCTAAAGTGCAAGCACATTTAAAAATTGTTTAAAATTATTTAAGCAATTTAAGTCCTGTAAATCACTGGGTATCGCAATGTTTTCAAGGCCTACAATCAATTAAACCATTCCAAACATGGCAGCATTATTTACTATAGTCCGGACGACTCACCTTACCGCAGAACCATCTCGCTCAGTAAATGTTGCATATACCAACGTAGATATTATTAAATAAGCTACTACCTCAGCTAAGATGTCATTATTTTTAATGTATTAATTATGAATTAATGTATTGTATTATCGTTCCTGTTACAAGTTACTGTTAGTGGGAGAAATAAGGCTAGGGTCAGCTTTTGTCCTGGTGCAATGAGCAAATCCAATCAAAGAATTGGGGCCCAAGTTGACTGATCTCTGGAGTGCATTGAAATAAACTTACACCATCGGTAACAATGAAACACAAAATGATCACGTATGGTTTGGAGTTTCTACACTGTAATTTTTTCAGGTTTAGCGAGCTTTGAGGGAAAAAATTGAGCGGACAACTGTTGCAAAGGAAAGAAAAACTGACTTGGAATGTCTTGCACGCACATCGATGTGACTGATTCTCGTCACTTTTAAAGCCGTTTTAGCCTTTTCTTTGTCTAAATAATTTCATACTAAAAGAGAGTTACAGGTACATCATATGGTAGATAGTGCAGATACAAAATGACGTTAAAGACCTTTATTGAAGTCGTTAAGATAAAAGCAGCAAATGTTGGAAGCTAGAGCCGTAAATTCCTTTTAAAACCTTCTGCCATAACTTACTGTACTAAGGCATTATAAAATCTGTTACAGTGCAAGTTATGACAACACAGATCTGGGCAATAGGTGATGAGACGTCCAAATTTAAGAACTCCTTTTCTTACACGTTTTCTTGCATTGCACATGAGCATCAAGGTATATAATCGTTTTCACTTTCATCATCATCATCACCATCATCATCGTCGTCATCATCATCATCGTCATCATCATCATCATCATCACACCATCATTATCATCATCGCCATCATCACATGTGCTAGTCTCCGTGGTTTCAGGTTCAAATTCACGGAGGGCCATGGATTTCTTTGGGTGTAAAAATCCTTAGTATGGCTTTCTTCGGAAGAGACGTAAAGCCAGTGGTCCTCTGTTGTAGATTTACGGAACGTCAAAGCTCCTCAAGCCTGATAAAGAGGCCTCTGAGCAAAACTAACCGGTCTTTCATGCCCAATGTAGAATGGGATGCTGAGAACCACAGTAGTTACAGAGCGTCCATAAACAGCAACTCACTTTTTACCTTCTCTACTGCGTATAGTAAAGTAGAGGAAGTATTGTATTCCACCCAGAAATTCGATATTGGGATTTCACCTGAAGTATATGTTTTGAGGCCCCCTGAATTTAAAAAAGAACGCATTTTTAGAAACAGATCCTTGTGTGTGTCTGTCAGTCTGTGGACAGCATACATAACTCAAAAGCGAAATGTCGGTTAAAAACCCAAGTTAGTATTTAAGTTTAGTATCTTTCAAGGATGCGACACGAAGATTTTGAAGAAAATTACTCCATTCTAAACCACCCTTTACATGGAAAAGTTTTCGAAAATTTTGATTTTCTTGAAAATTGCTGTGACGATTTTGATTATGTTATACGTTTGACATATTTTTATGACAAATGAAATGTATACTTTGAATTTGCTGGCTATAGACTATATAGTCGTGATTACTTTGGATGGCTTTTGCATAACTGGTAAACCCTAAGAAATAAACCAAATCTTACTGAATAAAAAATGGGGATCTTGCTAAAATACACAATTTATGTCTAACTAAATTTTTTGTAGAGTGAACAATTTCGGAGATATGCCTTGTTATTGGTGTGAGTTTTGGAGAACTTATACTTCTGCCAAGTAGAACATCGTTATTCCTTTATTAAATGCTAACCATGCAAAGATAAAGGAATTTGAAAGCTTTAAAAGATTTGACTATCGCTCAAAGTCTACTGTATTGCCATATTCTCCTTGTACCTACAAGAAGATAAACAATAAGATAATTTCTGCAAATGTTTATCATCACTACAAGGATTTGGCAACTGCCCGTTCCGGCTTCATAAAGCATCAGCCCAACGCTTCGAACATGTCTTCGTTACTTTATTATATAAATGGTCTATATCTAGCTTCTTCCTGATTTCTTTATTTCTAATCTTGTGGAGTCATGTGGCAACCCTTTACTTGCCTAAGGAATCTCATCTCCCCCGTCTTTCTGCTCTTTCTTCGGAACCCAAGTTTCTCAATCAATGTCCCTTTCCAGAACAAAGCTGCCGTCGAATCCTGAACATTTTAATTTTTATAATGTTTTGGACCTATAGAACGATTTTAGGTCGCTCTGGATCTTTGCCTTTAAATGGCATAATCTTTGTTATTGTCACTAATGTTCTAGCACAAGGGCCCTAATGACCTAGTTGTCGACGGGCCCTTAAACCCAACTCACTCACTCACTTCTAGCACAATTTTACTCATATAACTCAGTCAACTATTTCAGTATATCATCTTCATTTTTCTGAACTGTGGTCCGACTCCTATGCCAAAATTATACGAATTCTAAATTATTGAAGAACTCTGTCAAATTAATACTTCATTTGAAGATCAGCTACTCCTTTCTTGATTGCTTACTGAAGGGCAGAGAATGAAGGCCATATATTTGGTCCAAAAGTCTTCTAAATCCAACGATCAGAGTGTAATTCTTAAATAATGTGTTTGAAATGTAAAGACCAAATAAAAATACTTGACCAACCCTTGCTTGGACCAATAAATGATATTTTCGTTGGCTTTCACATTTTAAATGCGTTTTTTATCACATAATATAAATTAAAATCAGAGAAACAGGGGTGGCAAGCAGTTTTAAGCTAGGTTCCAGTAAAAATAGGAACTTCTAACACCGGACGTTCTACTGCAAGTCATGCTCTAACACTTGGTGTTATAATATTGTACAAAGACACACCAATGCTACCACCTTTGATTTTCGTCCAAACATAATGTTCATTTAACCTACTTCAGTGGATAAAAATTCTACATAAAACTAATGACAACTTCCCATTTCAGAGAAGTAGGAAGTATTGGAGAATTCAAACCAATATCAAGGGATATCTAGGAAATTATTAAATTCAGAATAATGTATCTGACATAAATTGTGTGCTTTGACGAGATCTTCTTGATTTGTTTAGTAAGATTTTGTTGTTCTCATACGGTTCACCAGTTATGCTAAACGTCATACAGAATGAAAGGAACTTCAGAGGCTAATCCTGTAACATACAATATACACATTGCATTTGTCATAAAAGTATCTTATATATATGACTTTGGGGTAGGGGATTTTCTTAAAAATGTTCGTGTCCCATCTTTAGAAGATGTTGAACATATATATATTATTTCTAAAAATGCTTCCTTTTTGTATTGTGGAAGTCTCAAAACGCGTATTTCTGGTGATTTTTTTTTTTTTTTTTTTTTTTTTTTTTTTTTTTTTTTTTTTTTTTTTTTTTTTTTTCCCGTGGAGCGGAAAAGCCAAGTTACATACGAAGGCCCACGTGCTATGGCCTACAGTGTAAGGGTCCCTGTGCCACTGCAGGGGGATATGTACTCATTAAAACAAACCTCCACGTGTTAGTTACGTGCACTGCTGTGTTTTCGTGCATCATCATGCATTACTGGGGTCAAGCATAGCAACCCGGTTAGTATGTTACAGCTAGTAAGCTGGCATGCACTGCCCTGGAGCACGGCTAATGTTAGTTTTAGGTAATGTCCAAGAAACCTGGACAGGACCAAGTGAACTTCATGGGTTGCTTATGCAAGATTTGCACAGCTATTGACCTGTCAGTCGTTAGCTTAATCTTAAGCATTGTTAATGTTATTTGCACTACTGCTGTGAATGCTTGATTCATGCAAGCTTATGTCCAGTGTTGCACAGGTTTAGCTTATTTGCTAGCGCTTAAAGGTAAACATTATTAATATTATTTGCTATACTATACAATATTTTTGGTATACAATACCTTCTCTATAAACCTGGTAGAGAAAGTAAAAACATTTATCAAGCACTGAAATGTCCGTTGCAAGGAATAATTCCTCAAAAATAGAGACAAGCATGAAGAACAGATAGAGTGGATCTTAAATACCCAGGAAGACTAGACTAGACTAGACTAAATGTATTATAATAGTGTTTGCCTACCACAAATATGTTTACTGTTAACATGCATTAATTTTTTTTTTTTTTTTCATTTTTATAATATGTTTATTTTTTTAAGAAGCATCAATTAAAAGAAATACTTTCCTCACAAGTGTTTCATTCCCCCCGACTCCCCTTTAGGTTGTAGGTATTATATTTCCTAATAAGTATGAGTATGTCCTTTAATATTGTTCTTGAAGTTTCTCTTACACTGGCATAAAAATAACTATTCCAGTCTGTAATCACGAAATCCGGTATAGAACATTAGTTCGTTTAAAATTAATGTAGAATAAGTGATTTTTTTTAATGTTTTCTCTCGGTGGAATGATAAAATACATCGTATTTCCTGTTGTTTATTTCAGAGAACTATTCCGTCAGTGCTACGGTGTGCATTTAAAGGCTAACTCCACACAATTAACAGTATACGAGTGAACCGCGACACAGAAGCAAGTATTTCCTATGGTACAAGACGTAAATAAACATTAATGGTGCAATCGACAGGAAAACTCATTCTCACTGTGTGTTTATTTAAAGGGTAGGTAAATAGACGCTTTGTGTAGGGATAGAGAAGAGATTACGACCCACAAACTGCATCTAAATCCAACATTGCGTTTATAAGACCAGCTAGTAGTTAACGGAATAGATTGTGTTTCTATCTAGGTACTAGGCTCATTCCTAGATACTTTCCACCCGATTTGAGGTCGCAGTTTACATTTTGTGAAGCTCTGGTTGCTATTAGTGACATGGCCTATTTGTTTTATGTAAATATTCTGAAGATGGGAGAAATACCGGGAGAGACATTAAACAAAGAACCAGCTGCGTGGTGTTCCCACAATCGGTCCCGACTATGATAGAGTGACGCGGATGTAACCATGGAACATCTGTAAGGCAAGGCATTGTAAGTCTTAAGGAATTGGCAAAAACTAAGGCTATATTCACTTCAACATACTATGAATACTATTTTTTTCCCCGTGGAGCGGAAAAGCCCAGTTACATACGAAGGCCATGTTTTTGGGAGGCATTTAATTGCTCTTTCTGCTTGGTAAATATGTGCAAGAAGCTCTCTTAGATTTCGCTGCCCTTTTAAAAACATATTTTAACAAAATGCATTCATCTTAAACATTTAATGAGTCATATATGTATAGGAGCATTTTAGCCCCTCTGGGAGCTCTTGCACGGGGTGCACTCAGCCTCGTTAGGTCCCGGGGGGACCAATTGAGGAGCTACTTGATGGAGAAGTAGCGGCCCCAGGTCTAGAAGACCACATAACTGGCCGGGAGGGCTCGGGGCGCTGACCACGTCCCACCCTCCAGTACTGCACCTCACCAATGACGCCTGTAGTGGGCAGAGGTGGGGGACGCAGCGGCTGGGTTGTAGGCCTTGGCCCATCGTGGGCTGTCGCGCCGGGGTTTAGTTTAGTTTTATATCTATAGGATCATTTTTCTTATCTCATACCTGTCAGAACACATAGAAATACTGCTTAAATCTACCTATAAGTGATGGAAGACTCCCTTACAAAAATAAGTGAATTATATTCATTATTATGATGTCAGGGTGAAATTTGTCATTTTATAGTATTAAAAATCTGAATGTGTCTAACACAGTGCAATGAATCTACTAGGGAAGATTTTTCATAAGTTTGGTAACATACAGTGATATGTGCGTGCTACTATCTAAAATAGTTTTTATAGAAAATGCAACAAGAGCTTGTAAAATGTAGTTTTGAGAAAATTAGGTATAGACTTAAACAAATGGGAAATATTCCAATAGCCATTGTTAGAAATCTGCTGGACTATACAAATCCTATGTTAGGTTTCCCTGTCGTTTTTCTTTTTCTTTCTTTCTTTCTGCTTCCTCAGACTTTATGACACAGTTTTGATCCATAGTTCTCAGTGCCTGCTCCATATCTTTACCTCGTCTGATGCCCATTCTCCGCACCACTAGCACCCTGCTGTATGAACCATCATTGAGGAACATTTAGTGCATCTAGAACACATACATATATTCAGCGCTTTTACTTCCACAAACACTGTATTAGGAAGTCGTGTTCACATCCAGTAGTTGAATGTTTCGTTCTGATTCTGAGTCTTACCACGGACCCATTGCTTGAGTTGAGTAGTTTGAGACCAGAAAGAGCTTTATATGTTGCTTTAATTTCCTCATGTACAACAGATGACAAGGTGCGCTTGTGATTTTATTGGCTTCCTCTTGCTAGTGAACGTTGCCACAAGCACAAATATAAATGTACCAAATATACCATTGGTGTTGAGAAACACGAGGGATATGCAGGATTTGGGGGGCTTGGGGGGGGGGCATCGTCATTGTGACGCACTGGTTTAAATAGTTGCAATTTATATGCACAAAATAAATTGAAAACATGCTCTTACCAATATTATCAAATTGTTCAGAAAAGAGTGCCAATTAACATGAGGCAGTAAAACGCTATGCCATTTTTTGACTCACTACCTCAACTCCGAATACATGTCAACATCTGATTACCCTCAGAAGCAACAATCACCGCTGAGTTTAACTAGCCGTGTCTCGTAGTTTCCCAATGAATGCCTGGATCGCCAAAGACTTCTAATATTCAGCTTTCCAGAACCTCTTCGCTTTTACCACTTAAACAAACACCTTGTAGTGTGCAGCAATAAAACTGGACCTCTCAGTGTTTACAGCCTTTTGTTACATTATAAAGGTAAGTCGGCTTGACCATGCTTTCAACAGAGACAAGACACACCCTAAATTCCATGGATTGTGGATTGTAAAATATAGGATAGGATATCGCGGTACGTCGACTTTGAAGATCTTTCGTACCTATGTCCCTGGGAGACATTCCGGAAGGAAGGATGAGACAGAGGAAGTCCGACCTAAGGAGTCACAACAGTGCAGAGGGTACTTACAGATTGAAACCCCGCGGAGGTGCTAGTACAACCGGTCTTGGACATCCCGCAGGGAGGTTCGGAGACTGAAGACCAGAGACCGCCCCGCGGAAGGACGGAGGTTTACAGAGCACATACTCGCTGCCATGCTACGCAGACGGCCCGGCCGACACTTATTATACAGAAAGAGACTATCCAGATGAAGGGAGAAGGGAAATGGGAACTGAAGTGTAGTGTACTGTAGTGTTTAAGAGCCCGTCGACAACTATGTCATTAGGGGGAAATAAAGTGAAATGGAAGGACAGGAAAATAGGGGGATGTAATGGATCTAACCAGCGACCCGAGGAAATCCCCGAAAAAACCCATGCTCAGTTAGGCCGGCTGCTGGGATCGAACCTGCGACCTCCCGAATGCGGACTACAGACAAAACCGCCTGAGCCAACCTGCTTAGTTTGTAAAATATGTCGGTGACATTAGAAATAATCCCAATATTACTGTTTTCAATGTCTTTCAAAATTTACTTTCCATTTCTGGTGACGTTGCAGGAAACAAAAGGAAAAAAAAAATGAAATAAGTTTGTCATATTGTGGGGGTAATTGATTTTTTTCTTTGTATTTATTTCTGCGTTTCTTTAATCACTTAATAATACATACTGAAACGCTTCCCGGAAACAGTCTATACACATAAGCAGAATAGGTTCATTCGGTAATTTCTGAAAGATATGCATTCTTCCTGTTATACTCTGTCCAGGTATTTTGTGTACTGATACGGAGATTGAAAACAATAATGTTTGAAGGCAGGATACACCAACATAGATACTTTATGCAAATAAATCAAAAGAAGATAGTCTCTTTGCTTTACTGAAAGCTACGAAGAAGGGAATGGAAATAAAGATGGCGCTAGTTAGTTTGATATTCACAGTCCTGAATAATTTCCAGATTTTCAGGTCCATCCCAGATGACTCATTCTTGTGGGTGCTCCCACGGGGTGCATAGTCCTCTCTGTATTCCGACCACTAACTGCTCATCTGCAACCCTCATACGGAGACTCTTTCTTGCGAATCGAGTATTCCCGTAATGCGATAAAAATCGAGTATCACCACTGGACATTTTATTTTCTGACTCAAGGCAGACAGCTCCACAGTGCAGTATCTCCATTACCTTACTTGCTGAGGTTTCCACTTCATGCACTCGCTGAAGCTTGGATTGCAAAAATAAAATCCAATGAAACTGTGGCCATTATGCTTCTTACATTCTCATCTCTTTCTAAGGCTAATAACTATCCACTAGCTGCAGGAACTCCGTTGAGAGTTAACTATGCGGTATTTTCTCTGTGAGGAACTTTACGAACAAAGTTTCACGCTGACATGAAATAGCATACTGTAACACGCCTTTAATACCATACCAAGGAGCAACCTTAACTTCTAAAGCAGACATGGGCACGAGAGGAGAGGTAGCCATTGCACTTGACTTACCCACCCCACATTCTCTTCCCAGTGACGCAGGTTGTTTGGTTACAACACGTGCAGTGGTGGGTTCGTTCCACTTGCGCGGTAGTAGTAATTTCTAAGCTGTTATTAACTATTTTGTTTATATTAAGCATACTTTTGATTAAAATAATTATTGCAGCCACCTACTGTGGTTAGGCAAATTATATATGAAGTTTATGACCTTGCTTATCTTATGCACGTAATATCCTTACGCTGTTTTATGATTAACATACTAAGTTGCCTCTCTTTCACAATAAAGCAGCAAGGTTCCATTACTATTTAGCGTTAAAATATTTTAAAACCACTTAGTCAACGTAATAATTTATTTGGTTTTAAACTTAATATTATCTTCAAACTATGAAACACGAAATGGTGTTTACATTATATAAAATAATTAGAAACTAAACGACTAAACAGTGGAATGATATCGTCCCTTTTACACATTTACAAATACGAGTATTCAAAAAGTACTTTTTGAAGTTTTAAATGAATACCTGTAAGATCACCAAAGTTTGATGTATGCTTCTGATCAAAGTTACGTTTGATGTTGTAGCTTTATATTTACAAATTGAAATCCGGATATCTACCGCTCTTCACGAAACAGCCACACTCACCACGGAATGAGGCGTGTCGGGACATGAAGAGCAGTGAGGGAAGGATTGACCGGTGGAGTGAGGCAAGAACGTATTTCAGGGGAGTGGCCCAGTTGAGCAGATTTTGCCCATGCCTGTTCTAAAGTACCACAACAAAATGAGCGTTTCCTTTGTTTGACAGAAACTAAACATGATGGAGGTCCTGGCTCCATTATTTCAAACTAGGCAAAATAGGTTTTCATTAGATGAACCAATTGGATATATACATTATTAACTGAATAGTGAGACTTTTAGTCGTTTGTGAGATGCGTGTATGATGCTTTAATTTTCAATACCGTTTCCGCCTAATTGTGGGATGCTGATTCCAAATATGTTATCGATTTTCGTCGAGATTTTTTAAAAACTGAAAACAAAATGTTCTTATTAGGTCGTTACCGATATGTATTTATATCGCTCTACATTATGATAATTATTGCCATGCTTGAGAACGTGGTCTGTAGTATAATTATGTATTCATGTAATTGTAAACATAGTGCACTTAGAATTCACAAAATTGATATTATTTTACAGGACGAAATGTTCCTCTTTTAGCACTTCCTCCATAGGTATCAGAACTATTTCCGCTTTTTAGGCACCAACAGTAGTGTGTATTCAGGTTAACTGTCCAGACATCATGGTGTCTTCTTTTAGTGTCTTTCAAATCTTGGTGAAAACGTTTGTCTGCTCCTTGGCGTAAAATTTGGAAAATAGTCAATGTAAGCATGTAGGAAGTGTAACTTCAAACTCGTGTTACAGCCTAGTTTCCTCTTATTTTCCATCATGGATTCACAATGGTTATTGAAATCTGGAGTCCTTTTCCTAGGAAATGTTTTACATCTTTGTAGCTATGCCAAGCTTGCTCATTGTAACCTGCTTTCAGCTTATTTAGGATCATTCTGTGACAAGCACTGCATATGTGCCTAAAACACTCACCGTTCCTACCTAAGGCACATAGATACTGACTCATGATAACCCAGTTTGATGAAACGTAATTGAAGAAAACCGATTACACCGTTCAACTGAGACCAAAAACTCTGTTTCATTCGAAAACATCATTTTTGATGCAGAGCAGTGTAATACAATTGGGAGGGAGCTTTTAGACAGCGTCCCTAGTTAGTGCCAGTGGACAACCAGGTCGAAATCAAGTGAACAAGGGATGTGCTCTTATTATAAATCTCTCTAGTGGTACAGTTTTAATGAAGAATAAGTATGGTAATCAACTGTTCGTTCACACACCCTGTTGATAGACTGCAAAATTCAACGCAATAGCCAGGGTTTAAACCATGGAGCTACCGTTTTCCGTTCGGTTGCTCTAACCCCTGAGCTAACATAGTAACATGCCGGTACGACATTAAATTCCCCAACTGATTCACATTTTCCCCGATAAAGCACATGGAGAACTAGAATTCATTTTGAAGTGGCATAACCCAATGGCTTCGTACAATATTGCCAGCGTTTGGGGACACAGGCTTCATAGTTTAGGTCACTCAATGAAACTAATTATTGTTCTTTCAGACTAGCCGTGTGTAGGACAGGGCTTAAAAGGTATAATCATGTCGATATTGGGATATACATCAAACATAACCATAATGATAATGACGATAATGGGCAGCCATGATTACAGTGCTTCATTACGTATAATACTTTAATTTTATTTCATTCCATATCTACTTCAATGGAAAATCTGAGTAATTCGCTAATTCATGAACTACAATAACCCCGTGAAATATATTAAATCAGCTGTCTTGTTACATGTATTTTGATGTTATTGTTGCTGAATTACAGGATTATTCTCAGTAACGCAGCTAATGCAATAATTATGAGCATTATTGGGTTCATTTATTTATCAACTTGTGTTCCCTGCTTGGGCTGATCACACGGAAAGAAGAGTGGGAAAAGCAGAGACTAACGAGTTGATGGAGGCGAAGAGGGAGAGTAAATTACGGAGGACGGAAAGATAATCGTCAGGCTGAAGGATTTCCGAGTTGTGACTAGCGAACTACAAAATGCAGCTAACGAGAGCAACTATCTCTCTGCTCGCTGTTGGTGCCTGTGGTTAATTTCCTTCTCTATTCCAGTCGTGCACAGCGTTTTTATATGTGCAATCCCATTAAGCAATAATTTTATTATAGGCATTTGTGTCACTATTCAAATAAAACACAACACTGTACATCCTATATACATTTTAAAATATATATTTAACACTCATCAGAATCTGACCAACATGGAGTACACGGAGTATCCATATATGTTGTTAGAGGTATGAATGCGCAGATTTCGCGTGATAGTAGATTCAAATATGACGAATAAAATGGTCCAATAACAAATGTATCTATAGTGGAAGGTAAAAGAGATAATTGACCACTATTGGATTCATTATCTGCACAGTCTTGCAACGGAGGAAGACTGAAGAGGTTAATGTTTTGTTTACCAGTGCGGCTTCCGCTAAGATGCATGGGTTCAGAACTACGACGGACGAAAGTCCAAGCTAGACCAGCGCTAGAAAACTGCGCTTGAAAATTGTTTTCGTCATGTGCCTGTGTGTAATCAGTCCTGCAAGTAACGGGGGAAGGGGTGGTTCTCAGCTTTCCGGTTGGTATTCACGAAACCTGACAGTTTTTACTGTCAGCATACCCGACCTTCCGCTCAACACACACGACAAAGTTTCAAGTTTGCCAAGCGTGTATCCACGAATTTATTCCAATAAACACGCTTGAATCCAATTATTTGTTATTTTGTGGTTAAACGACTCATTTTAGCTGCAAAGGAAAAGTGCCCAATTAATCTTTCGAAGCTCTGCCTTTCTGTGGTAATTGTAAGAGTAAGCGATATTGGAGTGGTGACACATTGGCACCCAAGCATTCTATCATTTCTTAATGAAACCATTCACTATATAGGAAAATGGTAGAGATACTTGTGCTTCGGCTTAACGTCAAGAAGTAGCCATTAAAGTCCGTCATTCATCCCCAAACACCTCGTATAAGCCGGCCAGAAAATATTTATCTTTTCCTTTTCACTTTCAGAAGTATGCCATTTATATGTCCTGGTGATTATAAAGTATTTGAGACATATACTTGTTTACTGAGCTGCGTTATTTACTTTGACAACCACGTATAGTGGAGTGCACGGAAACATGCCGCTGCTATTACTCTCCTATGGTGTTCTCCTTTATTTAATATTGACAGAAACTCATTATTGTCTACAAACCGTGGGTAAACCAATCTTTTATTTGTCTGAATTCAAATCCAACGTACGTGCATTAGCCGATGGTCAAATATCAGGTCTAGGTGAGCAGCGAAAGAGAAGTTTGGAAAACTTTCGTCTGAGTGACTAGAAGGTATGCTTCGAAACGGCGGTCCACACTAGCATCTGAATGAGTCCGTCTTTGATTGGTTTGATGTCAAATGCGTGGCACTCAGAAAATTCAGAGATAACAACCCTTTACAAAATAATCCGGGTGTTTAGAAAATTACCTGTGATTGTGCTGAATAGTACGGAGGTCAAACAGGCAGATGCGGAATATGAAGAAAACACTGGTCACCACAGTGACTTTGATCATTTTAAATTGTCAGTAGTCTGTGACAATTTCCCTCGGCGAATAGTCAGGGAAAACATAAATATTTAAAGAAAAGAGCGATCTGAACTGTGACACAGGCAAAATACTCAACACGATATGGAAAACCCTATTAGGAGGTCAACTGCCTATTGGAGGAGAAGGAACCAATAGGATTGCGAGTGGGATGGAGCAACGAGGCCAGTCAGAGTAGGCAGTAACTAATTGGATGGATTTTTTACAGTCGCCGTTTGAAGAAGCCGAACATGTTTTTGGCGAAACGTGGGCATTATTTTTATTTCTTAAATAAGCCAACAAGACGCGGCCCATACCAGAAACAAAAAAGTTATGAAAGGTATTTTGTGACTAAAGAGAAATCAATGAAAATCAATGGCTTAGTGACTTAAGAATTATATTCGGACTTTCCTGAGCTATGGCCACTAAGAATACAAATCATCACTTCTACACAAGATGGTATGTATTCCTACAGGCGACACGAAAGTAACCCACTGCCTACAGACTCCCAGTAACCACCGCTTTAACCTGTGTTACTGAGGTGCTGATGAATGTACATCAAACGACAATGTAATCAAGACGAATTTATTGGATTTGCGCAGTTTCCTGTGATTGGACACCTAAATTAAGTAAATAACGGGTTAGATTGCCGTTTACTATTTCTGACCAGATAGAGAGCCTCCATTAAGCACTTGGGTAAACCAGTTGGGAGAGATTTAAACACGCCTTTTTACGCACGCCTTCTTTTCATGTTCATCGCTCATAGCCATATTATTTTTATCCCACGAAATTGTTGCTTTCCAAACAAACTGATTCTGCAAACAATAAATATAATTACTGTGTTAGAAACACATTTTCTGTGTGCGAAGTTTGAAGCTCTGGAAAAACAGCTGTTTTTAAGTGAATTGTAGCTTATTACTGAACTGCTTGTGATTGTCAGATTGTTCTTAAAATCACAGTTCGTAAATTAGAGCACTCCAAATACACTGTATTCATTAATCTTCGCAGTTCTCCTAAACTTCTTAAGGAGCATTAAGACTGAGTTTTTAGGCGAACAGAATGTTTGACTTTTTAATTATATAATAAACATGTTCTACCCCACGAGACCCTTTCTATATGGCTTTCCTTTCTTTCTTAGTGTTACACTTTCGTGCATTAAATTTATTAATTTCAACACAAGCGTAAGGCAAGGTGGGCTATCTGCGACACATTTTAATTTAGCTCTACAGAGAGCAGTAGGCGAAATAGACTCCAAAGGGACTATATTCTCCAAGTCTAGCCAAATATGTGCCTATGCAGACGACGTAGTTATAATGGCAAGAGACAAAAGAACACTAGTGCCAGCAGTTTATAAGGAATTCGAAATAGGATCTAAACAAATAGCATTCGAAGTAAACCAGGAAAAAACTGAATATCCAAAATGACAGTAGACACGATACCCTTGTAAGCAATAATAGTAGTTTAAATGAGTGCATGAAAGAAAAAATTCAAGGTTGGAATACAGGTTATAATACTCATTTACAACTGTTAAAAATAGATTCGTTAGTAGAGGGACAAAACACGTGATATACAAAACATTAATAAGACCTATAGTAACAGATGTTGCAGAAACACTACGAAGATCTGAAAGAAACATACTGAAAATAACCTCTGGAATAGTAAAGACTAAACAACAATGGAGAGTAAGGCTTAACTATGAGCTACAATAACTAATTGATAAGCAAGTAATTGTGAGATTTATAAAGGCACACAGAATAAGATGGCTAGGAAATGTTGAGAGAATGACAAAAATGGAATCCCTAAAAGAACATGGAAAGGAAGATTGTAAAATAAATGAAAGAATCTGATGTGTTGCATTCACATGACTTTCTCTACTCTTGTACTAACCATTCTTACACACTCTTATTCCTATATCTTCTTCATGTTAGTTGAGACACACATTTGTAGAAATTATCTTATTGCTTATTTCCTTGTAGGTGCAAGGGGAATATGAGAATACAGTAGGCTTTGTGCGATAGTCAAATCTTTTAAAGCTTTGAGATTCGTTCTCTTTGCACGGTTTACATATAACAAAATGAACAACGATGTTGCATTTGACAAAAAAGTTGTCTTAATCTGACACAAATAACAAGGAATATCCCTGAAATGGTTCACCCTACAAAAAAAATTTATTTGGACATGGGTTGTGTGTTTTAGCGAGATATACATTTTTTGTACAGTAAGATAGTGTCTATCTCTTAAGGTTTGCGAGTTATTCAAAAGTCATTCAGAGTAAACAGGACTACACAGGCTATAACTAGAAAATTCAAAATATACGCTTCATTTGTCATAAAATATCTAAAACATATGTCATTTTAATCAGAATTGTTGGCGTAATTTTCAAGAAAATCAAAATTTTCGAAAAACTTTCCATGTAAAGGGTAGTTTAGGCTGGAGGAATTTTCTTCAAGATTTTCGTTTCGCATCCTTGAAGGACATTAAACTTAAATACCAACTTTGGTTTCTAACCGACTTTTCGCTTTTGAGTTATGTTGTCCACAGACTGACAAACACACCGACAGGCAGACAGAGACACATGCGCGCGTGGACCTTTTTCTAAACATGCTGTTTTTGGATTCAGGGGTCTCAAAACATATATTTCTGGTGAAATCTCAACATCGAATTTTTGGGTGGTATAAAACACTTCCTGCACTTTATGACACGTAGTAGAGAAACTAAAAAAGGAAAAGCCTAAAATAAGATGGCTAAATGACCTAACAGAAGATGTAAGAAATATTGGAATTAGAGTATGGAAAAGTAAAGTGGAAGATGGAGATTTATGGAGGAGGATTGTTTAGAAGACCAGGCTCATCAAGGGCTGTACAGCCAGAAGAGAAGTTCAAGAAAAGAATGTATTCCTTACATTTCAGTTTTTCTCCGATTTGTACGAAAATATGCAGTCGTTGTCTAAAGCGTAGTACATAAAATGATTCAGGTATGTATTTTATGATTGCTTTATTCATTGAATCGCAAACAAAATTTAAAGTGAAAAACAAGAAGCATTTTAGCACCAACAATCTGCTACGAACCAAAATGTATTTCCCTACAACAAATATCAACCTATGACTCTAAAACTCTGTGACAAATTGTGAAGGGGGACTTAGCACCTCGACCGAAAGGGGACCTCTTGTGCCTATGCCCCTGACGGGGCACCCCCGGGAGGGTAGATGCAGTGAATGGATCCTAAGGGCAGCCGGAAGATTTCCACGACAGAGCAGAGGGCAGGGTCCCTACATTTCCCCAGTTAGAAGCACGCCGGCGGAGGCTGTCTCAGCCCGGTTCCTTTCTCAACCCTTCGGGTTCATACTCTCAAGAAGGCTGTGGGACTCGGTAACCCGCTCCCCTCCCCCCTCGGGCTTCTACCATCCCATGGGGGGGGGGGGGGGGCGGAAACCAGTAGGCTCGCCCTCTAATCCGGGAACACATTTTCAGAGCACATTCACTCCTGCCGTGCTGCTGCCGCGACGCTCGCCGACGTTTCCAACCCTGAGAGAAACCTAACGGGATGAAGGGTGAAATGAAATGATCAATGTAATGAAATGGACGGACAGGAAATTCTCAGGACATGGAAATTCTTCCCAGCATTCCTCTGGCGACCTGGGGAAATCTCAGAAAAACTCATGGGTCAGGAAGGTCGCCCACGTGGATCAAACCGGTGACCTCCCGAATGCGAGCCACAGACGTTACCACTTGAGCCATCCCACTCGGTAACATCAACATAAATAAAATATTTACATTTGTTTTCACTGTACTAAGGTATTATAAAAGGTCACTGTGTGAGGAATGTAAATGCCAAAGCATTTTAGAAAGTTTACCTTTAATTGGATTGCCTTAGAAATTTTTTTGAGCCATAGCTTTAAGATTTTGCTCCTCCGTTTCTTGATTTACTCATATTAGATGCACCAATCTTCAAGTGAATACATGTGAAATTAAATAAACTAGAAAATTCAGTCCTTCCTCCTACACAACAGTGACGATGAAGGAGGCGTCAGCGGATAACACAACACACGCCCATTTAACGTCTTCATAGACGAACAAAAATCGGATGCAGTTTACTTCTTGTGAGATATGTAACTCTTCTATTGTTTAGAGACAATGGTCTTAACTGTGCTCACTTCATTATATCCAGTCATTTGCTACAGGGAAAGGCAATGCATTTTGCTGCAAAATCTCAAAAAAGAAGGAAATTTAAGAAGGGCAAAAACTACGAGCTGTGTTGGGAAATGATTTACTATATAGTATTTGTGCCTTATTTATTAATAAAAATTATTCGATGTATACGGGGTGTCTCAATATACTCCACACCAACGGCAATACACTGCTGTCACCTTCCTGGGAACTTCACTCGTGGACAGCTGCCTGCAACTCCTAATTGTTGCCGAAAGTTTACCTGCAGCGCGTCCTATAAATTATCGAAAATATGCTTTCTTGTGAGGTGCATGGTACTGACTCGTCACCAGTTTCTCCAAAAAAAAACAAAATCTGGATCTTCATTCTCCACCTCCAATAGTCGACAACAGACTTCCACTGTGTTCTCATTCTGTGCCTGTGTCAAGTCTCGTAGAATGTAAGGTGCACATATCTTTTTCACACCTTTTTTGACTCCTTTCTTCCACAATACCACAGAATGTATTTGTATCCATGATAGTAAACTTCCATATTGTCCATGGCTTTCGCTACTTAACAACAAACAAGCGCTGTTCTTTCACTATACATTCCCTACACAATTGCCCTATAGTGTCTGCATGGTGTACTAGTATCAGTTCATCGTCGAGAGCGGTATTTTTTTTTTAAACGCAATTGTAAATCATTTCTGAACGCCTCTTATTTAAGGGACATCATTTACGAAATAGCGAGAATACTTGGCAGTTTATGACTGCAGGAAACTTGAGAAATAAATAGCTACATATTAGCTATGTCGGATTTTAGAGATCCGAAAAATAGTTGCACTTCCAATGTTGCACATTCCTCTCTACTCTACTCCATTCGCTTGTATTTATCCAGAATGGACTTTCTTTTATGCATTCTGTTTGCACCACAAAATATAACCCATAACATTTTGTGAATAGGAGAGAACAAACCTTGGTAGCTTCGGTTGACTGCCTTGATGAATACAGAAACTTCCTATGCGAAATGTGACAGTGAAGTTCTAGTTAACGTTTGCCCGTGATAGGGTACCAACCGGGGTCACACGACAGTATCTCTTTACTTTGTATGTTAAAATGTATGTTAAAATAAGTAATATTAAAACTCGGGAATGTAATCTAGAACATATTTATTTGTGGAATGCCCAATGTGAGCGTAGATTAGTGTTAATATTTTCATCAACTGAGAATGATGTGGGGAGCTAAATTATGAACCCTTTCAATCGTTGGAGGAAAACTTCATATACGCAAAGTACGGTTATGACAATAAAAAGTATCCCGTATTTGAAGTTCTGGGACAGGTCACCAAAACTACCTTCAAAATGTAGACCTTAGTTTACCTTCAGAATAAGGTTATTGCCTTAAGCATTAGCTGAATCCGCTTAGTCCTTTATCAGCATTTGAGATGCTGAGCCACAAAAGTAATATCCAGGAATAGGCTGTTAGGGTGTGCAACATAGAGGGACACCTCATGCACTACGATCTACGTGAGCTCTATTGCGGCTGGAGGAAGGGATGAAGGAATCACAGAAGGGTACAGGCCACAGGAACACGCGGAAGACTCTAACCGTTCCTGTCTCGAAGATCCGTCACTCTGCTAGAGCTGTTCAGAGAAGGCGATGAATGATCTATCCAAACCTAGTGCTCTAGTGCTCACAGGAGTGCTAACAGTCACACACAGTGGTGCCCAACTTCTGATGAGGCACTAATGTCACCTTGTCGTTCTACCCCACCTCGTTCCTTCTGTGTATGAGGTACTTCCCCTTCAATCATTCAGGTAACCAAGCATTACAGAAGTTTGAATTTGAGTCTCATGAATGCGTCGTAGTTCGGAGAACGAAGGTGGAGGCAAATTTTCCCTCCCTCTTCCGCACACCATTATCAAAAGTCAAAATGACCTTTACTCTGCTCATAGCTTAAACTGTGAAACAAATAGACATATATTCAAACTATTGAGCTCCAATTACATACTAGGAATAATAACCATTAGATCTTAAAAAGTATTACTTCGTTACAATTAAGAACTCCTCCTGGCCATATTCCCTAGTCTACGACGACGACGACGACAACAACAACAACAACAACAACAATAATAATAATAATAATAATAATAATAATAATAATAATAATAATAATAATAATAATAATAATAATAATAATAATAATAATAATAATAATAATAATAATAATAATAATAATAATAATAATAATAATAATAATAATAATAATAATAATAATAATAATAATAATAATAATAATAATAATAATAATAATAATAATAATAATAATAATAATAATAATAATAATAATAATAATGATAATAATGATAATAATGATAATAATGATAATAATAATCATCATCATCATAATGATAATGATAGTGATGATGGTGATGGTAATGGTGCTGGTGATGGTGATGATCATGATAAAGATAATGATAATATATTTAATTAAATTATCATCCCAAAGGCTAGTTGCCACATCTCCTAGTTCTTGTCTGTAATTTTAGGTCTTTTCCCTGTTACAATGCTGCCTGTAAATTTAAGATCGTTCCTTTCTGAAAACTTTAAAATCTATAATTTACTACTGTAATTCTTCTTTCTGATCTCCCTTCAGAGTGTGACATTTATTTCAATCTGTGCAGAACTGAAGCTCAGCTCTGGTTTGAGCAATTAAATAAATTGAAACTGCAACAATAAGATAATATTATGTATATTTTATTTTTGAGTGTGCTAGATATTAATGTAGATGTTCAATATAATGTTATATTTTATTGAAATAATCAACAACTTCACACATTTGTGGGTTGCCAAATTGACAAAGCAAACAAATAACCAATAAAAATATTATTAAGTCATTAGACAAACGTTGGAGTTTGTATAAAGTTAGAAAATTTCGGAAATGTGCCCCAAAATAATTTTAGGTCATATTTATCGTGATATTTTCTATTTTATTTTTCAAAAGTGCTTGCATATTTATAACATTTTTAGGTCCTGAACATCGGGCACTGATTATAATTACAATAACAATGATTATAAGTATAATAAGAATAATTTATAATAATTTGTGAGCCGTATTTATATAGATAACAATCTCGTTGTGTTTTCTCTGGGTGAAAAGGTTTGTACAAGATTCTCTTTTGAAACGTGTTAGTTCTGGTGGTGCAACTAACTTGCTTCTAATTGTAATAATTTGTTATACTTCACTAATGACCACTGGTGAATGACCAGCTCATAGTGAGCTATCGTACATGCACGGTTTGTTTTACTATTATTCCACGCACATGTACTCACACTTTACTCAGATAAGTTACCTTTAGGCATTTTTTCACCCCGTATATAATTTATCGCAGAGTGGAACCTGGTAATCTGTTACCGGATCCCACCCGGTTGCCTGCAAGCTCGCTTTCGCGATCACACACCGTGTTGCCCCCATCCTCGGAACAAACCGGAACATTGGTCTTGATGATACCGGCCGGCGCCTCCTTTCTATTTCCGGCTCGCTGTAGGTTTTAGCGCCGGGAAACTGAAGAGAAGCTAATGGCCAAAATACCAAACAAATTTTAACTGCTCTTGGCAAACTTTATCATCAAAGAATACGAAAAGCAATATAGTTCCACCCCCTTTTCCCTTCTACGTCCTTCGCTATCGAGTCAGCGAGGTCCGGGGTTCGATCCCGGCAGCCGCCTACTTTGTCCCATTGGGTTTTCGTGGTTTCTTCGGATCGATAGCGCACCTGGGGTCGTTCCTCATCTACCACAACTTTCCTGTTCCTCATTTCCTGTATCCATAATTCCCTTCATTGTCATCTGTTTCAGTGTTGTAGGACCAGGCGACGGTGATCGGCGTGTGGCAGCAGGGGGGGGGGGGTGGATGTGTGCTGTGTAAAGTTTTCCAGACAGGAGTTCCCTTCGTGTATGCACCAACCACAAGGGGGTACTGTTGGCGTTTAGGGGCCTTTGGTTGGCTTCGGGCGACATCGAATGCGTTTGTACTGAAAACTCTATGGACCCCGTTCATGATTGCGCCCATCGCCATCCGGACCTGGTTGCCCTTTGGATCTCTCCCCTCATTACTCACTTCCAGGGGTCACGGGAGAATCACAAAAGGCCGGATAGCCTACGTGTGGTGCTCTACCAAAGGTGCCCATTATTTGCCCCTAGACTCCTCACAGCATGGCACCTTCTGATCTCCGGCACAGAAGTTGTCCAGCACTGAACCTATGAACCCAACCCCCTCCCTAATTTCAGCAGACCCCCCCCCCCCCCCATGAGGCACGCTACACTATACACTTTAAGTTTTCAATAAGGGAGGAGGAATTTGTGTTCATCTACCACCTAGGTGGCCTGGGTTCGATCCCAGGGACCCGCATGTGGTATTGGGTGGACGAAGTGGCGTCAGGGCGGGTTTTCTCCGGCTTTTCGGCTTTCTCCCACCACTCATTTCACCAATTGCTCCATTATCACCTTTATAATCATCGATGTTGCCTGAATTCATATCATTCTCTTCCTCACTATCATACCTGGTGATTGGCTGACCACCCTCTTCCAGTTGTTCATTCTGTTCCGTCCATAGACCCCTCTGCTCCTCGACAGGCGTCTGGCGCAGTCATTTCAATAAAATACCATAATTTAGAATAAATACGGACAGTCAACCTTATATCTCCTTGTACAACCCAAAACATTCCCCAGTGTAAGTGGTTCCCTATTAATCAATCTCATGCCATGATAGTAAACAAAACCAGCACATTTGTTCTCAGTAAAGTTTTATTAACTCTTAGGTAAGCAAGCTTTCTTTAAGCGTTCTGTTTCAAACATATTTTCATTAATTTTTGTCGGATATATTGTTCTTTTAGGTTTTTCTTTACCGCTGCATTTTGATCAGTCGGAGTCTGAGAAGAGTAAATGAAATAGAGATTAAGCAGACACATACTTCTATCATGAAATTGAGGGAAGTAGTTATCAGACAAAAGTGGAGTTCACACAATTAAACTAATAACACCAGTTAGACGTAGAGGCATGAAGATACAACTTCTCTAACATGCAATATAATTTCTGTATCTACTTGCCAAATACTTTAACTATAATTTCACCCAGAAGTTAATAATATTTTATTAAATGCTTATTCAAAAACTGTACTGACTACCCAATTTTTTCCGATTTCCTCGCATTTGAACTTATTTGTGTCATCACAGTTTGCTCATATATGATTTAATGTATACGAATTTATTGGCTGCTTAATTTCCCGATTGCAATCCTGATGTATTGTTTGGTTCTCATGAGCGAGTGTGTTAAGGGAAGCAATTTCGTGTTTTGACTAAATATGTTATTTATTTATTTTTAGCAATGTCATTTCTGCAGAGTATTGTGACCTCGTCCAGGTTTTAAACCGTTCACTCCTAATTCACTGTTGCATAATAATCTAGTTCAGTTTTCCCTGAGACTTCGCTTTTCTCACCCTGTCACTTCACTAAAATGAACTGGTTCCAATATTGTCACTCTCGATTTGTTTTCTTTGCATCGTAATGAAATACGCACGACGCATCCTCTTCTTCCGGTCAGTTCACTCCCTGGGAGTCGAACACAGGATGCCTTGAATCCGCTGCAGTGACAGTGCCACTGGAAGTTGTCACACGCTCGCTCGGAGAGCAGCACTTTTCTTTGCACCAGTAATTCACTCGCTAACTGACTCTGCTGTCAATTGGCCCACTCACTCTAGAACTCCACCAGGCTTACTGACTCCTTACGAGAATTGCCGCATAGTTTCAGAATGTTCAAAAGTGGAAACTTCTGGAATATTCTGGTTATCTGGCGATAACGCTTCCGATGCTCACGCTGGGTGAGTGCGCGGCTTATCTGTTTATCGTTCCAACTGCTCGCCGTCCACCTCGCTATAAGCTTTGTTCGTAGCAGCCGCGTCACTGCCGTTCTGTCCAGAAAATTGCTATATGCCGCTTAAAATTTCATATTTGAAAAAGAATAATAATCCCTGTGATATGCGCCTTTTGCATTTTGCAAATCCGTCACAAATCTACATTGCAAAGATTGTAAGGGCTACAGTTGCACCTTCATATTGCGGCACAAAATTCGTTACTTCTTGGCATCATCATTTATTTTCCTCTGTACTTGTGAGATACTGCTCTCCTTAGAACATTTTTACATGGCAGGATTAAAACGTTCAATGAAGGACGTTCTATAGAAATATGTTCTCATATATAAAGCCAAGTAAAATAAATAAGAAGTAGGTATTAAACAGCAATGTTAATTCTACAGTAGCAATTAAAATGTTGGATCACATTAATAAAAATAAATTGGATAAGAGTAGGAAACCTCCGGAGGTGATTCTGGAGAATTTTTATTTTGGAAAAACAGTAGGTAGATATAAAAGGTTTAACAAAAGCGGTAAAAATAATAACAATCCTAAGTTCAGATACCACCTTTTTAGACCTAAAATTCCGGCCTGCACCTTAGTTAAGATAGATTAAAATTACAAACCATTATTTGTAATTATTGGAAACACCGATATATTTATAACCACAGCAACGATTCCGAATCTTAATTTGACCATAGTTAGTCACCCCAAAATATTTCTAAAGCTTTTAGTCACATTTTGCAATACTTTTAATACAACTTCAGCCTTATTGAGTAAATTAAAATTTCTTTTTCCCTATTAAAAACGTTGGCAAAAACTGCTAGAGTAAAACAATAAAACCTTTGAAATGTTTTGGTGCATAAATTAAGAATGCCAAGTGAGGTACAAACATATAATAGCAAGTTTTTCTATTTCATATATTTACCACACTGATGCTCTTTCCACAGAAATCGCACATTATAAACATTTTGATCATCATTAGTCCTGATTAATTGTTGCAGTGGCAAATATTAAAATGGAACTCGAGAGGGAATAAAATGTTTCAAAGAAACACTATGTTTCCAAGTATAATACTAAAAACGGACAGTCCCAAAGTAGAGCCCAATATTTTGGATTTTCACTTTTCATCGGGAGACTAAAGACACAGTCGTTCCTGACGAAGGGTGTAACCCAAAGATTGAGTTTTACATGTAGCATCACTGGTTTTAGAACAATTCCAAAATCCAGGTTCGTTACAACGTTATTTATGAAATTTTGTCCTCCGTCCCTCTCCCTCTAATATATCTGTCGCTGATTCAAATGTACAATACGTCAGATTGAACTTCAATAACCTAAATAACTTTGAAGAACTGTTAAGTTAATTTTAACTTAACATACCCACAAGAATGTAAGTATAGGCTTCCAAAAAGAAACTGATGGATTGTGATAAAATGCCAAGTCCGGTAAATTTTAGTATTAGTTTATTTCTTTTAACATTGTTGCACGTGGAGAATTACAGTTCACAGTTGTTGTGTTGTATGGTAACCTTGTAGTTAACACCTGTTTTGCCTAACTGCCCTTGACACTGCTGCAGCAACAGACTCTCTCGCAAGCAACTGAACTTTACTGTACGAAACTTACATCTAACTAACTCGTTGATCTGCGCCAGCTGCTCATATGGTCCATATTGGAGAATTCTCTGGAACCAAAGTTTCTCGTCTTGCGCCGTAAACAAAGACCCCGCACTTCGAATCTTTCTAGAAATGCCTGCAACAGCGTTTGTTCTGAGCCGCCAAATGACGTCTTGTTTTCGGCCGGGGCTTATAAAGGCAGTAGTGTGAGGTAACAAACACTTAATCTCTTTCTGAGGCGCGGCCGCCGCCACAGTATGTTTAGATCTTTAGGATAAAACGGTATCTCAAATATTTTTCATTATTGTATCGGTAACAAATAATTTAGCAGTTAAAACGGAAAACACATTGGAATCATGTTTTAAAGGGTATAAAAACTGTGGGGATCTATTGGATTAACTTTCGTTTACCATAACTTACGTATGCTGTCATAAAATGTATCTTTAAAATACTGTTCCAGATATCTTTATAGGTGTTTTCATTCTGGATAACAGTAAAACGAAATAAACCCTCCAGACTTTTAAATAACGGTACGTAGTTAGTGCTTTAAAGTTCATTAGCATATATGACTCATTTATTCATATCCTTAAGTTTGAAAGCAGAGAGGTAATTACTCGATTCGCCGTTGAGGTAGAATTCTAGATAAGTTTCCACAGCTTTTTCCATCTCCCTCAGCACTATGTTGGTCTAAAGGACTCCTCCTAATCTTCTGCATCTTAGGAACTAAATATTCGAGCTCTAAACGACGTAAGATGAAGCCTGCTTAATCCTTCGAACCTTCTTCATTACATCTTTCCGTCTCTTTCTCATTGCTCCCCCTCCCTCCCTCTACATGTGCACTTCTCTTCAAGTGGAAGATATTTAGAGTGCGTGCCTTAAGTCTGCGACGGCGAGATGTCTTGCGAAGAAGAGAATTAAGGGATGCTTGTATAGAAGTGGGAAAAAAGTTGTTTTAGTGGGAACCCTTCAACTCAATACTCACTCTTCAACGAAAGACCACTTACAGCTATAATCTGCATATTAAGTGAAGGATATTTTGAGGTGAATATTGGAAAACGTGGCATAGATTCCTTTCCAGCGCACTTGAGAACCAATGAACTCTACCGCAGTTCAAACTCTCCAACTTCTTAAATTTTATTTCAATTCTCTTCAAGTTCAGACATTGTGGAGTTGAAAATATATTAAGGTATACAAGCAACATTTACAATAGTATATACTGTATATTGCTGTTTGTATATGTAAATTGTACAGATCTAAACACTCGAAATTAATACAATGTTTAACAACAAATTTAAGAGGCGCTTTACATTTAGTATCAGGGTCGTTTTCTATTTTCCAAATTCAATAAGGGTTTCTTTGTGAACGTCTCACCTTTTAGTATAGCACACTATCAGCTCCAAAATCAGTAATATGATTAGTTTATGAAAAATATTTTACTAAAGATTTAAATATACTTACGCTCAAAAGTACGCTTAAAATTTAATCTTAAAAATTAAATGTTTATTAGCATACATTACAGATATACGAAAATGTATATGCATAAATTTTTTATTTATAATTAATCACTAACGCAAATTATTTTTCAATCTTCATCTTTCAACTATTAAGTTAATAGTTAATAGACGTAAACTTAGAAAAACATTTTCTAAAGGATACCTTCCAGTGTATTAGAACTGTTTTTTTTTTTTTTTCGAAAGAAAATGCTATAGTATATTTCAGAATGTTTTTAGAAAGAATTAAAGGAGCTTTAGATAAGTACCCAAAATAAACTATAGCATTTACTTTCGGAAAAAATCAGTTCTAATACACTGGAACGTAGCCTTTTGGAAAGATTTTTTTCAAAGTTTACCTCTATTGCTATTAACTTGTTTAGCTCTGGCTGTGATTGGAAGTTAAGGCTCCGGTTCTCTTCTCTACATAGATCCTCCAATCTAACAAGTTCTAAGGTGAAGTAGTATATAAGTATTGATAATGATAATATACAGGAAGCTTATATAGTTTGGCAGTAGTTTGGGAGACCTTTTCCATTACTGGCTTTTAAATATTATTTAAATAATTATTTGGTAATGTCACTTTCAAATGGATAGAGCCAGAAAGCAATATTTCCATATAAAGCCACAAAATGCTAATACTTTGTGCTTTATGGTCCCATGCCTGGGTTAAGTAAACCCTTAAAATCTATCTTAGCTCTGAGTATGAAAATGCTCTAGTTGAAAACTACATGGCGTGTCGTTAGCAAACAATACCGACGAAAAGAATTCAGGTTGCTGGAGCAAAGGCCAGTTTCAAAATTGCACCGGATGGGCAAAGTCTTCTGGGATTAGAGTTTGCACCTTTTGATGGTTTAATGGTTGATGTTATTCGTGAATGGCTTGCATAGTAAGTGCAATAGCGCGTGTACTGGTAGAAGATGGCTCTTCTGCAATTCTTTTGAGAACAATCTCCTCCAGTTGCACCGTGTGTCGAGTTTGTGTAACACCCCGTTTACTTTCAAGCTGCCACACTCACATAAATGCCTACCGATGGACTGGAACGTGGAGTAATGTGGCTGGCGCCTATCGGGATGCCATTTTCTGTACAGTGCTACAGCAGCTAACCCTTTATTTCTTGACCTGCCACAAAGGAGGTGCATATCTCCAAGTTCAGAGAAGGTGTACATACTCTCCATGTTGTCTCACAGACAATCCTCAACATGCTAACATCACTGAGCCGAATCAAGCAAATGATAATGTTGCTAATGATCTGGCCAGTCAGAATCACCCTGTGAGTAATTACTGCGGCACTTCTTCGCATGGAATAAAAATAAAAAGAAACTAACTACATGATAGGAAACGAACCCATAATCTTCGGGACATCGGTTTTTGGCGCTACGAATTAAGCCATAAGAGCAGTTAAAGCACCGCTTCTAGAGTAGGCTGCATAGCGGAAGAAGACGGTTAATCGATGTTTAGTATCGTATACTCAAGGGATTAGTTCGAGATTTGAGAGATTTTTGTGGCATTAAATCCTGAAAACGCTGATAGCGAACGACTGAAAATCGATATTTCCTTACTCAGACAGCCGCTTTAAAGACATTCAGGCAATTTTTCACCTGATTTTACTTAAACACGAATTTATCAGCATAATACGTGTAACAACAGTACAATACGTTTAACAACATACAATTGCGTTAAGTTTAGTCGCGGAACATGCATTGCGTATCTCAAACTGCTCATATCTGTCACGTCTACGACCTCTGAAATTATTTTGGTGTAGTTCACTAACACCTGTAAGTATACGGTGCTTCAAAAGGTTACTGAAAAACTTAAGGAACAGAAAGAAGACAAAATAGAGTAACTTTCGACTAGGAAACCATGTGCCCAAACACGATCGCGAGTCAGTACCTGTGATAATCTGTTAAGCAGTAATACACTTTAGGGTAAAGGCGGGGCAAATGGACAGAGGGGCAAACGGACAGCTTCTAAGTAATTTTAGCGTATTTTGGCTTCCAAGGTTGGTAACAGTGTATGCTGTGACGCAGAGTGTTCATCTGGCTTCTGTTGATCAGGTGTATAAATATTTCCTGTGTAGACCTTCTAGAATTGTTGGAATCCAGCTTCAAAGCTCTGCAGGTAAAAATATACGTCTATAAATTTCTGAAACTGTAAGAAAATGCGCTGAGTTTGCAAGGATTATGCGGATTATGAGGTCTTTTAGAAACTTCTGCTACGTGTTACAGTCATCATAGGGAGTATCTTGGTATGTCGTTATGCTTACTGGAACCAAGGAGCTGCTGCACTCTCTCAGGGAAGCTGTATATTAAGGGCGTGTAGAAGGGGGCAAACGGACAGCTTGCTGTGGGGGCATACGGACACGCTCTTATCGAAGCTTTCTGAGAGACAGATATAATTGTGATACACATAAAAATGCTTTGCAAAGTATTCGCTAACTAAAATAGGTTGTTTATGATTTGTAGTTATTGTTCGGAACCGGCAAAGAACTTTAAAGCGCTGCACATGGAGCAAAGAATGCATGTCAGGTGCTGTGAAAACTGTAAGAGAGAATAGAATGCCTTTGTGGAATAAACTTTGTAACATTTTTAACTGTTATGAAACAGGGCTGCAGCTGATTTAAAACAAAACAAAACAAAAACAACAACAACAAACAACAAACAAACAAAAAAGTAGCGCAGTAAGAAAGATGTAGTGAGCCAGGCAAGCTGTGAAAAGGGTGAAACCATTAGTGTGTTGGCATGTGTCTCAGCAAAGGGGCAACATGTGCCCCCCTTTATAGTAATGAAAGGTCAGCGATACAATGAGAATTTTGAGATTGTAGGCCTCCAGGAACTAAAATTGTTCTATCAGAACGTGGCTACTTGAAGTGGGAACAATTTGCACAATTTCTTTACCACTTTATTTCCGTGAAACCTAGTAGAACTGTGTCAGTGGATTCAGGAACTGCAGAATTTATCCTTTCAATCCCAACAGTCTTACAGACCATGTATTTTGTCCAGGACAAGTTCATTTACAGAATGAACAACATGAAAATGCAGAACCTGATATTGAAAATGAGATCCTTGAAGCTAAGAATCAGGCACCGTTGGACATTCTTCAAGATGCAATCCCAGAGAATGGGAACAATTGCGAAGTTCGCAGTTCACCAACACAAGCAGGCCTGACTTAAGTTTCTACACCCTCGACAAGTTCGACTCGATAAGTCCTCATCCAATAACTACTCTGGAAATTAAAAGAAAACCAGGAACTAAAAGAAACTCGAGAAACTCTAAAGTTATTATAAGCCCAGAATTTATAAATTATCTGAAAAAGAGGAAGACTGTCTGCGCTAAAAGGCGGTAGCAGCGAAAGCCCGGAACACTGGAGCTAAGAAGAATCTTGTCTATGAAGCAGAAGATATCTGGAAGAAATGCCGAAATTGCTACAAGGAAGGTGAGAATTGGGTTCATTGCCTCAACTGGTGCAAACGGGTACCACGTTAAGTGTGTAGATGCTGGAAATGATCCATATTTCATGTGCCACAATTGTATAAGTGATGACAGTGACTAAAATTGTTGGTGTCCGTTTGCCCCCAACAGAGTGTCCTTTTACCCCTGTGGTTGGGGCAAACGGACATTGTAACATCCTTAAACTAATTAATATTTTTCTGTTCATGTATCTCATTCCAGACTATATAATTTTCAGTTTTGTCAAATGAAGGTTCAGTGCTTCTGTTAAAATAATATTTTTGACTCTACAGTAAATAGTATGACCTTCATTATGAAAAATGTGCTTAGCCTGTCCATTTGCCCCGCCTTTACCCTATTATGTGCAGAGTTCAGTGTAATAGGTTACAAAAGTGTTCAAACACACCACCACTACCACCACATACAGGCATTGCACTGTCGAAGAAAGCCTTGGTGCACTCGCTCGAATACACCAGGCATGTGTAAAAGTTCGCCATATGCCATAACTATTCTGGCTACTAGTGTTTATGGATCTTCCACTGGTGTCTGATACACCACAGCTTTGATATCTCCCAAAAGAAATAATCAAGTGGCGTTGAATCCGGGGAACGGGAAACCATGCAAGTGGTCCTCCTTTTCCGATCCAACGTTTAGGGTATTTGCGATCCAGGAAGTGCCGAACGTTGACATCAAAACGTGGTGGCGCTCCATCCAGTTACATTCATGCTTGCTGGCGTACAGCAAGTGCTACATCTTCTAACAACTCCGTAAGAAATTGTTTCAAGAAGATCAGATAGAAATGTTATATTACAACTTAACAGTATCATCACTGGCACTGACCCCGGGTCGTGTTTGGGAACATGGGCTCCTAGTCGAAAGTTACTCTGTTATGTCTACGCAGTTTGTTCCTTAAGTTCTTCATTAACCTTTCAAAGCACCCTGTATATAATATGGCAAATATTGCATTACGCTGCGGTGAGTAATGGTAACGCTTGAGACAGGAGCATAAAGATATATTAAGGAGAAGATCAGAAATAAAACCACAAGCATAAAATAGAATTAAAAGTACAGGTTTGTTGAGACATTCAAGTCCAAATTAAAATATAATGCCAATCTAGCAGCAGCAGCATATTTATCATCACTAGTATTATCACAAGAACAGGATAATTGCAACCCCGCATTACTACTACAACAAAGTGCTACTGTATAGTAGAGGTACTGTTTAAGTTTCCGCTGCGGACACTTTGATTCTGCCTTGGAATAGATTGATAAATTTACGGCAATTGCGTCTCACTGTTTTGGGCCATGTTCACTTTAGGTGCTGGTTGGGTTTCCGTTTAGGCGTCTTTGATTCTACTGTTAAGGTAACTTGACACATTTATAACACAGCTGCTGAACTTAAAGCAGCATTTTTCACATGTTTCTGAAAAAATCTGATGTGCTGCACTCACACGACTTTCTCTATTCGTGTACTAACCATTCTTACAAACCTTTACTCCTATATCTTCTTCCTGTAAGTTGAGATAAACGTTTGCAGAAATTATCTTATTGTTTATCTTCTTGTAAGCACAAGGAGAATACGGGAATGCAGTAAGCTTTGAGCGACTTTGAGCTTTCAAATTCCGTTCTCTTTACACGGTTAACATATAATAATGAATAACGATGTTCCATTTGACAGAAGCAAAAGTTCTCTAAAGCTCACACAAATAACAAGGAATATATCCGAAATGATTCACTCTACAAAAAAAAATTATGTACATAAATTGTGTTTTAGCAAGATCTGCATACTTTGTATACTAAGATTTGGTCTATCTCTATAACGGTTTACCAGTTATGTAAAAGTCATCCAGAGCAAATACGACTGTAGGGGCTATAGCCAGAAAATTCAAGACATAAATCTCATTTGCCGTAAAGATATCTTAAGCATATGGGCATTTTAATCAAAATCGTTAGTCATTTTCAAGAAAATAAAAATTTTCGAAAAATGTTCCATGTAAAGGATAGAGCAATTTTATTCAAAATCTTCGTGTCGCATCCTTGAAAGACATTAAACTTAAATACCAACTTTTCGTTTTTGAGTTATGCTGTCCAAAGACAGACAGACACCAGACACACGGCCCTTTTTCTAAAAATGCTTTTTGTGGATTCAGGGAGCCTCAAAACACATTTCCGACGAAATGTCGACATCGAACTTTTGGCTGGAATACAATACTTCCTCTACTTTAATATACGTGGTAGAGAAAGTAAAAAGGAGAATATTATGTAGGTAGTAAATTGCCCCTTTATGTGAACTGGAAAGCCAACGAGTGTCCTGACTACATTGGTATTAACACTCGAAAGTTTCATGGGTGCTTTTGAAGCATTATTCAAGAAAAGTGGCGCGTTATTTCTTCGAATTTGAATTACGACCGAAATGGAGGCAGCAATACCAGCGTTAATATAATATAACGTTTAAATTGTGAAAATAATGTTGAGTATTCTTTCCGAAATTAAAGGAAATAGTTTTGTGGAATGAAATGTATTTAAAAGGAGATAATGTTTCTTGGTGTTATCACAATAATTTCGCTGTGTTATTGGAAACCACGCTTGGAATTCCAAATGGAGAACTGTCCTCTGTTGAAAAAAAAGGAATAGTTATAGGCCCGCAATGAGTTGGTCAATAGAAGAGGGTATATGCTCACAAATTGTAATCGAATCTGTAAACGCAATTAATGCAGCCCCATGGGTAGACGCATTGGGAGAGATTCAACCAGTAAGTGAGGTAATTTATATTCACACAAACTCACCTGCACTAAACCTGCCTAACATTCTGGAATTTATTCGTGGTTTTAGAGAAAACACGGGGGTTTGTACCATAACATTTGAAGGGATCTTGAGCTAACTCCAGGTAAACATTTACTTAACCAACTAATTCAGCAAGTTACTACTGCTACTTTGGGAGTCTTGTCCTTCTAAATTGTTTTTATTCTTCATTAACTTCAGTAAAGTATTAGTATTATTTCAGGATGGTTACCAAAGTGAATAAAGGCTAAGAAAACTTTAATATGCTTTGTTAGACAGTCAAGTATGATATGCTTTAGAAACCTGAAAATTGGGCGTTAAACTTCGACTTGCAAAGACAGTAGGTAGATTTTCTGATAGTTAAGGGCTTGGCATTAAAAAATAATTTCCATATTTTAGGTTCCCTTTAGATCAGTGTGTATAGCTAATTAGACCTGGCAAGCGAGAGGTCTCAATTGTCTTGGTTTACAAAATGGACAACCCGGTCAGCATTCGTAAACAGGTTTACAGTTGTTAGTGCTGACAAGTGATATAATGCGTCATTCTCTTAGTAGTGCTTGCGTTTCACGACGTAATTCTGTTAAAAAGAATGAAAAAAGTTTCTTTAAACTGTCAAAATAATGGCGCTTGCATGTTTTTATTTAATTTAGCGGTTGAAAGTAAAATGCACTACTTAAATACGCTCAAGGTCAAGCAACTCACACCACTAGTCGCTAGGCACTCCGTGGTTGGTAAACAAGGCAACTATAGACGAGTCGGAACAAAGAGCTACTCTAGAAGATTCGAGAAAATATGTATTTTCCAGAGAATTCACCGGCACTTCGTCTCGGCTATATAAGCGAGTGAGTGAGCCAGTATTAGAGCATTTTTGTAGAGTTGAATGTTCAGTTAGTTGGTTAGCTTTAACTGTATATTGTGCACAGTCCATGTTGAGAGTCTGAGTGTGTTTATCGTCAGAAGCTGTTTTGAGACATTTACTCATCTCTTTCGTGCAGAATATATCCTTGTGTGCCACCTCCCAGCTCCCGAAAGTTCGCTTTGCCCGTGGTTTGCCTCTTTCTAGCACGTCCTTTTCTATCTGGAGCCTACATAAGCAACTGATCATCGCCCAGCACTCCTAATCAATCAAGTTGAGTCACGTCTAGAGGAGTTGGAGTTAACAGTGGAGTTGAGCTGAGAATGGACAGTTTTTCAGTAGAACGTTACAGTAAGAGTTCAGTTGAATGCAGTTGAAAGTTGTGATTCTTGTGATTCTTAGTGTGTGCAACAGTGCCTCGAGTGTAATGTATGCGTTTCGCTAAGCGCCCTAAGTGATAAATAAGTTGTAAAGCTATCGAAGGCTCAATTTCATAACAGTAGATATTATTTACCTAAATATGCAACGAGAGAATATTTACATTTGTTTTGCTTGCACCTTATTCAAGTGTATATACATTTACGGATTACTAAGTAGAAGAGAGAAAAGCACTCATAAAAATATGGATTACTAGTTATTTAATAATGCCCATAGTGCTGTACCATTGTAGGGTCAAGAATTTGGCTACGCTACCTTATCCTCTACCTAAATACTGTATTTGAGGCAGGTTGCTAAATGTGTGCCACTTTTCCCAGCACACCGCGCCTACGTTCTCTTACCTGCCTCCCTGTGGCTCAATAGTAGGACATTCATCGAGTGTATTTTCCAAAATGACATACCAATCATAATTCCCGTTTAAATTACAGAAGTATCATCGCTTACAAGAAAGGACCTGAGAAACCTTTCTGCTCATCGACATCCCATTAAAATGTTTCGCTCAAGAAGCAGCTCTACTAATACTTTCCATATGGAGTTATACATATATGTTGTATGAACATCCCCTACGATCATTTAAGTATAGGTATACCCTGGGTGGCTTATCTTGTCTCTGGCCTAAAGAAAGAGAAGGAGATATGTTGAAAAGAGAGGCAGATACTCACCTTTCTGTCTATTGTTCTGGGAAGCTCAGAAAAAATTCGGCTGCTTCTGTCCAATCAGTGCCAAACTGAAGAGACAAGTATGAATAGACTTCTGACGTTTTTGTACGCTAAATATTTTTCCTACCCCCTGCGTTTAACTGGCATGGTGGAAGAGACCTTCCAGTTTTATATTCCTAGAGACCAGTTAAACCATCGGAGGTATATAGTTCACCAACAATGTAGCGCAGCAGGCTGCAACAATCTAAGGAAATGGGTGGGACACCTCGCAAGGCTTCACAAAAACAGATGGGCTCACCCGACCACCATGTGGGACCTGCGTACTAGAAGCAGAAACATAGCAAGAACAAGATGGGTAGACAACTAGTGGTGCCATATTAGTCCGATGCTGTAGGGTGCAGAGCTGTTTGGAAAGACTATCAATGTCAACTAAAGTAAATAATAGACTAAAACTAAATCCTCAGCGCAACAGCCCATGAAGGGTCAGGGTTTACTGCAGGGTCACTACGTCTTCCACCTCTGACCACTACAGGCGTCGTGAGTGGGGTGCAGTACTGGAGGATGGGACGTGGTCAGCGCCCCGAGACCCCGACCAGTTATGCGGCCTTCACGACCTAGGGCCGCTACTTCTCCATCGAGTAGCTCCTCAATTGGCCCCTCCGGGACATGACGTGGCTGAGTGCACCCCGTACCAGACCTCACAGCGGGAGCAAAGTCCCCACGCCGGTACCGGGGATCGAGCCCGAGTCCTCCGCGTCAGAGGCAGGCGTACTACCACTGTGCTATGGAGGCGGTCAAAATAATAAACCATGAAAGCAACAACCACATTTAAGATTTATTTTAACAATTATTAGTAGAGGTCTAAGCGAAATCCAATGTTTGCAGGAACTATCCACGGTAATTATTATTTATTTATGCCAACAAGCTTACTGTTGGTGTTTTTAAACACACAAGCCGTGTGTGGGCAATGTTTTAAGAGGTGGAATCAGGACTGAAAAATTCAATGCCATATCCGGTATTTGAACCACGGATCTTCCGCTTATTGAGTGGCTGCTCTAACCACAAACTTACCATGGCCAACTTGCCAGTACGACATTAAATTCCCCGGTCGATTCGTACTTTTTCCCGGTTAGACCACAAGGGAATCTCACATCAGAGATACATACCCCAAGGGCGACTTACAATTGTAAGTACTTTATGTCCCGGGTTTAAGTAACCTTTAGATGCTAATTATTATTTATTTATGTCAACAAGCTTACTGCTGGTGTTTATAAACACACAAGCCGTGTGTGGAGTTAGGACTGAAAAATTCTTATAATATCCACGGTGTGAACTCTCTTCTCCGTAGAGTAACTTATCACTCCCTCCCCTGCAGGAGAACTTTGCCCTCTGCGTGACATTTTTGGCTTTATTCATTCATTCAGTCATTCATAATATATACAATGAATGGGAATATCTCTGTGTATTTACTGTCGCTATCACCTCCGGGAGAAATGATTGAAGCGTACGGACTACGGGAGGTTACAGGTTGCAAGCAAACAGCCACAGATACGCGCAGAAGTCCCTCACATTCTTGGTTGAAGATCCAAACCACTACTGAAATATCTCAGAGAGGACGATGAACAACCCTAGCATCCAGGCACCCCTCTTGTGTCTACGGGGAATTTCTTTCCTTGAAGCAAGTATCCATGGCATCTATTCTACACAGCCGCATGTCGGGAGACCTAAAAATACGCCTGCAACATGAGAATGAAACGGAATGAAATGGGAATAAGGAAAAGGAAGACGTGGTAGAATAGAATCCACTTCAGTAATTGCCTACCGATTAAGGAAAACCATGAAATACCCATGGTCAGAGGGACAGTCGGTGGAAATTGAATCCAGGACCCGAATGCAAGCCTCTGAAGTTACCGCGGAGGCAACTGGCTCGGACTACAATCATATACAATACATATTTGCCACTGACAAGACACTCAACTGTTGTGGATCATCTGATTGTTGTGAACTGCGATATTTCGTCAAATAGCGCCGTCGGATGATAGGGGATAACATTATGTGAGCCTGGTGTCGCTTAAAGAGATATAGGTGCCTACGTTTACAACATTGGCACTGATGACAGAAACGGTGTTATGTAATATTAATAGAGCAGCTTAAGGAATTAGCTCAGGCCATTATAATTAGAGGCTCTGGCCACAATGAACGTGTCAAACCCTTTTGTTGTCAAAGCTGTCGTAGTGCCGTTACGGCATTCAGTGAAATGCTCAGGAGTGAAACTCGTGTCAGTGCTCTTCAAAATCGAAACTGTCTCTGTAGACTAAACCATCATTTTAAATATGAATTCCTTAGTTGTATATATTGGTACTTTTAGCACAAAACGCGCGTGCAACACGCCTTGTAAATAAACGTTCATACCATGTGTACAGTTGTCTCATACATTATTTAGCAGTTCGTTCATGAGTTTTTTGCTCATTTGGGATTATGTATAAATAATTCAGGTGAACGTCCTAAACAAATATCCTGAAACAAAGAAAAATGCATATGAATGGTGCTTGTTTATCTCCTCTTCATTCAAGAAGGCCGAATCATTAGCTGTGGAGCCTATAAATTAAAGTTGTTTTTCAAACGTAGTTTCTAATGAGCCAATAAATTAAACAAACAGAAATATCTCACGTATTACTGAGTTTTGTGAAAAAAGAAATAAAGTTAACACGCAATACTTTTCTGACAGGTTATCTTATTCACAAATTGTCGATAGAATAACTAAGGAGTAATGCCAAATTTTCGTTAGTAATATTAGTGGACTAGTTATCATAAGTAATGTCACGGATGATTGTCAATTTATCTAGAGAATTTGACTATCACGAGTTGCATTTGCACAAACATCTCATTGTTTAAAGTTAACCACAGCTTTACTATTCAAAGTAAATGTTGGAACGCACGCCCATTGCGCTTAACACAAAGAGTGCATCGGCGTACCCTATTCTGCCGTACTCTCGCAAAGACACCAGTCATTTCTCTGGTTTGAAAGTTTGTGTGTCTATTGAATAGTAGAGCTGTGATTAACTGTAAACAATAAGATGTTTGTATTTTCTTTATGTGTTCTGTGTTTGTTTCTTGGCTTAAGATTGTGTACCTCACTAAGATTTATGCAATACTAATTTGCATTGTTGATTTTGCCGTAAATACTTAAACTGGGGGGAGGCAGTAATCTATGACATTAACTCGTCTAGCCTTTAAACGAAGCACCGCAGCAAAAAACTTTCCTTAATAAAAAGTGTTTAAAATAATGTTATCTGTCGGCTCCCAAAGTTTGTTGGTCTAATTTTGGGACACCTGTTTTTATGTTATAGCTCTTGGGATGAGATCGAAAATAGGAGGGGTTTGTTACAAAAATGTTACATTCAAATGCAATTAAAATGTTTTGCTGTCTACGCATATTTTACATAGTGTTCTCCTTTTATATCGATAAGCAATATATATATATAGTTTTCACACGTGGACCAATACAAGCCAACACATGAAAAAGATACAATCGGCAGAAATGAGATTCCTGAGATCTATAGCAGGATAAAAAAACTGGATAGAGAGACTAATGTAAGTATTCGCGAAGAATTAAAAGTAGAATATCCAAAGCAGCTATACATTGTAGGCCACAAGGTAAAAGGAAACTTGGGAGACCAAAGGAATAAGGACATGAGCAATTATTTGGAACCGGAACGGGTTGAATGTCCAAACCATGAAGCAGAAAAAGATAAACTTTTCATGCATATTTCTGGTATCATTATTTGTATTTCTGCATCCATCTCGATCGATTATTGATATATGTATTTACTTTGTATTCTATTGTACTGTATTTATTTACTTTCAAAAAATGTTATATATCCTTGCTCTAAAGGTTCATTACAGAAGAGTGCTAATTAGATCTAGCTCTACCGAATTTAATTAGTACCGTTTCCTCGAGTTAGGTTTGATATGCTTTGAACTCTCATAGGAACATTTCACACTTGGATTTAGTTGGGTAAGAAGTGATGATAAATAGGATACGGCGCACTATGTTTGCTATGTTTTATGCACTATGCTCTCTTGTATGAAGCTAGTATAGCAGGGGAAGACTACTTCGGGCCGTGTGACGCATTTAAACGAAGAACTAGCTTGTACGTTCGTGTGACGTCAGAAGAGAGTGGTGTATTGCTATGCTGCCTAAATCAGCGGCGCTACTTGCACGAACTGAATGAATATGAAAAATGTTATTTGGGAATGTTTACAACACGCCCGGGTTGTTTAGGGAGAACCCTCTTCAGCCTAGTCTGGGGGTTTTTATTTGTTGCGTGAGGGATCTTAGCGGCGTTAGTGCGAATTTTATTTTTATTTTGTGTTTTTGTTGACGTTGTGTAGTGTTGAGTGTAGTGCTTTTGTGTTTGTGTTCCGTTCCCCGTGTTTCACACCAGCTTGAGACCAGGCTTCAAGATGTAGAAACATTGTCAACCACGTTTCAGATCTTTGCGACCCCGTATTCATTGAATGTTAACAATGTTTCTAGCAGGTAGCAACTTGAATTGATAAATTCATAAATAAATAAATTAATAAATTCATAATTTATAATTCATAAATTGATAAAGTTGATTTCGGTTTTCTGGCGATAGCACTTATAGTGTTTACGCTGGGTGAGCGCGCTGCTTTTCTGTTTACGCTTCAACTGCCCGGCCGGCGCCGACCTCCTGATAGCCTTTAGTTATAGCCGCAGCGTCGTCATATCGATTTTTGCAGATGTGGGTTTAAAAGTTAATAATTTCGTACTGCCTTTGCCATTTGCTTAGCAAAGGAGTTTTAGTATTTTCACTGATTTTTCCCTACATTAACACGTCACTTAAGCAGTCCCAAAGTTTAATTAACTAAGTTACCTAATGGCAATTCACATAGGTGTAAATCACAAAGGTTACGGCAATGGACCATATGCTTGGCAGTTATAAAAAACAGCAGGAATGTCTTATAATCATTTACAAGTAAGTAGCAGTTTCACACGTACCAAAATGCTAATTTACTTTCACATAGAGACTCTAGAAGGGACTATAACACTATATATGCTTCTAGAAGTTCTAACTGAATAGGTACTTACAATAAAATTCCAGCTAATTTCCAAAACGAAGTAAACATTAACTGAACAAGATATATATATATATATATATATATATATATATATATATATATATATATATATATATACCCACACACACCACGTGAGTCAGCCGCGCCTTATTTTTTTGGAAGGTAGGCCACCCATCTAACGGCATGTGCGCCTTAGTTCAGTTTTGCGCTTACTAAAATGTATTGCTTGACGTTCTTAAAGAGAGGAATGCGCAAAATTGAGAGCAACAGTGATTTAAGGGACAGAACGTATTCCTCGCTAAAGTACACCTCAAAAACATACGACTCGTTTACTGAGAGTGAATTCCGGTTTCCGGCCGATTTTACAAAGTTTTTATTAGAGTAATTCAGTAAACGCCTCGAAAAAAATGGACCTATCATATGAGTACACTAACAACGTCAGCTAAAAAGAAAATGGTGGATTCTTGTACTTTGAGCAGGCATTGGCTGCCAAAAATCAGGAAAAATTTAGAGACACGCTTCATCCATCATGGACCCGCACAGTCAGAACGGACATATTATTAAACAACAGTTTATTTACATTTTTGCGTGAACTACGCCTCGTGCATCTCATTTAATATGCATAACAGCTTCTGCCATTTAAGTAATAATATTAAAACGCCCAGTTAATGATTAAAACTGTCTTAAAAGCTAAATCAAGCCCGAAAACTTGCGAGCTGGCAATGGCATAGCGCCAGGCATACAAGTCCTAGTATTGCACGCGGTACGTGCTTACAGTCAAGTCTCCAAATAGCTGAATATTATTGTGACGTGTACTCTCCGCTATCCCCAATGAAACACGTTCCAGTCTCAGCATTGTAAATATTTTTTTTAATGTTCATCAAAACTTGGAAACCGAATTCGCAATAATCTAATTATAAAGTCCCTGAGGGTTTAGGACATAATTTAAATCGTTTTTGGTTGTCTGCATTTTGTAATTGAACAGATATAATGACTTCTGCACCGTTGGACTGGCATGATGTAGTGTGTTGCGAATAGTCTTTCACTATGTATTCGACAGACGAGTACGTAGATAGGCTTTTGATCTACGGAGAAGCAAGAACAAATACACCAGCGGCTCAGGATCTATATCGGGAGAGATATCCGAACAGACGACAACCAACAGCAAACACCTTCCGGAATGTTGAAAGGCGTCTGCGTGTAACAGCGTCACTTGCAAGAATGTCTCCTCATAGACACGCACCAGCAACATTGGGTGTTAATGCAGAAGCAGTTTTGAACACCACCCAGAACAATGCGCATACTAGTACACGGTCAGTTGCTCAGGAGGTGAACATCAGCCAGTCTTCTGTAGTGCGAATATTGAACAATAAGTTCCACCCTTATCGTTTGCACCTCACGGGAGAGATTCGAAGCTCGAGTAACCTTTTGTGAATGGTTGCTGGAGCGAGTAGCAAGTGATGTGGGATACCGCATCCAGGTTACTGTTTTCTGACGAATCAAAATCCCACAACAATGGAACTGAAAATCGTCACAATATACGCTATAGGAGTGTCGATAATCCTCATTGGGTAAGGGAGGCAGCATTCCAAGAGCAGTAGGGTGTAAATGTCTGGCGTGGAATCTTGGGATACCAACTTGTTGGCCCATTATTCTTCGAGAGACATCTAGCAGGAGCACGCTACCTGGAATTCCTCCGTAGCTCACCCCTTATTACTAGGGAATGTGCCACTGCAGAAGCGAATGACGATGTGGTTTCAACACGATGGCGCTCCTCCGTATCGGTCGAGGATCGACTACAATCATTTGAATGCTGCACATCCTGGTCAATGGATATGAAGACAAGGACCAGTCTTCTGGCCTGCCAGATCACCTGATCTGACACCCCTTGACTTCTTTCTCTGGGATGATTTAAAAGAACGCATTTATGCAGAGGAGCTGGGCAATCTAGAAACCCTTCGTCAGCGTATTACAGTGGCTTGTAGAAATGTTCAACCCACCATGCTACACCAAGACAGGGGCTCCATCCAACAGCGTGCCCAGGCGTGCATTACACAAGGAGGTCACCAGTTTGAGTACTTGCTTCGTTAGAGGAGTCGTGTTCCAGGAATAGAAAACGGGTCATTCCAGCGCCGCAAAACATATCACCATGAAACATTTTTAATAGCATAATAATTCACTGTCTGCAAAATTGAGTTTAACTTCCATGTTAAACACTGACAATGTAATTCCCTTGCTTTCTGTGTTCAAATGTGTATAAATGATCTTTATTTCAATTGCACCTACCTATAGGTGTGTTTAAACAACTATATTACTCTAATATGAGCCATCACGCCCCTTCACACGTTTGGAAGTTATATTTGTGTTGGGAATTGAGCTTAGAAAATAATTTTGTCCCTTTTATTGTGAATTTAGGTTGAGCGTCGCATTAAATAAAGGCAGAAAAGACCACAAAAGGAGTAAGATGCATCACACTGCACTCATTGCTAGGAAATTGGCTACAGTTTCACTTTTCATTTCAATAGCATTTATGTGTTAGCCATTTATAATGAAACGGATTATCATTATGAAAAAATGAACAAGATACAACCATGAAAGTAATGCGGTATTAGATTATAGAAGTGAACTACTTAACACGACGGCAAGCTTCGGAGTTCAGGGTCCTGCTTCGATATTCTATCACTGTAATTTATCTGAACCAGCAGGACCAGAAATCCGTGTTTCGCACAGGGTGTCTTCTCAGATCTCACGGCGTTGGACGTACTATTGATATATCATGCATTAATCCGCAAACCAATCTTCTAGAAGCCCTCATTTGGACTTGAAGGTAATACATAAAAGGAGGAGCCAGACTAAATTTACTCTCTCGTTAACAAAAAGCAATTGCAAAGAAGGATTTCACACTCAATCAAGCAAAAACGGCACCAGTTGCTCAACGCCCGGAACTGGTTAATTCTCTTCCAACACAATACTCTTCTGAGAGTTTGTGTTTCCAATTATCAGTTCGTCACGTTTGGGCGGGAATATATTCTAATGTAGCTCTCCGTGTAAACTGAATCTTGTTAATCCTCTGTTTTAAATCAGTTTTTCCAAATGAAACCTTGCAAAATAGACTGCGTATTATTGTACTATATGATTAAAATTGCGAAATAAACCGCATTTATGCGGATAAAGATATTTTAAAATGTCCAAATTGGTCCTCCCACAAGCTATCTTTAATGGGCCAGTGTTATTGTTTGAAAAGATTAATTATTCCGTTTTAATACTCTGCAATCTGTACATGGCGGTTATGACACAGAACGGGTTGAGCGAGCTACTTTTCATCTCCACACAATCAAAGTCGACTGACTTTGTAACTTCTAGAGCTGCAAGAACCAAATGTTGTTGTTATGATCTACAATACCTTGCAAAGGTTCAGTATATGCATGAGAAGAATTGCATAATTAGTTCTTTAAATACCGGGTTACTACAAATGATTCATGCGTTTTCAAAACGCTATACTTTAGAAAGTATTACACTTAAAACAGTGGTTAATAGATAAAAGTGACTGTAAACTCACCAAGTTTATCGCCAGACTCTACAACTGTTCTGTGTGCCCCTTAGGTGCCACGACACACGTCCAGGCGATAAACAAGTTCGTTCCAAGCACTCTGGAGCATCATCTCGTCCATGGTCATTACCACAGCGATGGTAATTGCACGAGTGTTCTTGGTAGTGGAGGTACATAGATGCGGTCCTTGAGGTGGAAACTCCAGAGGTAGAAGTCACACGGCAATAGGTCAGGTGACGTCGGGGCCAAGGAAAAAGAGCCTGCTCATCTGTATCAACACCCCTAATCCAACGATGTGGAAGTTCATGTCTCAGGTGCGCACGAGCATCAAACTTCCAATGAGAAGGTGCCCCAGCCTGTTGGAATACAAAATTATGAAAATCATTATTCAGTTGTGGAAAAAAAAATAGCATATCTAGGTAAGATGTAAACGCGACAGTGTTTTCACAAAAAGAAGAAGAAGAAGAAGAAGAAGTAGAAGAAGAAGAAGAGGAGGAGGAAGAGGAGGAAGAGGAGGGAGAGGAGGAAGAGGAGGATGAGGAGGAAGAGGAGGAAGACGAGGAAGAAGAAGAAGAGGAAGAAGAGGAGGAAGAGGAGGAAGAGGAGGAAGAGGAGGAAGAGGAGGAAGAGGAAGAAGAGGAAGAAGAGGAAGAAGAGGAAGAAGGAGAAGAAGAGGAAGAAGAGGAAGTAGAAGAAGAAGAAGAAGAAGAAAGAAGGAAAGAAAGAAAAGTAAAAGAGAATGGCCCTTACGCCTTTTTGTGTGACATCGCACAGAAAACATTATGACGATTAACAACTCCAGATAAATGGAACGTGCATTCCTCACTAAATATCAACTTGGTAAGGAAATCTTCATCAATCAGTGCTTCTAGTATTGTGGTGCAAAATTGCAGCCGCCGGCCGTAATCAGTTCTATACTTTGGGGTTTGCAACGTAACCGTCTTTGCAAAATCTTCCACATAGTTTGTTGCAGTAGGTACTCCAGGTTCGCGGCTTCTACAAGATGTTGATTTCTATGAACTAGGGACGATTGTTTCCTTTACCCTCTCCAGTGTTTCATCTAGCACCTTTGGTCGACCGGTAGATGTCGCTTTACACAGACAATCACTGCCCCTAAATTGCGGATACCACCGCAAAATACTTTGTTTACACGGTGGTTCTTGCTGATAGTTGATTTTGAATGCACGTTGCACTGCTATAACAGACGTACATCTTGCATATTCCAATAGAGAGAAACTCGTTTGTTGTTTTGTCACCATTTTGTGAAGGTATTACACTCGCGCTACCATCTGAAGTAACAAACGTAAACTTGGTGAATTTCTGTTTATTTTGATGTATCAACCATTGTTTTAAGTGTGATACTTTGGAAAATACAGATTTTCGAAAACGAATGAATGATTTGTTGTAACCTTGTATTCAACTTGCCATAGCGAACGTGTTGTTTCTCAGACGAGAAAACGAAGTAGTACTTTTATCTAGGAAATTATTATCCCAAAGGTAATCTGTAAGATTAATAATTAATGTAAATAAGCAGTGTGCATTATCTGCTCTGCATAGTAAATATTTTGTATTTAAGTACAATTTTCTAGATTTATATTTTAAAATGGATTTATATTTTTTGTTTGTTAAAAATAGCCCTAGTAGGTATAGCTTTTGTAATTTTTCATACAGCATTAGGACATATATGTTTACATAGTATCATAGCTTCATAATTCTAGAGAAGTGTGTATAAGTAGTCCCATATTTTCTTATTTGATGCTGAAACGTAACCAAAAATTGAAACTTTATACTTTCACGCACCATCTGAGTGATATTTAAGTTTATAAATATAAAGTCTGGTTTCTATTACTAGTTACTGGTTTAACTCCTTCATGTTTGGTGGTACATATACATATATACTACCATGTACCATTACTTATATGCTTGATGGTACATACATATGTCATATGTAACACCCTTTCTTGTGTCTCTGCTTTTGCAGGAATGTCGTATACTTTATGAGTCACTTCCTGTATGTGTTGCTAGTAGTTAGTCAAGCTGCTAACAGATGTCAGAAGCGACTGGTATATTTATAATTTGTCTCCCTCTGCCAATTTGTGTGTTAGAGCAGTTTTCCGAGATTGTGTTTTGCCAAGGCTAGTTTGCCACGGGCTTGAGCACAGACAACTGAATACCACTACATACGTTTATACAGAGAGAGTGACTGTGTAATAATGAACTATGTTAATAAAATGCCACTTAGTTATGTATATTTGTAAGAATAACGAAAAAACATGCGGTCCAAATAATGTACCACCACGCAATAATAGACTGTTATGTTCCCAGCATAAAATTCATTTTCAGGTTATGTTATTATGTACAGTGTTTCTTTTGGACTGGAATAATTGTTCTAACGTTTTTAATTGTATAATATCATATAAAACAATTTTGGTGATTCAAGTACAGCAAAATTTAAAAAGAATCGCTTATATTCATTTTGTCTTTTTAGTTGCAAAAATGAAACGTACCAGGATAGTAGACGAACATGAGATGTTACCATACCTTAAGGATCTTCCTTCAGACTTGTCCTCAATAGATATGTGAAGTGATAGTGATTCAATAATGCAGATATTTCCTGATCTGGTTAGACCATCCGCTTCTCACCAAAGTGGCCCGGGTTCGATCCCAAACGCATGTGGGATTCGTAGAGGACAAAGCGGCGCTGGTGCGGGTTTTCTCCGGGTTCACCGGTTTCCCGTGCAATATCATTCCACCGGTGCTCCATCTTCATTCCATGTATCATCAGTGTCACCGTCTGTGGTGCTGTAGTAGTAAAAGCGGGCGTTAAACACTACAAAATATTCCTGATCCAAGAAATAACAACAGAACTCACATGATATGAGATTCATCTGGCTGTTCTGAAGAAGAAAGTTCATCACTTCCATCAGTCAACTATCAAAGGAATTCTACTAGTATGGTTGTTGATCTTTGAGCTATAATTGCTCAATGTATTGCAGGTCCATCTGGAGGTCATCAAGGGGCAAAATGTATTGTCCTGATCCTGATCCAGCTTTTGCTTTACAAAATGGTCCTACTGATGTGGTCAAACATCTATTTGAACCTTCCCCTGCAGAATTGTTTTTGCTACTGCTAACAAGAAATGTTAAGTGACATAGTTTTTTTTTTTTTTTTTTTCCCAAACTAATATGCATACTCAACAGAACCACTTAAGGAACAATATATCTTCACAAATTCTGAAGAAATTAAAACTTTTATTGGCGCAAATATTCTAATGGACAGTAAGCCCCTTCCCAGCTATCGAGACTACTGAAGCTCAGCACCTGACATTCATGACAACTATATAAGCTCACTTATGACTGTCAAAAGTTTTGACTGGCTCTTAAGTAATTTGCACTTGAATGAGAACAGTAAACTACACCAAAGAGGAGACAGAAATTTGGACAAGCTTTATAAATTAAGGCCATTTCTTACAATTTCAGAGAACCTCAAGTCTGCTTTCGCCCAAGTGAAATTGTTGCTGTGGATGAACCGAGTATTAAACTCAAGGGGTGATCAAGGCTTAAACAGTGTATGCCCAAGAAACCTGTGAAGAGTTCATAGAGGCTGGATGCTAGCAGATAAACCATCACATGCCTTGAATTTTTATATATGGACTGGAACTAAGGATGTCTTTGAGCGGTAGCTAGGAGAGAGAGTTGTGAAATGTAATCGTAAGCCTTGAAAACAAACACCATAAAGTGTGAGACAGGTAGAATCAGGACTGAAAAAATTCAATGCCATAGCCGGGATTAGAACCGTGTATTTTCCGCTTCTAACCACTGCGCTACCATGGAAACTTGCCAGTATGATACTAAATTCTCCAACGGATTCATGATTTTCCCGGTAGACATCTAGGGAATCTCAATTCTAAGAATTTGCCCCTAAAGCGACTTACAGTAGTAAGTACTTACGGGGTTATTATATAAAGATGCCCCAAATTGGCAATTTTATTTTAAATGCAATCAATTTCCTGATGGTTTCAAACACACTAAGCCGCGTGTAGGCATGGTTTGATAGGTACCATAAAGTGCACTTCCACAATTATTTTGCCAGCTGAGTTCTTCTGCAGGAGTATTCATGCATTTGGAACAGTTAACCCCACAAGAAAGAACCAGTCTGCCCTGAAAAATTTCATAAGCATGAAGCGTGGTGATTACGATTGGGCAACTAGTGATACAGGCCTAAGTATTATGAAACGGGACGACAAGAGAAGTATGCATCTGCTTTCCAATTTCCATGACCCTAGTGTAACAACAGAGGTGATAAGAAGGGGAAAAGGTGGCAGCAAAACAAATATTCCTTACCCGTCAGCTGTTACAGACTATGGTAGTCATATGAATCGTGTAGACAGAGTTGAACAACTAAAGGGCACTTGTGAGATAGACAGGAAGAGTAAAAAATAGTATCAGAGAATATTTTGGTATTTTTATTAATGCCAGCGCATCCAATGCTTATGTCCTATACAAAGAACTTAAACTCCCTAAAATAAGCATGAAGAACTTCAGAAGAGACATCTAGGGATTTTGTAAATTCAACACTAATGTCTGCAAAACATAAACTAAGAAGTTTCCGGAAGTCTCACTGAAACTGAGAATAAAAAACCCATTGTGCCAAAAGCAACACGTCTGGAGACTGCTGCTCAGCAGCCAGAAAGGTGCAGCAGAAGAGGATGTGCAATTTGTAGCACGAAGAAGAATCAAATAAGAGCAGAACAGTCGTGTTCGGTGTGCGCAGTTCCGTTATGTCTACTAAAAAGAAAAACATACTTCCAGGACTTTCGAAATATTACCCTGGGTTTCGAAATTGATACCCTTTATAGAACGTATCACTTCCCTGATTGTCTGAAATGTTTTGAACAATGGGTTGCTTAAGATTCGTGGCATAACGTTCGGTATTCATATTGAAATTAATACACATTGATATTTAAGGGTCAACGCATAGAAAACTTCCATTTCATATGAGCTTCCCTGGAGTGAAAAATTGGGGCTATGATTGTTATTTTTATCTCTTAGGAAAATAATAGAAATCCAATTTTCCGACCCTTTATTGGAATTAGCGTTAGCGATCCTGCTTTAAACTGTGGAAGTGAGATGATGGTAGAGACCGTCAGTTTTCCTTATATGAGCGGCTTAAGCAGTTTAGTCCTGATATTAATTTTAGTGAGATTCCTTTGAGAGGCATCGCTTGCATTGTTATGACCATTTCGGCTCTCACTTGATTTAGAAGACTATTTACAAGAAGGATAACAAACTCTCTAAGTAGGTAGCGAATCTGTAGCTTTTGTTTTGTAATTCAGCATGGCTCCTTCCCAGATGCCTGAACTGATGCTTCAGGCGTTTTGAATATTATGCCAACATTCTCGAATGTAAATATTTCCCTATCAGGACTATTTTTAAGCATCTTGAGCATCTTGGCTGATGCCACTTCTCGAATCGGGGACAGTTCTGGTGATCTAACAAGTTAAGTAATACGTTTATTTTAGCCGTATTTGGGTTGCCTAAAATTTGAGCTCTAAGTTGTTTGAAAATATAGCTCCTGGCTTTCTCTCTGCAACATCGCTGTTAAAGTCGAGAACTTGTGTAGGCAGAGTCCACTTTAGTGGTAGTAACCTTGCACGGTATGTATTTAGGTACTGCTGTTACATGAGATGCTGAAGAGCATGGATCTCGAGGGGTTCGCGAAGTACTAATTATTTAATTAGTTTGCAAACGTTTGAAGCACATTTGTACGGATACGGGTACTGTAGTCCTTGAACTAAATTACAAAATGCTTAGAGAGAGAAAGTTCAGGTATAAATACTTTGAACCACGCGTAAAATAACACCATATTGATTACACTGAGCATAAGGCATAAGTTTGAGGCACAAGGTCCTTGCGGAGAAAGCTTGGAATGTGGCATGGGCTGTAAATGTCACAACAATCGAACCGAAGATGTTTTTGCTTCCACTTTCCGATACTAAGAGGGTGGATAAACATATAACACTCAAGTCTCATCCAATCTTATATGTTTGAATTGAAATCTGGAATCTTTACACGCAAGCTGAGGTGCCTCAAATTAAAGCCTTCACCTGCAATATTGCATCAAAATCAAAACTTGAGAAACTTAACTTTCTCATAGTTGGAACGCAAACTGTCAGAAGGAGTACCTTGCTAAAGGTTGCTCAATCGTTGATTATTGAAATATTACTAATTTGAAGTTTACCTCAATAGTGAGCCTTGTGGCATCATGACATGGATTTGGATTTCAAAATTCAAAGTTGGCATCGTTCTATGCATATTATTTTCAATTTCCTCATTGCTGTAAGGCCAGCGATATTTTCCCACCCTTAAAGAGAAGTTATTTCCTTGAACATTCACCACCATTTGCCACTGACTGTTCTCTTCAACCTGAAGATGCGAGCGGAGCTGCTAACATATGATTAAGAGATGGACCAAATCTTACTATACAAAAAATGTAGATCTACAAAAAATTCATTCGGACATAAATTGTGTATTTTAACAAGATCTACATTTTTTGTATAGTAAGAATGTATCTATCTCTTACGGTTTACGAGGTATTCAAAGGTCATTCAGAGTAAACAGGACTACATAGGCAATAGCTAGAAAATTCAAAATATATATTTCAATTATTGTCATACAAATGTCTTAAACATATGGGATTTTAATCAAAATCGTTAGAGCCATTTTCAAGAAAATCAACATTTTCGAAACATTTTCCATGTAAAGGGCACTTTAGAGTGGGGCTACTTTCTGCAAAATCTTCGTGTCGCAGCCTTGAAAGACATTCAACTTAAATACCAACTTTGGTTTTTAACCGATTTTTCGTTTTTGAGTTATGGTGTCCAGACTGACAGACAGACACACAGACACACACGGACCTTTTTCTCAAAATGCTTTTTTTTTGGATTCAGGGGTCCTCAAAACATGTTTCTGGTGAAATCTCGACATTGAAATTTTGGGTGGAATACAATACTCCCTCTACTCAGCAGTAGAGAAAGTAAAAATGGAAATGAAATGTTTTCAAATCCAGAGTAGTGTTAAACTTTCATTGAACGAAACAGCATAATATACAGCTAATGACAAGTCATGTGCTTGTATCCCTCCTTTCTCATTAATATACATTCAATATCATTAAAAAGGAGAAAAAGATTAATTGTTAACATATATACACATAGAGCAGAGGGGAGCACACTCTTATTCATTATGTGTTTTTAATATGGAGAAAATATTACATTACTTAGCTTCTTTGCACAGGCACACATTCAATATGGAACTTTACGATGCAGAAAGCATTATAGTTCTGACATACTTCCTTTGCTTGGAGAAAACAACTTCTTAACACATTTATTACTTTCTGTGCTGCGTGTAGTAAGTAGCGGAATTTTTGTATTCGATACAAAATTTCGATATCGAGATATCGCCAAAAATGTGTTTTGATGCCCCTGAATAAGAGAAGTATTTTTAGAAAAAGTCCGCGTGTATGTATGTGCATGTCTGAGGACAGCGTAACTCAAAAACAAAAAAGTCGGTTAAAACCCAAAGTTGGTATTTAGGTTTAATATTTTCTAGGACACGACACGAAGATTTTAAAGAAAATTTCTGCACCTTAAACTACGCTTTCGATGCAACATCTTTCAAAAATTTTGTATTTTCTCAAAAAAATAGCGATTTTCATTCAAATGTCATATGTTTAAGACATTTTAGGGCAAATGAAATGTATATTTTAAATTTTCTGGCTATAGCCTATGCACTCCTGTTTACTCTTGGGATTTGCATAACTGGTAAAGCGTAAGAGATAGACCAAGTCTTACTTTACAAGGAATATAGATGTTAATACACAATTTATGTCCAAAAGCATTTTTGTGGAGTGAACGATTTCGGAGATATTTCTTGTTATTTGTGTGAGTTTTGCAATACTTAAACTTTTCTCAAGTGGAAGATCGATATTCCGTATTTTATCTCTTGGTGGTTCAAAGAGAACTGAATTTCAAAATTGACTGTCGCTCAAAGCCCACTGCACTCCCCTTGCACCTACGAGAAAATTAACAGTAAGATGATTTCTACAAATGTTTATCTCAATTAACACGAAGAAGATAGAGGAATAAGAGTTTGTAAGGACGGTTAGTACAAGAGTAGAGAAAGTCATGTGAGTGCAACACATCGGATTGTTTTTATACATACAGCAAAGTGTGTTCATGTGTTCTTAAAGCGGTGAAGACATCCTTTTAACGCATTTATTTCTATATACATAACGAGGGAAGGAGTATTTTTGGAGAAAATGTCATCGTTCTAAACACATACATCATCTCTCACAGCCAGCAGGGAAAGGAGGTGATCACTTACATTTTCAACATCACTCAAGTCAGCCACCACAATAGGGCACAAAGCCTGTCAATTGATTCCTAACCATGTAAAACTGCCATTTGACAAAAGCATATCCTTTCAGCCACAATACTACATATGTTTAAATCCGCTATGGAATCAACGATGCCATTAAAGTGTCGCAGAAACGACTTTATCGCTATACTTGTGCAGCAAGTATTAACACAACAGTGAAATATACAACGTATCACTTTCCTTTAATCAGGCCTTTGTGAAGTTACCACATGCTTCTCTTCCTCTACCATTACTTTTTCATAATGAGGTCTATTTACGAATGCAAGCTTCTTCACGCAAGCGTCCTCTGTGCTTCATTTTCTCTTTGCATATGGCTTCAGAAACAGTAGCTGCTTATACTTGTATTTATTACAGAATATTTTGTTCTCATGCAGTGTCCATTTCTGTGCTATGCAGGTGGAACATAGCATGATGAGTGCAAAACAGCGTGCTATGTTTCTTGCTCCTGCAAAATAAACCTTTGAATTTATGTCATAAACCTTGGTGCTTCAAAGAATATTTTACCCTGTTAATTAGCATTCTATTCGGCATTGTTGGAAGCATTTGTAAAAGGACTCAAGTTATGTCATGGAATCAGAACTTATGACGGCGCTCCTAGGAATAATACTGCGACAACAACAAAATTCTAGTCCAGTTATTATTTTTTGTAACTTTATTTTCTTCTGAGTGCGCAAATACACAGTTCTCTTCTCTTTGTTAACATAGTCTAGAGTTCTTCCTGATATTACAACCCTCAGCTTGTAAACTTAGCACACAATTTTCTGTCTTTCAGTTCTCTCCGTCACACAAAGACTAACTCTGACGATACGACCACTCAACATATATTAACTGCTTCACTATCTTCCTTTCGAAGTGACGATAGACAGACAGCTATATCGTTCCGACTCACTTACAGACTAAAAAGTAACTGACTGACTCAAAACTCTCGGTGCCTCCCCTCCTTATATATTGAGGATAGCGTAACACAGGCCTTTCTCAAACTTCACCTTTTCTGGAACTTCTATAAACACACCGGCCATCAGACGCCTGTCGAATATTCTCGAAAACACTTTGTAGTGCCGTGCTCATTGCACACATTCACAAACAGACGCGCGAGACAGTCTGACCTTGAGGCCTTTTATACACGCCGCGCCTGGTATATGATGTGAGGTAGCTTGACCCCGACCGTCCTTTGTTATGCACCGCGGTCGGCGTCACAGTACAATTATTTCCTGTCCTTTCATTGCCAAGGGGATGCTGCTTATTGCTCATTGCCTTATTACCATAATGATCCTGAGTCTGTGCAGGTTTTAACCCATGTATCATTTGCCTGTATACCTGTTAAATGGATGACCAAAGTCACTCCGGTAACTTCAGCATTGGATAACTCTCACATTCGAACTCAAGGTTTAGTGGAAGTTAGCATATACTTACAGTGATGATAATGGCACTTAGGTTTTGCAATATAACACAAATTTGTTTATTCATACAACGCATTGCTGACACATATTAAATACTATACTAAGCTGATTTTCCATAGCTCGCTTCAAAATATGCTCAGGGAAGAAAACCATGTTTTATGGATGGCGTATAAAGATGCCTCAGTTTTAACCTTGGGCAGGGAGGTATATTATGGCACAATGTAAACAAATCACTGCAGTCTATTGTATAAGACCACTTGTCCATTAGAATCGTTGCTCAGTACTCGCTTCATTCCTATGTGAAAAAAGGTTCTATCAGAAGCAAGAGTCGAAAACAACGTAACGTAGCACTCTACGAACTAGTGGAGCATTGCCTTGCAAGTGTATGCAGACGCAAGGTCAAGGTGTAGTATAACGCGACTGTTTTGTTTCTTCTCGCAGTGAGCTGCAGACGTGGGGTGACAGATTCCTTAGTGTTCATATGATGCCTGTAGTTTGTGCTGCAGTGAGGCGGTTTTCATGGCCAAGCTGTACCTACTTGCAGTTGTTTACATGCGCGAGCGATAACAGTAAAGTCCATGTGCAGTATACCTATGGAAAAAGGCACACGCCTCCGGCCTTTAAGGGTACATATGACTGAATTTTCCAACTTCTATAACTTTTAATCAATTTTGATGACATTTTGTGTGCATATTTATATTGTAACCATATTATGCTGTGCAAAGTTTCAACTCTGTATGTTGCTTGGTTCAAGAAATAAGGCAAATTATTTAAATAAATTAATAGTCGCACTTAAAGTCCCTTGTGACAAAAATTTCATCCAATCATTCTAAAATTTTGTAAACATGCACTTTAAACAAGGATAAATTAGAATTGTATTGGGTTTTTATATCTGGTTATTTGTTTGGCTTACAGAAAAATTTAAATGTGTATATTTCATAATTTTTAAAAAATATGGAATAACAGCCTGTTCTGAAGGATAAAAAACACACTAAAATCCATCTGATACCAAAACTCAATACAATTTTTATTTATAGTACATATTACTACATACTGTGCAAGTTTCAAGCCATTCTGATAAGAAATGTTCCGCAAGGAACATTTTGTACAGAGCAAATAGCTGAAAAATTGCAAGCTGAGAAAAAGGCAAAAGAAAATAGCCTGACCTCAGAATTGCACTGGACCATATGTCTCCCCCTCAGACCTCTTGTTTCTTTCTTCAGGTGATATTTTCAATTACATTACAAATGGCAGTAGCCAATCATTAGCAAGTTCAAAATAGGAGTGAAATGGCACAGTAACAGTAACAGTTATATCGTAAAAATGGGCATATATGGACATTTAAATACGACGCACATGAAGTTAAAGGATGGCTTCTGTTAGCTTTAAAAATGGCGGAACTGAAAATAAATGGATGCATATGATAGAGGAAAGATTGTAATATTTTTTAACGCTAAAATAAAAAAATTCAATTTTTTACAAAAAATCGTCAAAACTCAGTCATATGTACCCTTAATAATAATAAACCTGTTCTGCTACTGCCCTGACGGGTCATGGGCTGCCAACCCGATGCCGGCCTCATGCTCACATACCGACGGAGAGATAGGCCGTCATTCAACAGACAGAGAAGGCCATGGGGCCATCATCATGCATCCCCCAGTCAAAATGTTGGCCTTCTCGTCCAGAATTCCTGCCTATCGCAGCGCCTCGCTTTTTTCACGATGCACAGTCCTATACCAGGGAATTAAAATTCTCACCCCCACGAGTGGGATTGGTCCTGGGCATAGGAAACTGAACGATACAAAGAAAGAAGGAAAAAACATCTGCTGTTCCAAAACACAGAAAACGGAAATTGTGATCAGAAGAAGAAGCAGCTGTGTAAAGCATAGTGCATTTGTTACAGAAGAAATTCCCTCTCAAATCAAAAGAGGTACTAATAAATGAAGGGAAATAAAAAAAAACAAAGGCTTCTAAAAGCATAGTTTTCATCGTGTAGAGTGTAGATGGTGAGTGATTCCTCATACGTGCAAAAAGGAGGAGAGAAATGAATAAAACGAAACCTTAGTAACAGCATAATGTTTTTCTAAGCTTCACTATGTACACCTGTCTTTGCCTCATTTGCGATTCTTGTTCACGTGTGCAACGATCAGTACAATCCAGCGGAGTGTGCTAATGCGTGTTGCCAATTGTACTGAAAGAACGCCAGGCAATGCTTACAATGTGTAAAAAAGAGATAAAGCGGTAGAACACAGTTTAGGAAAGAGATAGCGAGATGGAAGAGCACATGAATAATGTGTGCATTGCCGACTCCTTCCTCACTCCCCCTCTACCCCTTTCGGACGACCCTTGAATGGACGGGGATGGATTGGGGGTGGAAAAGAGAGACCCTACAAATTAGCATCAGTGTCTCTGTTAATTTACATAGGGGTAGATATTTCCCAAGAGCCAGCGCGACTAGGGAACTGCGGCAATGGTTATACGGCAGAGGAAAGGTTTTCCTGTTCTTACATAACGTTACGAACTGTCATTCTCTCCCCGTTTCATTTACTCATCACTTAACTCTCTTCTGGGTGTTTAATGCCACTGCGACAGAAATAATAAATTGTGGACAGTGCGAATGCCCCAATAAAAGCATTTAACTGTTTTGTCACCATCATCAGAAATATTATTCAAAAAACCTCTGGGCAGAAAAAAATGCCTAATTCTGGTGCACTTTCCTCGGCGACAAGCACTCTCCTCTATCTTCGGATTGATGGCAGCCCTCCCTTCTTAAGCGTTTTCCACAAAATGGGGTTCATTTCACCAAAAATTGAGACATTTAAACCTAGTTCATAAAAGGCATTCCATTTCGTAACGAATATGTTACAATAATTTTCATTGTGGTCGAATATAAAACCGTTAGTAGCCTGAAAAGCAAGACCAAACACTTTCAATTGATCTAATTTTGGCATCCTACTGCAGTCCAAATGTGGTCTAGGACAGCTCTTGGTAATACCACAACTGTGTCCTCACGTTTCGTTCTTGTTTTCAGTTGAAGAACAGCATATTACGATTCTGTACATATTTGATATATTCTAAAGCTAACAATCGGAAAGAAACTGTTGAGAAATTAGAGTAAAACTGTAGTACTGTAACATGGATGAACTTAGCTAACTTCCCTTGAATTTCCATTATATTTATAAAGGACCCCAGAACGTTACTTAAAATACAAATAGATATTTTAAGAGTTGTCTTTTTACAAATACTCCTTGTGCTGACATTATACACAAATTTTCTATGGTTCCTGAAAGTGTACTCTCTTTTTAACGCTTTCGTTTCAGTGTTAAAATTTTGTACTTTGTGTTCCTTCCCCCTCCCCCTTCCACCCCCTCCCCCTTCCCAATATTATTCTTATTCTTGTTGTTATTATTATTATTATTATTATTATTATTATTATTATTATTATTATTATTATTATTATTATTATTATTATTATTATTATTATTATTATTATTATTATTATTATTATTATTATTATTATTATTATTATTATTATTATTATTATTATTATTATTATTATTATTATTATTATTATTATTATTATTATTATTATTATTATTATTATTATTATTATTATTATTATTATTATTATTATTATTATTATTATTATTATTATTATTATTATTATTATTATTATTATTATTATTATTATTATTATTATTATTATTATTATTATTATTATTATTATTATTATTATTATTATTATTATTATTATTACTATTATTACTATTATTACTATTATTACTATTATTACTATTATTACTATTATTACTATTATTACTATTATTACTATTATTACTATTATTACTATTATTACTATTATTATTATTATTATTATTATTATTATTATTATTATTATTATTATTATTATTATTATTATTATTATTATTATTATTATTATTATTATTATTATTATTATTATTATTATTATTATTATTATTATTATTATTATTATTATTATTATTATTATTATTATTATTATTATTATTATTATTATTATTTTTTTTTTATTAGCTATAACAAGCATGCCCCATCGCAGTAAGCGATACTACATGCTATTACATTGATACCTGTTATAATTTGTTTTATTATTTAATCATATATTATTATTATTATTATTATTATTATTATTATTATTATTATTATTATTATTATTATTATTATTATTATTATTATTATTATTATTATTATTATTATTATTATTATTATTATTATTATTATTATTATTATTATTATTATTATTATTATTATTATTATTATTATTATTATTATTATTATTATTATTATTATTATTATTATTATTATTATTATTATTATTATTATTATTATTATTATTATTATTATTATTATTATTATTATTATTATTATTATTATTATTATTATTATTATTATTATTATTATTATTATTATTATTATTATTATTATTATTATTATTATTATTATTATTATTATTATTATTATTATTATTATTATTATTATTATTATTATTATTATTATTATTATTATTATTATTATTATTATTATTATTATTATTATTATTATTATTATTATTATTATTATTATTATTATTATTATTATTATTATTATTATTATTATTATTATTATTATTATTATTATTATTATTATTATTATTATTATTATTATTATTATTATTATTATTATTATTATTATTATTATTATTATTATTATTATTATTATTATTATTATTATTATTATTATTATTATTATTATTATTATTATTATTATTATTATTATTATTATTATTATTATTAATAATAATAATATTATTATTTCTACTACTACTATACTACTACTACTACTACTCCTACTACTCCTACTACTACTACTACTACTACTACTACTACTACTACTACTACTACTACTACTACTTCTACTACTACTACTTCTACTACTGCTATTATTATTGTGGTTATTGTTGTTGGAATTATACATGTTTTCAAAGTTTTGTGTAAAAGAGGAAATTGTTTAGAGATCCATTTATTTAACGTAGTTGTAATTTAAATTTGTAATTCATTATTTTCATAACAACGCAGTTTATATAACGTATTTCTCTATTTGATAATGTGGCACATTATTGTTTACTATTGAATCTATTCAGTATTCTAGTAATCAACTAAAGCAAATTATCTTGGAAAGCTGGATTCTCGACAGTAAGTTGGAAAACAGTAAATACACACTTTAGTTCGTATTATCAATTCTTGGATACACGCGTTTCACCAATTTTCTAAAACTTTTATAACAGTAAAGTCAATAACTCTGTAATGAATAAAAAAAGTCTGGTCATGGTGGGAACAACACTCAAGAAATACAGACAATTTGCATTACAGTATTAAATGAAGAAACAAAAGGCAGAGATACTGCAAGAGATGAGCAAATAAACTTTAGTTAATATAACTTGTGACTGTTTAGATTTAAGGTGCAAAAGTAATTTAGAAACTAAAGCATCAATGAATAAATGATATTGCAAGTTGGTAAGAGAGTTTATTTTGAAATCTTGTATAGTTTCCCTTGAGGTTATTATGTTAAGAATGCTTTAAAAGTTTTTATTGTGAAACTTATAAAAATACTGAACTCTTAGCCAGTATAAGTTATGCATAATATAAACATTATTTTCTTTACAGAATGTTATTTGTTATTCCATTCCTTGACCATTACTGGAATGGAAGAAGTACAAATATTGTTTGTATTCAATGTGTTTGTGTTCGCTGTTGCTGTTAAAACATATATAAAACGTTTAAAAAGAATGTATAAAAAATAAGGGTGGATGTATTTAAGAGAATCTAGATGCACATATTAAGCAAGTGATGAAATTATATTTACACATGCAAAAAGTTTGAATCGTTAATTTCGAGATGAAAATCAAAAAGTGTACTAACTACATTACAGGAGTGTTTCAAACTGTATTCTAAAGGTTTTCAGATAAATGTAAATATGCAAATATGAAGTAAGGGGGAGATACACAAAGAAACGTAAATAAGTACCCAAAATAACGTCAGTGGGATACAATAATAAATTTAAGGCAATAATGCTCAGTTTTCATCTCCATAGCTCGGCGTAGCACTGCTGCTTACCAAGCGAGGGACCTGGATTCGATCCTCGGTTATCGAGTGGGGAATTTCTTCCCCTGGGAGACCTGGTCCGGGGTGCCCTCAACCACCTCAGGTCCTTGTGGGGCCCATTGACGAGCTACTCGATTGAAAATTAGCGGCCCCTGGTTGAGAAGACCGCATCACTAGCCGGGAGGGACCAGGGTGCTGACCACGTCCTACCCCCAGTACTGCACCCCACTCATGACGCCTGTGTTGGGTAGAAGTGGAGGACGCAGCGGTCGGGCGCTAGGCCTTGATCCGGATAGACTGTTGTGCCACATGGTTACGTTTTCATGCCCAGTTTTTCATCTTATAATATTGCCTTCCTAATGCTCCTAGTACTATGAAAGAAATTTGGTTGAACATGTTTAAGATTATGCGTGTTTCTCTTTAAACGTAATTTCCCATAACTATGGTTTTCAGCACATTCTTACATTGGAAATAATATTTCTAGAAAAAGTATTTATTAATTTAAACATACGTTAAATATGGCACAATACACTATGCATTCGATTAGCTGTGACTGGCTCTTTCACAAGAAATTATTTCAATTTCATAAAAAATTGGATGTTACCAGGACAATGTTTTTAATGTTATGAACAAAAGCCCGTGATAAAACTAATAGGCACTTTCACTATTAAAGCATTCTTGTATATGTTAGTTACTAAGGAGTTCAAGATATTTAATTACGGTTTCCAAAGGTGTCTTAAAACATTTTTGAAAATTCTCTGTTTGTTTTTGGTTTCGAAAAAAAAAGTGATTTTTTCATATAAAGTTGTGCACTATGTTTAAGACTCTCAAATATTTCATTACAACAGATAAAACGGTGCAATCTTTAAAATTCAGTATTGGATCCTTTAAATTCCCAAACTAAAATTGCTCTTTAATGTGTAATATAGGCATGGGGAAGAGGGGTGACAGCAGTGCAATCGAGTATTTACCCTCTCCACTTACTGCAGGACTGACAGGTTCTTTGAGGTTCATTAAACGCTATTTTGGTATCAAGTTAAGAGGGTAGCTACAGTTTAAGGGGTATAAAATGTAATAATTCAAACTGGTTGTACTTATCTATGCGGGAACCAGGTTTATCCCTAATATATATTGACAATTTTAAATATTTTTCAATTCTGTTGTTTTTATTTTCAAGTTGAAGGTTTAGTGTAGATAAATGGTTAGAACTAGGTTTCTATCGCCATAGACAGTATTACAAATTTATTTTCAAATTTGCAAGCAATTTTCTAGGTGATTGAATCCTACTTCTTTTAGAAAAACTGACAAACAGAGGAGCATAACTTTAGTCAGTTCCTTAGATTATGTATACAGTGAGCGAGTGAGTGAGAGAGTGAGTGCGTGAGTGAGTGAGTGAAAGAGTGAGTGAGTAAGTGAGTGGGTGGGTGGGTGAGTGAGTGAATGAGTGAGTGAGTGAGTGAGTGGGTGAGTGAGTGAGTGAGTGAGTGAGTGAGTGGGTGGGTGGGTGAGTGAGTGAGTGAGTGAGTGAGTGAGTGAGTGAGTGAGTGAGTGAGTGAGTGAGTGAGTGGGTGGGTGGGTGAGTGGGTGAGTGAGTGAGTGAATGTGTGTGTGTGCGTGTTTGTGTGTGTGTGTGTGTGTGTGTGTGTGTATGTGTGTGTGTGTGTGTTGTTTCAGGGCCCGTTGAAAACTAGGTCATTAGGACCCCTATGTATACATGAACACGCGTATAAGGTGTCATTTAAATCGCTTCTATAGAGTTTGAAATCTCAAGGATAAAGTTTAGAAAAATGTGCTTTGTGGGAAATAAGTTTTGAACTGATATAAAAATTTAGATACCTCTTTAACTATGTGCAACATGGTGGACCATGTTCCCCTCTAAATCGTTACTCTGAGACTAATGCTGATACTTAAATCATCATTTTTGCAAAATGCACCTAAGTGTTGAATTCAATATATGTTTTTAGAAGTTGAGTTTTATAAAACATTAAACTCTACATAGCACCTTAGGTCTGTGCTTTTATTTCTAACGAGAATCTAACAGATGTTGTAGGATTGAAGACACTCCTAATTTTTCCCCTGCTTTAACCAATATTTTCCCCCTATTCGTTGTTTCCCCCGTCCTTTCCCATTTTCTTTTGGTTAGTAAATTTTAGTTTTGTAATATTATGCGATATACGTTATGTTAACTATTTCATTGGTTTTCTGTGTGCATACAAACGTCGCTTTCATGTATATTACATTTTGCTGTTGGTCAAATCCCTGAGGTTCACCATGTTTCTTTAATTAATGTAGTTAATATGAGACCAGCATTTACATGCGGTGTTTAATATTCCAGCTTTAATCAGCACGATATTGATTTCTAAATGTAAGTGATCTTGTGCAGTGCAGTCATCCGATTAGGCCGTTGGTAATGATAATAGCATTACTGACAGCGTCATTGACTAATGCAAATGTGTAACTTCCGAGCAGCTTTGTTGTTGATACACATGAATTAATGCGAAACAATAGCGTATTATCACTGAGAAAATGTTTGAAAAGCGACTAACGATATCGATAGCTCCCGTTTTCATTGACAAGTTCCCGAAACCTTAATGATAATAGTTCCATGTGTAGGTGCAAATATCTTTCCCAGAGGGTTTGTATTTGCACAGATGATTTCGGAAATGTCACCGAATATAATTTAATGGAAATAGTCGATGAAACATCGGATTTAAAGAGGTCATGTATAGAATATACAGTATGTTTTAACCCCGGATCAAGGAAGTAAATGTGGAGTATTGATCACGTCGTATTACAGATGCTAATTATTATTTATTTATGCCAACAAACTTACTGCTGGTCTTTTTAGACACACAAGCCGTGTGTGGGCAATGTCTAAGAGGTGGAATCAGGGCTGAAAAATTCAATGCCATAGCCGGGATTTGAACCACGGATCTTCCGCTTATCGAGCGGCTGCTCTAACCACTAAGCTACCATGATCAAATTGCCAGTATGGCATTAAATTCCCCAACCGATTCGTACTTTCCCGGTAGGCCACAAGGGAATCTCACATCAGAGATAAATACCCTAAGGGCGACTGACAATTGCAAGTACTTTGTGTTCCGGACAGTAATTATTACTTATTTGTGCCAACAAACTTACTGCTGATGTTTTTAAACACACAACGTCAGTCCTGATTCAACATCTTGTGTTACAGAGTTTATCAAAATGCAGCGAGTGAGGTGGCGCAGGTGGTAGCGCGTGTGACTCCCATTCGGGAGGTCGTGGGTTCCTTTCATCCCCAAAGTTTCCTCCTCCTCCGTTTCATGTCGCTTCTCATTTCACTTCACTCTACATCCACTTGGTTCTTTAAGAGTTGCAACGTGTCAACATGTGTCTCGGCACTGTATGGCAGGGAGAAAGGATGCTCTGTGTAACATTTCCTGCACCGGTGGGGCGGTTTACGGTTTCCGACTATCCCAGTGGGATGTGCAAGCTTGCAGGAGGGGGAGGGGTGAAAGTGAAAATAAAATTGGCCCCCTAGCTTGTGCTATCGCATACTAGAGGACACCTATTTATTAACCTAGTGCCTATCTTATATACCAGGCTTATTTTCATCGGTTACAGTTCTCATTTTACAATTTAGAATTCTTTTACAAATTGCAATACAATTCAATATAAAAGAGGGGAAAACGTAACAAGGAAAATAACAGACATAAACAAGAAGAATATATACATAAAACCACAATTGGGCACACACAATTAGTCCTTGAATGCAATTTGACTATGTGCCATGAATATAGATTAGAACCCTGCCGTCTACTCTATCATGGCTCCTCCATCGGCCACCCTCTTGTCTCCTGTCACCTCACCCCTCCCTCCCAAGGCACCTCCTTGTGGTACAAAAGGCGAGATGAGTTTCCTGAGTTTTGGTACACAGAAGTAATCACCTGGTATTTTCATCTTGTTTCTTGAACATGTGCTTCCTCAGTTGTAGCAAGATATACCGCTAATTATTCCCAGACGAAAGTGGTTCTAATATGGCGGGATGTCAACAAACCTTTTCATTCGATGGAAAATTTAGAAACGCTGGATCAGCCGCGATGGTCTTGCTCCACTGACAGCTCAGTTACCAGATATGACGCTTGCATTCTTCCCGGATTATGTGAAAAGCTTAGTCAATCGCCCATGTCGATAATGAGATTCAATTCCAACAAACGCTTCCGTGGATTTGGGTACTAGGCGTATGTAGCAGCCCATTCGCACCGCTGTGCAATTTGTCGTCATGGTGGTAGTCACCATTTGAACAGCTGCTTTGAAGAAACAGTCCTGCTTACTGTGGTAACAGAACAGGGAGTGAACAGAAATGTCACAAAGGTGTACGTGTTTTGCCTGAGGGTTGTTATATTACTCATGGACTTTGCTGCTGTATAAACGATATAACAGCTGTCAAAGGGAATGACTGATTGATGCATTTATTTGTACATAATATCAAAATCCAGAGGTCGTGATTTCTGTGTATCCTTAACACTTAGCGAGCATTGCTGAACAACCCCTGAAAGTTTGTCGAAACGAAAACTGCACTTTATATTTTTTGAAGCATTCGTATTACTGTTGAATCGTAAACTCCTTCTCTGTCATAAGATTCAGAATTATTAAAAACATTGTACTATGTATGCACTTTGTAACTGTAAGAAAATCCATTTCTGATAACGATCAGCGCTGAACTAACTTTGAATTACGGCACAAATTAAGTATAACCATGTGATACAACCATTCATTAGGCTGGCCCCGTAGCACAGTTGGTAGAGCACCTGCTGTGCAAGGGGTCCCGCATTCGATTCCCGGCAGTGGGTAGAATTCGTCCTTTCCCGGTTAGACCACAAGGGGATGTCGCATCAGAGATAAATACCCCAAAGGTGACTTACAATGGTAAGTACTTTATGTCCCGGGTTTAAGTAAACTTTAGATGGTAATTATTATTTATTTATGACAACAAACTGATTCCCTTGTGGTCTAACCGTTTAAGTACGAATCGGTTGGAGAATTTAATGTCACACTGGCAAGTTGGGCATAGTAGCTTAGTGGTTAGAGCAGCCGCTCGATAAGCGGAAGATTCGTAGTTCAAATCCCGGCTATGGCATTGAATTTTTCAGTCCTGATTCCACCTCTTAAGGTTTTGTAGAATATTCAAGCTTTAGAAATCAATTTTGGCTGAACATAATCTAATCTATTAAAGAAAAAGTTTTACACATGGGAAAAAGTTTTCACTCCAAGGTTAACAATGAGTCTAAATGCAGCAGATTGTGCGCTAAATATGTCGATGAAACAGAGTTTGTACTTGTTTTCAGTAATGTGTTCTTGATATAGCCCCAGTTTTGTAGCCAGCTTACACTTATAATACTGTATTGCTGCTCAAGACAACAGGGGATATTAGTTGCGGATATCTTTTGTCATAGGTATCTCCCAGTTCGCACATGCGTGATACACGTATCTTTTTCTGTCCCATGATATTGTACGGTTACAGTATTGACACCTTATGCTTTCTGAATTGGAAACATATAATCCATGATTTTAAACTCAAAAGCCGTTTCTTTTCCAGCAACCCTCACTTTAGGCATAAATACCAGCCGCAATTCAACACAGAACAGATCAACAATGCTTAGTAGCCTCTTGGTACTACGCTTCTGCACTTATAGTTTATCTCTAAGTACAAATGTCTTACAGACATTATTTCAGGAAATATAGTAGTCAGAAGTCAGGCAGGGAGGCAGTCAGGCAGGCAGGCAGGCAGGTAGACAGGCAGGCAGGCAGTCAGGCAGTCAGGCAGTCAGCAGGCAGTCAGGCAGGCAGGCACTCTGCCTGAACTGCAGGTGCGAGCCTGTCACTCCCGAGGGACCGCCTTACAGTAAGGACTTGAGGGCTGCTGATTACATATGGAGAGAGAGCGAGTGTGTGTGTGTGTGTGTGTGTGTGTGTGTGTGTGTGTGTGTGTGTGTGTGTGTGTGTGTGTGTGTGTGTGTGTGTGTGTGTGTGTGTGGCACAATTCACGTGTGAATAGCATCGGGGTAATTTACTAAGTTATCTAGGTATTGTATGTCAATAGCTGGCTCACCGAGACCTATGGCTCTCTCGAATAGAGATAATGGCCTTGCGTGTTTATCATACGTTATATCGTATTCACCTAGTGCTGGAATTAATTCATTATGGTTTTCACTCTTTTTGTCAAGTACGTTGATGCTGAGCCTTTCGATGAATTGCTCTATGAAATGCGTTTAGAAAGTGTCGTTCACATCTCTAGCTTTAGAGAACTGTTTCTATTGATGATTGGGTAGTTTATTAAGCTGGGCATTAGCTTCGGCTCTTACGATGTCAATATGTTGTTTCCAGGTAAGGCACTCACTCAAAGTATGTGATTGTGCTATTCCATTGAATTCGCTCTTGTCTGAGGCAATGCTTACCATGTCGGTGTTTGATTCGCTTGGTGGATGTGGCTGTTGGCTTTCCCTAGTATTTACTTTAATGCGACATTTCGTGAGCCATGGCTCTAGGTTATTTAGAGCGTTTTGGAGCCCGGTATCTTAACCTTATCATGGTCGAATGTGACTAGTGCTGTATCATCTGCATATAGATATCTGTCTACTCTTATTGTTTCTGGAATGTCGCTAATGCAAATATTAAAGAGGGTGGGCCCCAATGGACTCCCTTAGTGGACCCCTGCTCTGACTGGTCGTTCTGTTGATGGGTCATTAACCGCAAAACGATAGGGTTGGCAAAACTGCTCACAAGGCAAGCATTTGGACTATTTATCTTTAGTTGGTAGCATAACAGATAGGTACAAAAGATGCGACAATAGCAAGATAGAAAGAGATAGAAAGAGAGAGAGAGAGAGAGAGAAAGCAGCCAGGAGTCCATGAAATACGGTTATGGACGTTTCAACATTAAGTAGGAGAACAACGACTTAAGGCTAAATAGTGAAATAGGAGCATTAAAGCAGATTCCTAATCAGTAGTAACTGAAGTTTGGAGAAAGTTCCATTCTATATGTGTTAAATCCTTAAATTCAAAACTGAATATTTAACATCTACATCTTTGTGGTTGTAATGCCAAAGGTTCATATTGCTTTTCACTGCATCATTTTTAACAATATGCCTAATTTCCCAAATATATGTTTTTATCCAATATAATAGATTAATAATTTATTATTAAAATTGTCGATAAGTACATTTAAAATTATTACAATTGTTCGACTTACAACATCACTACGGAATCTAGATTATTGCCTTATAATTAAGTCCTTTTCTTTAACAGCAACAACAATAAAATCAATATCCAGAATGTAATACAATTTTTACTTTCTGTACTACGCAAGTAGAGGAAGTATTGTATTCCACCCAAAAATTCGATGTTCACATTTCACCGGGAATATGTTTCGAGTCCCTCTGAATAATAATAATGCTTTAAAAGCATTTTTAGAAATAGGTCCGTGTGTGTGGACAGCATAACTAAAAAACCAAAACTCGGTTAAAAACCAAAGTTGGTATTTTAGTTAAATGTCTTACAAAGATACGACACGAAAATTTTGAACAAAATAGCCCCACCCTAAAGTACCCTTTACATGGAAAAGTTTTCGAGTTTCTTCAGAATGGCTCTAACGATTTTGATTAAAACGACATGTGTTAAAGATATTTTTATGACCAATGAAATGCATCTTTTGAATTTTCCGGCTATAGCTCATGTAGTCCTGTTTACCCTGGATAACTTGTGAATAATTTTTGAATAACCATAAGGGATAGACCGAATCTTACTGTACGAAAATTGTAGATCTCGCTAAAACACAATCTATGTTCAAATACTTCTTATAGGGTGAACCATTTCGGAGATCTTCCTTATTATTGGTGTCAGTTTTGGAAAACTTAAACTTTTGTCAATAGTCTCAAAGCTCAATTGTCTCAAAGATTTAACAGATTTCACTATCGCTGGAAGCCTACTGTGTTCTCATATTCCCCTTGTACCTACGAGAAAGTAAACAACAAGATGATGTCTACAAATGTTTATCTTAACTAACACGAAGACGATATAGGAATAAGAGTTTGTAAGAATGGTTAGTACAAGAGTAGAATTTCTTTAATTGCTCAATCCAGACCTAACCCTCAGCTCTGTACAGAATGAAATAAATAACACATTTTGTAGGGCTATCAGAAGAGTGAGCTACAGTAGCAAATTACATACACTTTAAAGTTTTCAAAATCGAACGATATTCTATTGGCACGCAACATTGTAACGGGAAAAAGACCTCCTAACATTACAGAAGAGAATTAGAAGTGAAAAATCGTCTTTAGGATGACTGCAAGTACATATGCGAAGCTAGAATAGAAATATAAAAATCTTCCTACAAACCCTTATTCCTATGTCTTTGTGTTAGTTGAAATAAACATTTACAGAAATTTCCTTATTACTTGTTTTCTTACACGTACAACGGAAATTTGCGATGAAGGGTGGCTTTGAGCGATAGTCAAATCTTTTAAAGCTTTGAGATTCCGCTCTCTTTGCACGAAAGTTTATTTTGTGTTTGACTAAAGTTTAAGTTTTCCGAAACTGACACAAATAACAAGGAATATCTCCGAAATGGTTCACTCTACAAAAAGATTGATTTTGACATGGATTATGTGTTTTAGCGAGATCTACATTTTTGTATAGTAAGAATTGTCTATCTCTTATAGTTTCTGAGTTATTCAAAAGTCATCCAGAGTAAACAGGACTAAATGCACTATAGGCAGAAAGATAAAAATTATCATTTCATTTGTCATAAAAATGTCTTAAACGTATGCCGTTTTAATCAAAATCGTTAGTCATCAAAATCAATATTTTCGTAACATTCTCCATGTAAAGGATAATTTAGGGTGGAGCAATTTTCTTCAAAATCTTCGTGTCGCATCCTTTAAAGATATTAAACTTATATACCAATTTTAATATCTTTAAAGGATGAAGATTTGGAACTGACTTTTTTGAGTTATATTGTCCACAGACTGACAGACACACCGACCTTTTTCTAAAAATACTTTTTTTGGATTCAGGGGGCCTCAAAACATTTACGGTGAAATCTCGATATCGAATTTCTGGGTGGAATACAATACTTCCGTTATTTAGTAGTAGAGAAAGTAAAAATATGACAACAATCGAAAATTTAAGAGAAAGTATGACTATAATGTGAAAAATTACAAGAAAATTACAGAACACGTTAAGAAAGCTAATTATATTTATATGACCCATGAGATTTTAATCACCATTGATAAAACCGTGCTTGTCTTATATTTTCCGTGGAAAAAATTCACAAATAAAAACTATGGCATGTAATAAACATTCGGGCGGTGCAGATAAGGTAAACGAACGCATGAGAGTGAACATTATGGCAAAGAAGTAACGGGAGGAATTCACAGCCCCAGTCCAGTGTTCAGCACATTTAACGCAGATTCCCTTTCGCAACAATATCAACAAACTTGCTCCTGCCACTAGCACCTCTGGTTCAAAGCCACTCATTAAGCCATTAGTGGCGTGTAGCGCCAAGCCTTTGGGATACAACCATGCACATCGAGTGTTTTCCACACCTCGCCGAGAAAGTTCAGCTACAGCCGCTAGATGGCAGGAGAGGCAGTATTTCCTCCGTTAAGGAATAACTTCCCCCTCTTGAGCTGCAGCCTTTCAATTGCTGCGTTCTTCAGATAAAGCTGAGCTCTCTATCTGCATTTATCTCAAAATCCTTTCTCTGGAAGTTAATGAAAGGACATAATGAGGCAATTATATTATTAGTAAGCAGGTCTTGTCTGGCTGCTTAAGGCAGGAATATAGCTTCTAACAGCATAGCAGCGCCCAATAGCAACAAGTGCTTTTGTGTTTAGATACCTAGGGATGGGTATAATGGATAATGGATAATGGCTGGCAGCAAATAGTAGGTACTACATCTTATTTAATAAATCAAACACGTTACAATGATTTCTGAGCAAAAATGTAGATGATTATATGAATGTCGGAAGCTTTATTGATAACATATTAACTAAAATGAATGACATTAGACAAAGGGATAATAAATAGCAAAATAAGTACTTTAAGAAAGACAACTCCAGATTTTTGTCTTCATTTTATTTTTTTCTAACGTTATACTTCCGCATTTTTATCGGTAATTCATTCGAAGTTTATGAAACAAAAATCTCCTTGAAACAGAATCCCATTGCAATGATATATAACTATATAATAACATATAATTATATATAATATAATATAATATAATATAATATAATATAATATAATATAATATAATATAATATAATATAATATAATATAATATAATATAATATAATATAATATAATATAATATAATATAATATAATATAATATAATATAATATAATATAATATAATATAACATAACATAACATAACATAACATAACATAACATAACATAACATAACATAACATAACATAACATAACATAACATAACATAACATAACATAACATAACATAACATAACATAACATAACATAACATAACATAACATAACATAACATAACATAACATAACATAACATAACATAACATAACATAACATAACATAACATAACATAACATAACATAACATAACATAACATAACATAACATAACATAACATAACATAACATAACATAACATAACATAACATAACATAACATAACATAACATAACATAACATAACATAACATAACATAACATAACATAACATAACATAACATAACATAACATAACATAACATAACATAACATAACATAACATAACATAACATAACATAACATAATATAATATAATATAATATAATATAATATAATATAATATAATATAATATAATAACATATAATTATATATAATAGAATAGAATAGAATAGAATAGAATAGAATAGAATAGAATAGAATAGAATAGAATAGAATAGAATAGAATAGAATAGAATAGAATAGAATAGAATAGAATAGAATAGAATAGAATAGAATAGAATAGAATAGAATAGAATAGAATAGAATAGAATAGAATAGAATAGAATAGAATAGAATAGAATAGAATAGAATAGAATAGAATAGAATAGAATAGAATAGAATAGAATAGAATAGAATAGAATAGAATAGAATAGAATAGAATAGAATAGAATAGAATAGAATAGAATAGAATAGAATAGAATAGAATAGAATAGAATAGAATAGAATAGAATAGAATAGAATAGAATAGAATAGAATAGAATAGAATAGAATAGAATAGAATAGAATAGAATAGAATAGAATAGAATAGAATAGAATAGAATAGAATAGAATAGAATAGAATAGAATAGAATAGAATAGAATAGAATAGAATAGAATAGAATAGAATAGAATAGAATAGAATAGAATAGAATAGAATAGAATAGAATAGAATAGAATAGAATAGAATAGAATAGAATAGAATAGAATAGAATAGAATAGAATAGAATAGAATAGAATAGAATAGAATAGAATAGAATAGAATAGAATAGAATAGAATAGAATAGAATAGAATAGAATAGAATAGAATAGAATAGAATAGAATAGAATAGAATAGAATAGAATAGAATAGAATAGAATAGAATAGAATAGAATAGAATAGAATAGAATAGAATAGAATAGAATAGAATAGAATAGAATAGAATAGAATAGAATAGAATAGAATAGAATAGAATAGAATAGAATAGAATAGAATAGAATAGAATAGAATAGAATAGAATAGAATAGAATATAATAGAATAGAATAGAATAGAATAGAATAGAATAGAATAGAATAGAATAGAATAGAATAGAATAGAATAGAATATAATAGAATATAATAGAATATAATAGAATATAATAGAATATAATAGAATATAATAGAATATAATAGAATATAATAGAATATAATAGAATATAATAGAATATAATAGAATATAATAGAATATAATAGAATATAATAGAATATAATAGAATATAATAGAATATAATAGAATATAATAGAATATAATAGAATATAATAGAATATAATAGAATATAATAGAATATAATAGAATATAATAGAATATAATAGAATATAATAGAATATAATAGAATATAATAGAATATAATAGAATATAATAGAATATAATATAATATAATATAATATAATAGAATATAATAGAATATAATAGAATATAATAGAATATAATATAATATAATATAATATAATATAATATAATATAATATAATATAATATAATATAATATAATATAATATAATATAATATAATATAATATAATATAATATAATATAATATAATATAATATAATATAATATAATATAATATAATATAATATAATATAATGTAATGTAATGTATATGGCCATTTTAATGCCTGCCGGTCGTCGTAGCCGTGGTCACTAGAGCGTATGTCCCTGGTGCTCCGTCGCCGGTTCGAGTCCCGCCTCGGGCATGGGTGTTTGTCCTGTGTACATATGTGGCCAACAGACAACAGTCGATAAAATAAACAGGGCAAACAACGAGAAAAGTACAAAAACGGAGAAAAAGTTAAAAAAAGGTGGTATAGATTGAAATTAAAAAAAGAAAGGACAAAAACATTTTTAAAAAATGCCTAAATGCGCCACTTAAATGTACGTGCGCTTGGCAAACAGTGCGTGAAGTTTTAAAAGCTGAATTTTCTGTTATCTTCATTTCCTACATTATTCCTAGTTTGAAATCTTATCCGTGATGTATTTTTCTCTACAAGTTTCTTTGAGGTTTCCAGCATACCTATCTAAATACTTTGGAGACCCATAAAGCTATCTAAATGGATTTTATTCCCATAAAATGTAGTTTTTTATTTAGATTTTAATTATTTAATATGTGATTAACTTTTAGAATATGAAAGTTGTTTAATGCTAACATTTTCAAATATTCATCACGTGGAGAGACCACATTTTCCATTTTTTAAACTGTTTTTCTAGGAAGGTCAATAAAGTCAAATTGAATTAATCTGTAATAATGCCTCAGTTAAGTTGTTTGAAATTTATGATGCATTTGTAATTTGAGCTTCGGTTCGTATCTTCTTTTTTATAGTTTCATACGTTGCTTACGGAATTTTTCCATGTTATCCAGTTTTGTTCCGTTTTCATTCAGTTGCAAGGGTTACTTAAAGCATTACACATTTACTGCATTTTATATTGAAGTATATCAACAGAAATGGATTCAGTTCAAGTAGGTAGGGTAGGACAGAGCTGGCGCACTTTTTTATGGGCAAGATGGCCGCCATGCGTAATCTAAGCATTAATACGTAAGGTGACAGGGGAAGCAGGACGTTGTAGATGTTTGAATGAATCTCTAGGGATAACTTTTAAAGCCTATAGCAGTGTATGTATGTTTATGAGCGTTCATGGTAGCTGAGTATGTCGTCCACTATATTGCTGTATGTCTCCTAATGCAAGAGCTTTCTATCTTGATTGAATATATTACCCCAATATAATGTTACCTCGCCCCACATAGCCACGCTAACCTAACCTAACCTAACCTAACCTAACCTTACCAACCTCACCTCACCTCACCTCACCTCGCCTAAGCCCCATACCTAACCTAACCTAACCTAACCTAATCTAACCTAGCCTAAGTCCCATACTTCTACTCGTCTAACCTATGCTAACCTAACCTAACCTCGCCTAAGCCCCATACTTCTACTCTTCTAACCTATCTTAACCTAACCTAAGCTTCATACTTCTACATGGCTAACCTAACCTAACCCAGCTCCCACTATTTACTCCCGTCTTTGATAATTTAACCTAAGCCCCATACTTCTACTCGTCTAACCTATCCTAACCTAACCTAACCTATCCTAATCTAACATGGCCTAGCCTAACCTAAGATAGATCCTCTTATTATTATTTATTCTATTCTACTAACATGATACGTTTCTAGACATTCATTCTATCCTCTTATCATCTATCCTATTCCCTCCTTTGCTTCTCTATTCTATCCTGCCATACGCTGTCTTGATCTCCCTCTAGGAATTTCATGAACATTTTGATACTATTTTGAGTCCTCTGATAGATCTTTTTTAAGCACTTTTAGTATATTCAGGCTGCTTTTACAACATATTTCAGAACTTTTCAGACTATTTTGAAGATAATACAGGTTATTTGATCGATTTTTCAGAGGTTTCATGGTATTTTGACATTGTTTTATAGACCGTTAACAGATATTTTAGTTGCTTTAGGCTGTGCAGGACGCTTTTACAAATTATTTTACACAACGGCCAGGCAATTTTGAGTGATTTAGATGCCATATTATATATTTGCAGGGTGTTTTGAGGTCCGTTTGGACTCGCTGGTAGATATTTCAGCCTGTTTCCAGTTATTCTGAAGACTTTTACGTACAGTTTAAAGATTTTTCAGAGTATTTTAGACGAATTTTACGTTATTTAAGGCAATCTGAGAGTTATTCTGGACGCCCATGTCTATTGTTGTTTGCTTTAAACACTTTGAAGGGTAATGGAAGATAATTTTCTCGATATCAGGGATACTGAACCGGCTATTTCAAGGTTGTTAGACCAGTTAATTATCATTTCAGCCATTTTAGAGACATTTTAAGCACTATAGGGGTATTTTAGACTTTGTCACCAACATTTTGCATGGTTTTTCAGAATCCTTTGAAACACTTTTATAGGCGTTAGACGCTTTTAATGGTATTTTTCGAGCGCTAATTAAGACATTTTAGCTCCTTCACAGGTATTTTGAGGATTTTCAGGGCATCTTAGACACGTGAGAAGCATTTTTCCGCCAGTTTGAAGATGTTTTATGACACTCAAGTAGACATTTTTAACGCTGCTAGAGTTATTTTAATTGATTTAAAGACATTTCACTAAGTTTTCTTCAGTAATAGCTTTGTTTTATAGTAGTTGAAGAGCAGTCTAACTTATCCAGTCATTTATTCCATTTCTCGCATTATTATTTTGATTACATTTCACGAATAACCTAACTCGCCAACAATCATCATCATTACCAACTCCTCTATCTTATAGTCTGACCAAGCTAACCCAACCTAGCCTAGCCTAGCCTAACCTGCCCTAACCAAACCTAACATAGCCCAACCCAAGCTAGCCTAGCATAACCATACTCTCTACACCTAAGCTTACCCACCTGACCTAAGCATACTAATCAAGCCAACATAGCCCAAACCAAGCTATCCTAGCCTAACCATACTCTCATCACCTAAGCATACTCACCTGACCTAAGCATACTAATCAAGCTAACATAGCCCCAACCCAAGCTATCCTAGCCTAACCATACTCTCACCACCTAAGCATACCCACCTGACCTAAGCATACTAATCAAGCCAACATAGCCCAAACCAAGCTATCCTAGCCTAACCATACTCTCATCACCTAAGCATACTCACCTGACCTAAGCATACTAATCAAGCTAACATAGCCCAACCCAAGCTATCCTAGCCTAACCATACTCTCACCACCTAAGCATACTCACCTGAACTAAGCATACTAATCAAGCTAACATAGCCCAACCCCAGCTATCCTAACCTAACCATACTCTCACCACCTAAGCATACTCACCTGACCTAAGCATACTAATCAAGCTAACATAGCCCAACCCAAGCTATCCTAGCCTAACCATACTCTCACCACCTAAGCATACTCACCTGACCTAAGCATACTAATCAGGCTAACATAGCCCAACCCAAGCTATCCTAGCCTAACCATACTCTCACCACCTAAGCATACTCACCTGACCTAAGCATACTAATCAAGCTAACATAGCCCAACCCAAGCTTGCCTAACCTAACCATACTCTCACCACCTAAGCATACTCACCTGACCTAAGCATACTAATCAGGCTAACATAGCCCAAACCAAGCTATCTTAACCTAACCATACTCTCACCACCTAAGCATACTAACCTGACCTAAGCATACTAATCAAGCTAACATAGTCTCTTTCTAGCTTTTTGATGCCTTTGTGACCTTTAGAAGGATGTTCATGGTACATCTAGTGAATTTCGGAGTCTTTTAATAGGCTTTACAACCAATCTCTCACAGTTTTACTGTCTCACAGGCTTCTATTATAGTTACAGATCGTTCCACGTTCGTTACATGGCATTATCTTATATGCTATACTTTCATATTTTTCCCTAACCTAGCCTAACCTAATCTGTTCACTTAATCTGGTCACCTATTATGGCCACTTTCATAACGTTACAGAACTTGGCTACTAGCATTTTTGTTACTGATACAATCTATCTCTTTCACAACGTTACAGAACTTGGCTTCTAACATGTTTGTCACTGATAGAAGTATTGAGAATCTTTATGAGAGCTTTTAGACGGTTTTTTCACTAATTTCTTCAGCTTATAGAAGTTCTTTTAGCCGTGATGTTGAAGAAGCCGTTAAGAGCATTTCCTCGCCCTTGCCGGTATGTTATGCATGTTAATCCCGGTTATTATTCTTTAGAGTAGTTCAGCATTTTCTAATGGGATCACTTAGGGCATTGCTTGTGCGTTTTAGTGTCTAACCTTGCAAGCCTTGTATTCCTTTAAAGAATTTCGGAACGCCATATTCGTCAGTGCTGACTTCTGCAGCTCTTTTATAGAGCTTCAGTCTAGAAAATAAAGTTTTCTCATGGTATTTGAAGTATCACGTAGCACCACTATTTCTACGTCCCGTGTCCGCAGATTATGTGAAAGCGACTGTTGAGTTTTGCATCGCTATAACGACACCACCAACACCATCTCCTTTACAACCATCATAACTAGCATTATCACCTCCACCACCATCACCAGCGCAACCATAACCTACAACGACACCATCACCAACGACCCCATATCCAGCAATACCATAAACTTTTATTCAGGTGTATGATCCTTTCGCATAGCTCTATATTATGTTTTGGTGCTAACATCTCGAACACAGCATGCAGTTTTCTAAGGCTAACCCCGCCACCTATCCTGATCTGACCTGCTTCTTTTAAAGTATTTTTCTCAGCTTTATCCAACATTGTTTTCTAGCTCTTTATAGAGCTTTAAACTATCAGTAAAATATGTTCTAACCTATTACGTTGAAACTGAAGGTATTAGACCTCCTGACATGCGAATCCTAAGAATTCTCTAAACATTTCACGGTATGTTAATGCTATTTTAGAGGTTTGCTAGGTGTTTTAGCCATCTGTGCGGTATTATGATTTTTTTTTTTTTTTTTTTTTTTTTTTTTTTTAGAATTTTTAAAGCTTCCTCGTGATTTTTCTAAGTTTTCACATCTTTAGTATGTTTTAATGCTTTTAATTAGACACCACCACCACCACCACTACTACCATCACCATCACCACCACCATCACCACCACCACCACCACCACCACCACCATACGACGACCACCACCACCACCACCACCAGAACAGATATCACCATAAGCAACATCACCACGACTATCACCAATACCCACCACCACCATCTCCACAAACACACACACCCGCAAACAAACACACACTCTCCATCACACATACACACACGCACACATGCAAACACACACCCAACCCACACACATACACACATACATGCACAAACACACATACATACGAATGCACACACACAAACATACACATACAATCACACATACAAACTCGCAGACACACACTCTCACACACACCGCCACCACCACCATCACCATTACCATCACCATCACCACCACCATCACCACCACCATCACCACCACCGCCATACGACCACCACCACCACCGCCACCACCACCACCACCACCAGAACAGATATCACCATAAGCAACATCACCACGACTATCACCAATACCCACCACCACCATCTCCACAAACACACACACCCGCAAACAAACACACACTCTCCATCACACATACACACACGCACACATGCAAACACACACCCAACCCACACACATACACACATACATGCACAAACACACATACATACGAATGCACACACACAAACATACACATACAATCACACATACAAACTCGCAGACACACACTCTCACACACACCGCCACCACCACCATCACCATTACCATCACCATCACCACCACCATCACCACCACCATCACCACCACCGCCATACGACCACCACCACCACCGCCACCACCACCACCACCACCAGAACAGATATCACCATAAGCAACATCACCACGACTATCACCAATACCCACCACCACCATCTCCACAAACACACACACCCGCAAACAAACACACACTCTCCATCACACATACACACACGCACACATGCAAACACACACCCAACCCACACACATACACACATACATGCACAAACACACATACACACGAATGCATGCACACAAACATACACATACAATCACACATACAAACTCGCAGACACACACTCTCACACACACCGCCACCACCACCACCACCACTACCATCACCATCACCACCACCATCACCACCACCACCATACGACCACCACCACCACCACCACCAGAACAGATATCACCATAAGCAACATCACCACAACTATCACCAATACCCACCACCACCATCTCCACAAACACACACACCCGCAAACACACACTCTCCATCACACATACACACACGCACACATGCAAACACACACCCAACCCACACACATACACACATACATGCACAAACACACATACACACGCATGCACACACACAATCATACACATACAATCACACATACATACTCGCAGACACACACTCTCACACACACCGCCGCCACCACCACCACCATACGACCACCACCACCACCGCCACCACCACCACCACCACCACCAGAACAGATATCACCATAAGCAACATCACCACGACTATCACCAATACCCACCACCACCATCTCCACAAACACACACACCCGCAAACAAACACACACTCTCCATCACACATACACACACGCACACATGCAAACACATACACACATACATGCACAAACACACATACACACGAATGCATGCATACAAACATACACATACAATCACACATACAAACTCACAGACACACACTCTCACACACACCGCCACCACCATCACCATCACCATCACCACCACCATCACCACCACCATCACCACCACCACCACCATACGACCACCACCACCACCACCAGAACAGATATCACCATAAGCAACATCACCACAACTATCATCAATACCCACCACCACCATCTCCACAAACACACACACCCGCAAACAAACACACACTCTCCATCACACATACACACACGCACACATGCAAACACACACCCAACCCACACACATACACACATACATGCACAAACACGCATACACACGCATGCACACACACAATCATACACATACTCGCAGACACACACTCTCACACACACCGCCACCACCACCACCATACGACCACCACCACCACCAGAACAGATATCACCATAAGCAACATCACCATGACTATCACCAATACCCACCACCACCATCTCCACAAACACACACACCCGCAAACAAACACACAAACACACACTCTCCATCACACATACACACACGCACACATGCAAACACACACCCAACCCACACACATACATGCACAAACACACATACACACGCATGCACACACACAAACATACACATACAATCACACATACAAACTCGCAGACACACGCTCTCACACACACCGCCACCACCACCACCACCATCACCACCACCACCATCACCACCACCACCATACGACCACCACCACCACCACCATCACCACCACCACCACCACCACCACCACCACCACCAGAACAGATACCACCATAAGCAACATCACCACGACTATCACCAATACCCACCACCACCATCTCCACAAACACACACACCCGCAAACAAACACACACTCTCCATCACACATACACACACGCACACATGCAAACACACACCCAACCCACACACATACACACATACATGCACAAACACGCATACACACGCATCCACACACAAACATACACATACAATCACACATACAAACTCGCAGACACACACTCTCACACACACCGCCACCACCACCACCACTACCATCACCATCACCACCACGACTACCATCATCACCAGAACAGATATCACCATAAGCAACATCACCACGACTATCACCAATACACACCACCACCATCTCCACAAACACACACACCCGCAAACAAACACACAAACACACACTCTCCATCACACATACACACACGCACACATGCAAACACACACCCAACCCACACACATACACACATACATGCACAAACACACATACACACGCATGCACACACACAAACATACACATACAATCACACATACAAACTCGCAGACGCACACTCTCACACACACCCCAACCCACACACACACACCAGCATACATGCACACACACTCATACACATGCACACACTCACAGTCACACACACATACATGCTCACATACGCGCACAGACATACATGCACATACACACCAGCAAACACGCACACATACACACGCCCGTAAACACACATACATGCACAAACACATACACACAAACACATACACACACCCCAACCCACACACACATACACACGCATACACGCATACCCACACACACATACATGCACACATACGCACACAGACATAGACATACATGCACATACACACCAGCAAACACGCACACATACACACGCCCGTAAACACACACATACATACACAAACACATACACACACTCTTCCACACACACACATACACACAAACACATACACACACCCCAACCCACAGACACATACACACCAACACATGCAAACCTACACCTTCACACATGCATGCAAACACACACACATACACGCACACACCCACACACATACGCAAACAGACATACACACATACACGCGCACATGGACCTTTTTCTAAAAATAATTTTTAGGGATTCAGGGGGTCTCAAAACATATATTTCGGGTGAAATCTCGACATCGATTTTTTGGGCGGAATACAATACTTTCCCTACTTACAATTCGTAATAGAGAAATCGTATGTCTCATATAAACGTCTTTATTAGAAAGAACATGAAAAGTTTCGAGAACACAAAAATGCATTTTAAATTCTCACAAGTATATACATTAATTCAATAATACTTTTTCCATACGTTTATCACAGTCAGTTTGAGCAATATTAACACGATAAGTTTTACCACGTACAGGATTCGTTCTGCAAACCTACGGACAAAGTAAACACATCGTAATAACTCATACATAGAGAAAACAGGGTTCTTTCCACATTCCAAGAAGTTATTTGGCGGAAGAGTAAACTCATTTAAAGATGTGTTCCTTAACCCACTCTTGCATTAAATGGAGTAGTCATATAGTGTTCCTTTTGGCTCAAGAAGTGGCATAAGGGACATGTTCCCTTTGGCTCAATTAGCATAACAATACACCCCCCCCCTCCCCCCCTTCCCCCTCCCCATCTCCCCCTCCCCCTCCCCCCTGCCCCTCCACCCCCACACGTGGGAATTTCCAGGATGACAAAGGAAGGATAATTAATGACCCCCCCATAAGCCTCCCTCCCCCTCTGACTGTTGACAGATTCTCAAGACCAGCGCAGGTGGTCTTCGCCCTCTCCCGCCAAATTCTGAAGGTCAGTGGGGGGTGGTCTTCGCACCCTTCCAAGTGAGGATGAAAAAGATGGTTATCTTAATGGATCCTTTGAGAAACTGACATATTTATGTGACAGTTGGAAATGTTCCCTCTACCAGTTTTTGAAAAGAACAAGTTACAACTTGCAAGGGGGGCAAGTATAGACGTGTCTGCACGTGTTTTCGAAAAAAGAACGTAAGGGAAGAAACCCTTTTCATACGATACAATTACTAGAACCCTCTGATATACTAATGAGATTCAAATTGGTGGTGCAGGAACACATTATGACTACTCCATTTAATGCAAGAGTGGGTTAAGGAACACATCTTTAAATGAGTTTACTCTTCCGCCAAATAACTTCTTGGAATGTGGAAAGAACCCTGTTTTCTCTATGTATGAGTTATTACGATGTGTTTACTTTGTCCGTAGGTTTGCAGAACGAATCCTGTACGTGGTAAAACTTATCGTGTTAATATTGCTCAAACTGACTGTGATAAACGTATGGAAAAAGTATTATTGAATTAATGTATATACTTGTGAGAATTTAAAATGCATTTTTGTGTTCTCGAAACTTTTCATGTTCTTTCTAATAAAGACGTTTATATGAGACATACGATTTCTCTATTACGAATTGTAAGTAGGGAAAGTATTGTATTCCGCCCAAAAAATCGATGTCGAGATTTCACCCGAAATATATGTTTTGAGACCCCCTGAATCCCTAAAAATTATTTTTAGAAAAAGGTCCATGTGCGCGTGTATGTGTGTATGTCTGTTTGCGTATGTGTGTGGGTGTGTGCGTGTATGTGTGTGTGTTTGCATGCATGTGTGAAGGTGTAGGTTTGCATGTGTTGGTGTGTATGTGTCTGTGGGTTGGGGTGTGTGTATGTGTTTGTGTGTATGTGTGTGTGTGGAAGAGTGTGTGTATGTGTTTGTGTATGTATGTGTGTGTTTACGGGCGTGTGTATGTGTGCGTGTTTGCTGGTGTGTATGTGCATGTATGTCTATGTCTGTGTGCGTATGTGTGCATGTATGTGTGTGTGGGTATGCGTGTATGCGTGTGTATGTGTGTGTGGGTTGGGGTGTGTGTATGTGTTTGTGTGTATGTGTTTGTGCATGTATGTGTGTTTACGGGCGTGTGTATGTGTGCGTGTTTGCTGGTGTGTATGTGCATGTATGTCTGTGCGCGTATGTGAGCATGTATGTGTGTGTGACTGTGAGTGTGTGCATGTGTATGAGTGTGTGTGCATGTATGCTGGTGTGTGTGTGTGGGTTGGGGTGTGTGTGAGAGTGTGCGTCTGCGAGTTTGTATGTGTGATTGTATGTGTATGTTTGTGTGTGTGCATGCGTGTGTATGTGTGTTTGTGCATGTATGTGTGTATGTGTGTGGGTTGGGTGTGTGTTTGCATGTGTGCGTGTGTGTATGTGTGATGGAGAGTGTGTGTTTGTTTGCGGGTGTGTGTGTTTGTGGAGATGGTGGTGGTGGGTATTGGTGATAGTCGTGGTGATGTTGCTTATGGTGGTATCTGTTCTGGTGGTGGTGGTGGTGGTGGTGGTGGTGGTGGTGATGGTGGTGGTGGTGGTGGTCGTATGGTGGTGGTGGTGATGGTGGTGGTGGTGATGGTGGTGGTGGTGGTGGCGGTGTGTGTGAGAGCGTGTGTCTGCGAGTTTGTATGTGTGATTGTATGTGTATGTTTGTGTGTGTGCATGCGTGTGTATGTGTGTTTGTGCATGTATGTGTGTGGGTTGGGTGTGTGTTTGCATGTGTGCGTGTGTGTATGTGTGATGGAGAGTGTGTGTTTGTGTGTTTGTTTGCGGGTGTGTGTGTTTGTGGAGATGGTGGTGGTGGGTATTGGTGATAGTCATGGTGATGTTGCTTATGGTGATATCTGTTCTGGTGGTGGTGGTGGTCGTATGGTGGTGGTGGTGGCGGTGTGTGTGAGAGTGTGTGTCTGCGAGTATGTGTATGATTGTGTGTGTGCATGCGTGTGTATGCGTGTTTGTGCATGTATGTGTGTATGTGTGTGGGTTGGGTGTGTGTTTGCATGTGTGCGTGTGTGTATGTGTGATGGAGAGTGTGTGTTTGTTTGCGGGTGTGTGTGTTTGTGGAGATGGTGGTGGTGGGTATTGATGATAGTTGTGGTGATGTTGCTTATGGTGATATCTGTTCTGGTGGTGGTGGTGGTGGTCGTATGGTGGTGGTGGTGGTGATGGTGGTGGTGATGGTGGTGGTGATGGTGATGGTGATGGTGGTGGCGGTGTGTGTGAGAGTGTGTGTCTGTGAGTTTGTATGTGTGATTGTATGTGTATGTTTGTATGCATGCATTCGTGTGTATGTGTGTTTGTGCATGTATGTGTGTATGTGTTTGCATGTGTGCGTGTGTGTATGTGTGATGGAGAGTGTGTGTTTGTTTGCGGGTGTGTGTGTTTGTGGAGATGGTGGTGGTGGGTATTGGTGATAGTCGTGGTGATGTTGCTTATGGTGATATCTGTTCTGGTGGTGGTGGTGGTGGTGGTGGCGGTGGTGGTGGTGGTCGTATGGTGGTGGTGGTGGCGGCGGTGTGTGTGAGAGTGTGTGTCTGCGAGTATGTATGTGTGATTGTATGTGTATGATTGTGTGTGTGCATGCGTGTGTATGTGTGTTTGTGCATGTATGTGTGTATGTGTGTGGGTTGGGTGTGTGTTTGCATGTGTGCGTGTGTGTATGTGTGATGGAGAGTGTGTGTTTGCGGGTGTGTGTGTTTGTGGAGATGGTGGTGGTGGGTATTGGTGATAGTTGTGGTGATGTTGCTTATGGTGATATCTGTTCTGGTGGTGGTGGTGGTGGTGGTCGTATGGTGGTGGTGGTGATGGTGGTGGTGATGGTGATGGTAGTGGTGGTGGTGGTGGCGGTGTGTGTGAGAGTGTGTGTCTGCGAGTTTGTATGTGTGATTGTATGTGTATGTTTGTGTGCATGCATTCGTGTGTATGTGTGTTTGTGCATGTATGTGTGTATGTGTGTGGGTTGGGTGTGTGTTTGCATGTGTGCGTGTGTGTATGTGTGATGGAGAGTGTGTGTTTGTTTGCGGGTGTGTGTGTTTGTGGAGATGGTGGTGGTGGGTATTGGTGATAGTCGTGGTGATGTTGCTTATGGTGATATCTGTTCTGGTGGTGGTGGTGGTGGTGGCGGTGGTGGTGGTGGTCGTATGGCGGTGGTGGTGATGGTGGTGGTGATGGTGGTGGTGATGGTGATGGTAATGGTGATGGTGGTGGTGGCGGTGTGTGTGAGAGTGTGTGTCTGCGAGTTTGTATGTGTGATTGTATGTGTATGTTTGTGTGTGTGCATTCGTATGTATGTGTGTTTGTGCATGTATGTGTGTATGTGTGTGGGTTGGGTGTGTGTTTGCATGTGTGCGTGTGTGTATGTGTGATGGAGAGTGTGTGTTTGTTTGCGGGTGTGTGTGTTTGTGGAGATGGTGGTGGTGGGTATTGGTGATAGTCGTGGTGATGTTGCTTATGGTGATATCTGTTCTGGTGGTGGTGGTGGTGGTGGCGGTGGTGGTGGTGGTCGTATGGCGGTGGTGGTGATGGTGGTGGTGATGGTGGTGGTGATGGTGATGGTAATGGTGATGGTGGTGGTGGCGGTGTGTGTGAGAGTGTGTGTCTGCGAGTTTGTATGTGTGATTGTATGTGTATGTTTGTGTGTGTGCATTCGTATGTATGTGTGTTTGTGCATGTATGTGTGTATGTGTGTGGGTTGGGTGTGTGTTTGCATGTGTGCGTGTGTGTATGTGTGATGGAGAGTGTGTGTTTGTTTGCGGGTGTGTGTGTTTGTGGAGATGGTGGTGGTGGGTATTGGTGATAGTCGTGGTGATGTTGCTTATGGTGATATCTGTTCTGGTGGTGGTGGTGGTGGTGGTCGTCGTATGGTGGTGGTGGTGGTGGTGGTGGTGGTGATGGTGGTGGTGATGGTGATGGTAGTAGTGGTGGTGGTGGTGGTGTCTAATTAAAAGCATTAAAACATACTAAAGATGTGAAAACTTAGAAAAATCACGAGGAAGCTTTAAAAATTCTAAAAAAAAAAAAAAAAAAAAAAAAAAAAAAATCATAATACCGCACAGATGGCTAAAACACCTAGCAAACCTCTAAAATAGCATTAACATACCGTGAAATGTTTAGAGAATTCTTAGGATTCGCATGTCAGGAGGTCTAATACCTTCAGTTTCAACGTAATAGGTTAGAACATATTTTACTGATAGTTTAAAGCTCTATAAAGAGCTAGAAAACAATGTTGGATAAAGCTGAGAAAAATACTTTAAAAGAAGCAGGTCAGATCAGGATAGGTGGCGGGGTTAGCCTTAGAAAACTGCATGCTGTGTTCGAGATGTTAGCACCAAAACATAATATAGAGCTATGCGAAAGGATCATACACCTGAATAAAAGTTTATGGTATTGCTGGATATGGGGTCGTTGGTGATGGTGTCGTTGTAGGTTATGGTTGCGCTGGTGATGGTGGTGGAGGTGATAATGCTAGTTATGATGGTTGTAAAGGAGATGGTGTTGGTGGTGTCGTTATAGCGATGCAAAACTCAACAGTCGCTTTCACATAATCTGCGGACACGGGACGTAGAAATAGTGGTGCTACGTGATACTTCAAATACCATGAGAAAACTTTATTTTCTAGACTGAAGCTCTATAAAAGAGCTGCAGAAGTCAGCACTGACGAATATGGCGTTCCGAAATTCTTTAAAGGAATACAAGGCTTGCAAGGTTAGACACTAAAACGCACAAGCAATGCCCTAAGTGATCCCATTAGAAAATGCTGAACTACTCTAAAGAATAATAACCGGGATTAACATGCATAACATACCGGCAAGGGCGAGGAAATGCTCTTAACGGCTTCTTCAACATCACGGCTAAAAGAACTTCTATAAGCTGAAGAAATTAGTGAAAAAACCGTCTAAAAGCTCTCATAAAGATTCTCAATACTTCTATCAGTGACAAACATGTTAGAAGCCAAGTTCTGTAACGTTGTGAAAGAGATAGATTGTATCAGTAACAAAAATGCTAGTAGCCAAGTTCTGTAACGTTATGAAAGTGGCCATAATAGGTGACCAGATTAAGTGAACAGATTAGGTTAGGCTAGGTTAGGGAAAAATATGAAAGTATAGCATATAAGATAATGCCATGTAACGAACGTGGAACGATCTGTAACTATAATAGAAGCCTGTGAGACAGTAAAACTGTGAGAGATTGGTTGTAAAGCCTATTAAAAGACTCCGAAATTCACTAGATGTACCATGAACATCCTTCTAAAGGTCACAAAGGCATCAAAAAGCTAGAAAGAGACTATGTTAGCTTGATTAGTATGCTTAGGTCAGGTTAGTATGCTTAGGTGGTGAGAGTATGGTTAGGTTAAGATAGCTTGGTTTGGGCTATGTTAGCCTGATTAGTATGCTTAGGTCAGGTGAGTATGCTTAGGTGGTGAGAGTATGGTTAGGTTAGGCAAGCTTGGGTTGGGCTATGTTAGCTTGATTAGTATGCTTAGGTCAGGTGAGTATGCTTAGGTGGTGAGAGTATGGTTAGGCTAGGATAGCTTGGGTTGGGCTATGTTAGCCTGATTAGTATGCTTAGGTCAGGTGAGTATGCTTAGGTGGTGAGAGTATGGTTAGGCTAGGATAGCTTGGGTTGGGCTATGTTAGCTTGATTAGTATGCTTAGGTCAGGTGAGTATGCTTAGGTGGTGAGAGTATGGTTAGGTTAGGATAGCTGGGGTTGGGCTATGTTAGCTTGATTAGTATGCTTAGTTCAGGTGAGTATGCTTAGGTGGTGAGAGTATGGTTAGGCTAGGATAGCTTGGGTTGGGCTATGTTAGCTTGATTAGTATGCTTAGGTCAGGTGAGTATGCTTAGGTGATGAGAGTATGGTTAGGCTAGGATAGCTTGGTTTGGGCTATGTTGGCTTGATTAGTATGCTTAGGTCAGGTGGGTATGCTTAGGTGGTGAGAGTATGGTTAGGCTAGGATAGCTTGGGTTGGGGCTATGTTAGCTTGATTAGTATGCTTAGGTCAGGTGAGTATGCTTAGGTGATGAGAGTATGGTTAGGCTAGGATAGCTTGGTTTGGGCTATGTTGGCTTGATTAGTATGCTTAGGTCAGGTGGGTAAGCTTAGGTGTAGAGAGTATGGTTATGCTAGGCTAGCTTGGGTTGGGCTATGTTAGGTTTGGTTAGGGCAGGTTAGGCTAGGCTAGGCTAGGTTGGGTTAGCTTGGTCAGACTATAAGATAGAGGAGTTGGTAATGATGATGATTGTTGGCGAGTTAGGTTATTCGTGAAATGTAATCAAAATAATAATGCGAGAAATGGAATAAATGACTGGATAAGTTAGACTGCTCTTCAACTACTATAAAACAAAGCTATTACTGAAGAAAACTTAGTGAAATGTCTTTAAATCAATTAAAATAACTCTAGCAGCGTTAAAAATGTCTACTTGAGTGTCATAAAACATCTTCAAACTGGCGGAAAAATGCTTCTCACGTGTCTAAGATGCCCTGAAAATCCTCAAAATACCTGTGAAGGAGCTAAAATGTCTTAATTAGCGCTCGAAAAATACCATTAAAAGCGTCTAACGCCTATAAAAGTGTTTCAAAGGATTCTGAAAAACCATGCAAAATGTTGGTGACAAAGTCTAAAATACCCCTATAGTGCTTAAAATGTCTCTAAAATGGCTGAAATGATAATTAACTGGTCTAACAACCTTGAAATAGCCGGTTCAGTATCCCTGATATCGAGAAAATTATCTTCCATTACCCTTCAAAGTGTTTAAAGCAAACAACAATAGACATGGGCGTCCAGAATAACTCTCAGATTGCCTTAAATAACGTAAAATTCGTCTAAAATACTCTGAAAAATCTTTAAACTGTACGTAAAAGTCTTCAGAATAACTGGAAACAGGCTGAAATATCTACCAGCGAGTCCAAACGGACCTCAAAACACCCTGCAAATATATAATATGGCATCTAAATCACTCAAAATTGCCTGGCCGTTGTGTAAAATAATTTGTAAAAGCGTCCTGCACAGCCTAAAGCAACTAAAATATCTGTTAACGGTCTATAAAACAATGTCAAAATACCATGAAACCTCTGAAAAATCGATCAAATAACCTGTATTATCTTCAAAATAGTCTGAAAAGTTCTGAAATATGTTGTAAAAGCAGCCTGAATATACTAAAAGTGCTTAAAAAAGATCTATCAGAGGACTCAAAATAGTATCAAAATGTTCATGAAATTCCTAGAGGGAGATCAAGACAGCGTATGGCAGGATAGAATAGAGAAGCAAAGGAGGGAATAGGATAGATGATAAGAGGATAGAATGAATGTCTAGAAACGTATCATGTTAGTAGAATAGAATAAATAATAATAAGAGGATCTATCTTAGGTTAGGCTAGGCCATGTTAGATTAGGATAGGTTAGGTTAGGTTAGGATAGGTTAGACGAGTAGAAGTATGGGGCTTAGGTTAAATTATCAAAGACGGGAGTAAATAGTGGGAGCTGGGTTAGGTTAGGTTAGCCATGTAGAAGTATGAAGCTTAGGTTAGGTTAAGATAGGTTAGAAGAGTAGAAGTATGGGGCTTAGGCGAGGTTAGGTTAGGTTAGCATAGGTTAGACGAGTAGAAGTATGGGACTTAGGCTAGGTTAGATTAGGTTAGGTTAGGTTAGGTTAGGTATGGGGCTTAGGCGAGGTGAGGTGAGGTGAGGTGAGGTTGGTAAGGTTAGGTTAGGTTAGGTTAGGTTAGGTTAGCGTGGCTATGTGGGGCGAGGTAACATTATATTGGGGTAATATATTCAATCAAGATAGAAAGCTCTTGCATTAGGAGACATACAGCAATATAGTGGACGACATACTCAGCTACCATGAACGCTCATAAACATACATACACTGCTATAGGCTTTAAAAGTTATCCCTAGAGATTCATTCAAACATCTACAACGTCCTGCTTCCCCTGTCACCTTACGTATTAATGCTTAGATTACGCATGGCGGCCATCTTGCCCATAAAAAAGTGCGCCAGCTCTGTCCTACCCTACCTACTAGTTCAGAAAGTATTAATTAAATGAAAATATAAGTTATTTTTAGAACTAGTTAAAAGTCAGTGAAGCTGCATTCCTTCTATTGGTATTATTATTACCATTGTCTTATATATACGTAATCTTTTATTCCTCTATATTCGTGTTAGTTGAGATAAACATTTGCACAAAATATTGTAATGCTTATTCCTTGTAGGTGCAAGTGGAATATGGGAAAACAGTAGGCTTTGAGCGATAGTCAAATGTTTTAAAGCTTTAAGATTCCATTCTCTTTACACGGCTGAGATATAAAACATGAATAACGATTTCCCATTTGACGAAAGTTTAAGTATTCCAAAACTCACACAAATAACAAGAATATCTCCGAAGGTTCACTCTACAAAGCAATTTATTTGGACACAAATTGTGTGTTCTAGCAAGATCTACAGTTTTACTTCCTCTATTGCGTATAGTAGAGGAAGTATTGTACTCCACCCAAAAATTCGATGTTGAGCTTTCACCGGAAATATGTTTGGAGGCCCCCTGAATCCCCCCCAAAAAAAATCATTTTTAGAAAAATATCCGCGCGCGCGTGTGTGTGTGTGTGTGTGTGTGTGTGTGTGTGTGTGTGTGTGTGTGTGTGTGTGTGTGTGTGTGTGTGTGTGTGTGTGTGTGTGTGTGTCTGTATATCAGTCTGTGGACAGCATAACTCAAAAAGCAAAAGTTGGTTAAAAACCAAAGTTGGTATTTAAGTTTAATATCCTCTAAGGACGCGACACGAAGATTTTGAAGAAAATTCTTCCATCCTTAACTACTCTTTACAAGGACAATTTTTCGAACATTTTGAATTTCTACAAAATGACAAACGATTTTGATTAAAATGACATGTTTAAGATATTTTTATAACAAATGAGCAGTGATAAGTAGTGTTTAAGGGCCTGTCGGCAGCTTGGTCACTAGGGGTGAGAAATGAAGTGTATATTTTGAATTTATTGACTATAGCCTATGTAGTCCTGTTTACTCTAGGTGACTTTTGACTGACTCGTAAACCGCAAGAGAGTCCAAGTTTTTAGTGTAAAAAAATGTAGATCTCGCTAGAACACACAATATATATCAAAAAAAAATTTTTTTTTTTTGTAGAGTGAATCATTTCGGAGATATTCCTTGTTATTTGTGTGAATTTTGGAGAACTTATACTTCCGTCAAATTGAACATTGCTATTCATTTTTGCTATGTTAACCGTGTAAAGAGAATGGAATTTGGAAGCTTTTAAAGATATGACTGTCGCTCAAAGTCTACTGTATTCCCATGTTCTCTAACACGAAGAAGATATAGGCATAAGAGTTTGTAAGAATTGTTTGTACAGAGTAGAGAAAGTCATTGAGTGCAACACGTCAGATTTTGCCTAATTCCTACGGTTTACCAGTAATGCAAAGGTCATCCAAATCAAACAGGAACACATGGGCTATGGCCAGAAAGTTTAAAATATACATTTCATTTGCCATAAAAATATCTTAAAAATATGTCATTTTAAACAAATTCATTAGAGCCATTTTGAAGAAAATCAAAATTTTCAAAAATTGTCCGCGTAAAGGACATTGTAGTGTGGAGGAATTTTCCTCAAAAGCTCCGTGTCACATCCTTAAAATATATGTAATTTAAATACCAGCTTAGATTTTTAACCGACCTTTCGTTTTTGAGTTATGCTGTCCACATGCTTTCACACACACAGAGGCATATATGGACCTTTTTCTAAAAATGCTTTTGTTTGGATTCAGGGGGCTTCAAAAGATACATTTCGCTGAAATCTCGATATCAAATTTTTGGGTGGAATACAGTACTTCCTGTACTTACTATACGTAGTAGAGAATAATACAGGTTACTTGAATTTTTCTAATAATTTGAATTCGGATATTATTGGAAACTTCTAAAACAAATTGTTCGCATTACGTGAATTGGAGTGATTTATATTTCTCTAACATTAAACTATATGAGTAGTGGGTATATTCTAAGTGTCCCATCTGCAACTCCTAATTGCAGTATTTTTGAAGGATTGTATGGATGAAACAGAAAGTTAAAATTACAATATAATTTTTATTTTCTTCCCTTAATATATTATTCCTTACAAAAACTCGACATGGAGATTTCGCCGGAAACACACGTTCCGACGACACCCAAGACCCAAAAAAAAACTTTATTTTAAAAAATGCCCATATGTGTTTGTGCATGCGCGTAGGCATTCTAGGCAATATCTGTGCCTGATAGTGAGCAGTATACTGAAGTAGGAAGTTTTATTCTTACCTGAGATACTGCTTCAGTATACCAGAAGAAGGCTTAGAAACAAATTCTTCTACCCGCAATTATTCTCTGGGAGTAAATAATTTTGCTACTTTTCATTGTGTCAAAAATGGCTCTGACGATTTTAAAATGTGATAAATTGGAGACATTGATGTGAGAAAATAAATGCATATCGTGAATTGTTTATGAGGATCATGCAAAGTGATCTGCATAAAGGTTGTGTTATCTGTAACTTTTGCATCATATGCTGTAAGCATCATATTAGATCAGTAACACAAAATTGATTTAATATTGTTCCTTACATTTTCTTCAATTATCTATGCAAATATGTGCACTTATAACACTAAATACTTAAATGAAAGGAATATTTATGAAAGAAAGATTATGTGGGCCATTACTGTTACTGCAATGTGGCAAGAAATATTGACGATGCCAACTGTGTGTTAAGAAAATTCTGTACCAGCATATACTCCAGTCATCTTTGGACCAAGAATATGGAGTGGCGAACTCTGGGGCACTGATGAAGTTTCGAAGACGTACCTCAGATAAAATTAGCACTTGGAGTGGTGGATAACTTCTTTCGAGGGTAGCGTGGAGAAGTATCATACCCTCTGCTGTGCACTGACACATTATTGCACTCTTCACCGAGAACATCGCTAGTGCTCTTGCATAATAAAATGTTGCGAAGCAGTGAGCAGTTATGCAGCGGTGTTCTAGATTTTGAACTTCGTTGACGAGGTGCTTGACAGAGTATGTGCTGGGACAAAGCAAGCCCTCTCGACAATGCATCAACTGTTGTTTCCAAGCAAGGAGTAGTGGCATAGAGTTGGCTGTTTTAATTTTACCGTGACCTCTGTACTTTGTTTGAATGGCATAGACATTACAATACCGGTAGTAAGGACAACGAGGCTTACAAACGAGGTTTAAGGTTAAAACATCCACTTTTTACGACTTCGGGGGACCATAGATTATTCTTATCCCTCTCAGTCTGTTTCTAGCAGAAAACAAAGAAAATATCTAGTATGCAAAGAGGAGAATAGGTCTGTATTTGTGCTTCTATCTTACTGTTTAGACAGAAGTAGATGTCAAATCGACATGTTTTCAGCTAGAAGCATTCAAGCTTTCAACTACAACGGCATTCATGTTTTTTTTTTTTTTTTTTTTTGACGTTTTCATAACTTACACCCAACAGCGTAGCACAAGGGATTGGTACCTTTGAGTAGACTATTTCCCGCTCAACATGTACATATATCAAGTTGTACAGTTGCTGGATCATTCGACACTACATTTTAACTGTCTCATTGCTCCCCAAGGAAAGGTTTCAGACTATGATCAAATCCTGCTTCCTCCTAGCACAGGGGAGGACAGTAATGCCGGTGTGGCATTAGCTCACATCACTGAACATGCTTGCACTGAACACGAGCTCAGCGTGTGACGCCACCGCGCTCTATACTGCTGTGAATGTAGTTAAGGTAGGAACGATTTTATGCTTAGTATAGAATAGGATTAAAATATAGTTTGGAGCATGCGGGGTGCAGCAGTAAAGGTGTTAAAAACACTCGGATTTAGTAATATTAATGGTATCTGTTTTAATTATAAACCGATCAAATATTATAAACAATTAGATTTCGGCTCTATGCTACGAAAAGGTAACAATTCTAGTTTATGTGTAGATCAGTCATGTTATAAAGTAAATAGAACAGAACATAATGTCATTTTCTCTGCAAATTAAAAGAGAGCCACTAAGAACAAAATTAGGTACCTGAACATTTTCCGACATTTTCTGTTTCATTTTTCTGTAGCCAGTTTGTCGATGTTAGAACATATCATGGGGGAAGATTGCATGTTAGGTTGTGATCTGACAAGGTACTTCAGCCAATCTCATAATATAACCAGACAGAAACACTGGCTGCTTTTTCCTGTACTGGCCATGTTATTTAATAGAGAGCGCTGCACCTGACTGAACCCACCAGTTCCTTACTTACAGTGCGGTGTATCTAGGCAATATGGTGTTACACGCCTCTCGCCTGACGTCACATGAACTGATATGCTTGCTCTTCGTTTCAATACGTCACACCACTTGAAGCTGCTTTCTTTTATCCAAGCATTACGGGATTGTTATGTTTTAACCACAACCCTTCTTTCCTGTGCATCATATTTATTCACTCTCCGTGGCTCTTTATCGCAAGAATGACAAAGCATTTGCTCAGATGGTAATTATTATTTATTTATACCAACAAGCTACTGCTTGCTCAGAACTACAACCTCTATGCAATCTGCACTTTGGGCATCAAAGAACTTAGAATTTTCCTGTCACTTGTCATTATTGCTATGACAATGGTTTATAATGGTAATGTTTTGTAAAAACAGAACGCAGTCGAAAATTCTACTATTCTTCAGAATATGCACTATTTGTTTGATCTGATACACAGCTTCAAAACTCAAGATACCTATACCACCCATTCAGTCACAAACAACCCTGGCACTCGTACACTTAGAAGAATGTGTCTGGAGAAGAATTACATGCGCCACAGAGATTATCGCCCATAGACATGTTTATTTTGGCCATGTGTAACTCTGAGCTCTGATGGAGGTAGATATATCGTAAAGTGCCCATACAAGGAGTGCTAGAAAACCAACGGCAACAGTGTACCCCTATATTATTTTGCAGTTTCACTTTAGCTAAATCTGTAAATATATCTACATGAGGGAATATCCAGCTAACTGAGCAGCTAAGTATTGAAACCCGTATCTGTCTTTCAATTTGCATACCTATGTTTACGATAAAATACAGCAATGTCAGTTTAATATGACGAAAGTCTGAAAAGTTTATCTAAGAATACAGCTCAGGGAAAAAATACCGAAGCGCAATTGTTTGAAATTAAAGTCTTAAAGCTACAAAACCACATGCATGCTCTCTGTACTAAGGAGATGAGGGGTGAGAGAAGTTATTTAGAAGCAGTGGTTACAGACATGAGTCGCCACAGCAGGCAGTGTCACGAGTGTGCGTGTGTGTACAATCGCCGTGAAACATAAAGTAAAGCCATTGAAGCAGTTTTAGTAATATTGAGTGATTGTATCGTGTACGTCAGCTGTTTGAGAGACAGAGAAAGTGAAGAAAGGAGTGAGTTAAGTTACGAGAAGAAAACAGTTGAGTAGTAATATCATGAAGGACTGAAGGCTGCGTTAACGTCAGTAAAAGAGAGCTGTGATATTTGTGCAGAAGTTTTGGAGGAGAATAAAGTGATAGATTGGACTGGACTGTTTTCGTTTTTGTCACAATACGAGCAATTGTAGAATAGGTGTTATGGTATATGGTAGTGGGTGGAGCAAGTCGTATTCCTGTAATACGTCATACTTTTTCGGTTTCTCTATTATCCACATATTAGTTGTACCATATACCTTCAGAGAACGATGGAAAGCAACAACTAATTGTTAATATTTGCAACAAATACGCACATTCTCTATTACCACCCCTCTCTTATGGAGACGTAAAATATATAACGAAAAAAATGCGCTGATACATTTAGGTGTAGGTTAAAGTGGGCTACCAGTTATCGACAGTTCTAAAAGGAAACATGACAAAATTTAAACGATAAATGTGTGAGCAATTTTAAAGCAATGCAAAAAGCCTGAATGTCAATCTGTTGTTAGCTCTCCGACAAATGTGAAATGGATTTCCGTGCCCACATGCTGTCGAACATGACGGTTGAGTGCAAACTAATGTCAAATGATGGATGGCTTTTTCAGCGCTGAAGATGTATCTTTAGTCTGTTAATTGGCTTGTTATATTATTATCGCCTTTATTTGCATTTGAAAAAAATGAAGTGGCAAACAGTCAGCTGAATTTTTAACAGGTGGTAAAATATACAGCAAATTATTTTGTGAGTACGTAGGAGTAGCAATCTCATCTCGAACTGCTTTAAATATTTGTAGGATCTCCAAATTTTAGAGATGTTTAGGAGCGTATCCGTTAACCCCAGCAAAGCAAAGCTTTTTTCCAGAACTTATACTACCAATGGGGGGTGGGGTTACTTTGTGACCACCACTGGTAACAAAAGTCTCTTTATTTTAAAATTGAGTATTATACCTTGTTATGTTTATAAAGATAATATTTAATATTGTTTAACTATTCCTTTTTTACTTCTTTACACAATCACATTATACCGACTGGGCAGTACTTTATGACCACCTTGACATTTCATTCTTTCTCAAAAAGACCAACAACGAAAACTGAAACAATTACGCAATTCAATAGTGGAAACAGGAATTGACAATAACTATCAATTGCATGCCGTTAGTCAAACAATTAAAATATAGAATTTTAAAAATTACACAAAGAACGCAAAAAGTATATACCGCCCGTTGCTAGGGTTAACCAATGATTTCTGCCAACTCCTATGCAGTATTTTGTAAAATATTTTTACCATACGCGTTAAACCATATATTTATACATAAGCGGTTGATAATACGCTGTGGGTCGATGCTGAAATGACAATTTCAGAAAGTAAATAGTCATTTTGAAGGGATAAGGGACGCAATGAATTAGGATTAATAATTAAACGATTTATAGAGAAAATAGGGCAGTAGAGAGGAAATATAAAATCACAGGAATACATTGTATAAATCTTATCTGTATTAAATTATTTTGTATAGGGAATTGGTTTCATGCTGCAGTGGAAAAAGCTCGTTAGGTAATTAGCAGAGCAGGAACGAGTGAGTCATTAGGGACCGAGTACAAATTCGAGGAATGGTCGAGGCTGGGCACTTCCAGGTAGTTAGGTGGTTAAAAGAATTACAACAGTGAAAGGGAGACGATACAGCTTCTAGTATATGGATTTCTAGGAATTAAAAAAGGAAAGAGGGGCACGTTGGCTGTCTAGGAGGAAAAGAGATGGGCTCCTTCTATGATTAGCGTAGTGGCTACAGATACTCATTCGGCGACAGCCTAGCAGGCAGACGTAACTTTGCCTGTAGTTGCGTGTTAGCCACACGCATTTGTGTGCTTCTGCAAAGGTCGTTGAGGTAGTACAGTTGTCTGCCCGCTACGTGCAGATTTGGAAGTCTGCATATAGTCACCAGTCTACAAGTTATATTCAGTCTTATTATATTACATCGCTCGACAATTTCTACGTAATTATGAGTTTAAGGATTCGACAAGCGTTATATACTACGAGCTTGTGTCGTCCTTAACCCACAAACACTCACGCATACCCTGAGTGAAGAATCTCTCTGATCCAGCGAAAAAGAAAAAATAATAATAAATTTAAAAAATTACTTTGTAGTTTAACGACACTGTCAATTTCCAGGATCACATCAGCGTTGCCGGTGTGCCGGAATTTCGTCCCGCAGGAGCTCTTTCACATGCCAGCATATCTACTGACATCGAGCTGTCATTTTTAAGCATGCTTAAAAACCGTCGGTCTGGGCCGGACTTAAACCCGCCACCTTGGTGTTCAAGTGAAGTCAGGCTTCTAAGTGGATATCGTCGGCGGGAGGCGTTTCGTTGCTTCGGGATGGTTTTTACTTTCTCAACTACGTAAATGGAGGTGATATTGAGTTACACCCAAAAATTCGATATCGAGATTTCACCGGAAATATATGTTTTGAGGACCCCTGAATCCAAAAAAAAAAAAAGCATTTTTAGAAAAAGGTCCGTGTGTGTCTCTCTGTGTGCCTGTGTGTCTCTCTGTGAGTCTGTCAGTCTGTGGACAGCATAACTCAAAAACGAAACGCCGGTTAAAAACCAAAGTTGGTATTTAAGTTCAATGTTTTTTAACGATGCGAGACGAAGATTTTGAACAAAATAGCTCCATTCTAAACTACTTTACATGGAAAATTTATCGAAAATTTTGATTTTCTTGAAAGTGGTTCAAACGATTTTGATTAAAATGACATGTTAAAGATATTTTTATGACAAATAATATGTATATTTTGAATATTCTGGCTATAGCCCATGCAGTCCTGTTTACTTTGGATGACTTTTGAATAACTCCTAAACCGTAAGAGATAGACAAAATCATACTGTACAAAAAAGGTAGATCTCGCTAAAACACACCATCTATGTGAAAATAATTTTTTTCTAGAGTGAACCATTTCGGAGATATTCCATGTTATTTGTGTCAGTTGTACGGTAGTCCATAATTATCGTCCGGCCGGTGGTGTAAGTGCACACAACATGTCTGAAAGGTAAACATTTATTGATTTTGTATCTTAGGGGTTGAAAATAGCGACTAAGTGCAAGTTCAGCTAAAGTTTCTTTAAGTTCCAAGTGGCTTGTCGTTTTTAAAAGATTAAAAAACAAATATATGAAGTTTTGTCAAAATTATGTGTAGTAATACCACGAGAGAGTTTCACAGTATGATAATTTTGAGAGTGCGAAGTGTGACAAAAATTATCACAGATATGGAAGCCTCTAGTGGTATTTGTTTAGAGTATTTCGTGAAATAGTTAATAACTCATTTATTTAGTACCATTTAACATTGATAGTGATTTAAAAGTAAACAAATTACAATAAAATTCATATATTTTAATTAAGATTACATTTTATTTTGACAGTTGGCACTACAACTAATCCAGCAGGCTGTGAGAACAACTCAGTTGTCACTTCGTAACCTCTTTCGTTGCAAAATATCTGAAACTGATTCCATACATATCACCTGCTCTTTTCTGTATTTTTGACTACATCTCTTCAATTAAAATAGCAATATTCTCACTATAATTAACGACAAATCTTTTGTCTGCCATTTTGAATGGTCCGCTAATTGTTTTTACTGCGCATGGATACTTTAGATGCCCAGGAATGTTAGAAAATATTTAGGTTGGCAGAACCGCAAGGAGGAGGTAATATAACTAAAGCGATAATACCACGACCAAGAAGTGGTAATTGGATAGGAGTGGGATAGTCAAGAATACACCTTTTATAATGAAGTTCAGTGAACACAGAGGCGAAATTGTGAACATTATAATAAAACCTTCCTCCAGTATCTCAATTTTAAAAATATCTAAAGCCTCCCCTTTGTGTTGGAAGCTGGGAAATAACGGTCATATTCAACAAACTGGCAAAAATATCGTTCGATGCTCCTATTCAATGAAACGAATTGAAAATAAGCGAAAATACGAAAGCCCCATAAGCTCGGAAATTTAATGTTTTTAGGAAGTATTTTACAGTCTGTGCCCTTCCGGAAGAATGATGCTTTTCAATGGTGAACGAGTTATCAAAATTGATTGGGGTATTCCCGAGATTACCACACACACACACACACACACACACACACACACACACACACACACACACACACACACACACACACACACACACACGCACACGCACACACTCACACACAGCATAGGCAGATAAACCTCCAGCAGATCTGTTTAACAGTGAGATGGCTCTGTGGTAACACGGAGGCTTGCATCCGGGAGGTCTTGTGTTCCAGGGGATCGCCCACTCTGACCATGGGTTTTTCGTGATTTTCCCGAGCCGGCAGCAGAATCCTGGAGTGGCTCCTCTTCTACCATCATTCCCTGTAGCTTTACATTAAAAAACAGGCCATAAAGAGAAGATCAATATTTTTTAATCCAATAACCACATACTCCCCCTAAACCTTCTTCATACCAGAGTTGTAAGCCGATTTCTATAGGGTTCAACCGCCCTTGGAGAATAACTCCCTGAGCTACCACCCTGTACTTCCCTTGCAATCATGGTAGGTTACCCTTGGGTGAGGACTTCCAGTGACTATTTAACGTAGCGCCCCTTAAGCACCACCACAATCTCGCGTTGGCGTCGTCCTTCGTCACAGAATGTTTATATAAGTTTTTATAACGTTTTATTGTCTAGTAGAGTGGAACCGAAGGATCAATGGCCTTAAGAGACACTGGGAGTGAAATTTTGGTCAAAATTGTCAAAAAGTCGAAAATTGCTTTTTTACCTTAAAAAGTTCCTGGATCACCTGTGCATTTTGATCAGCTCACATTTTTCATATCCCCCACTCCATGTGGTCATTACGGCCCTTTCAAATAGTGCTCTTCCCTTAACGTAGACAGGATGCTCCTATATAAAAGCCTGTTTTTCTCAAAATTACATTTCTGCACATTCCAAAAGAAGGTCGCGCCTGAGTTTTGCTTCAAATTCAATGAAAATTTCCAAAAGTGTTCATAAATAGTAGCTAAACAAAACCATGATTCAGTATTGATGTTATCATTAACATGAATTCCAAAACCATTTTTTTTTCTATGAAAACGGTCAATAATTTTTAAGATTAAACTTTCTTTGTTATTAAAAAAATATGTACAGCATCATCAGCAAATGTATTTGAAGTATCTCTTCATACAATTGTTACCCATGTTTTAGAGTATCAGTTCTGCAAAATTAAATGAATTTTGAAAAGTCAATAGACGCGAGCTCTATTTTGAAAATGTGCCTATTAAATTCATAAAATAATTTATATATCATAAACAAATTATCCAATTTTAATGAAATTTGGTGTGCCTCCTATTCTCATATAAATACAAACACAGTAACAATTTCAGAAAAATCTATCAAGAAATATGGAACTTTCAAATTTCACTCCCAGTGTCCCTTAACTCTTACCAGGGTAAATATAAATAAGCATTAAGAAGATGCTTAACAATCGCTACGTATTACGTACATATTTTATATTTAGAGTATATTTCGGTGTAAAAGGGAATTTGGAGCTGTGTATATCTGCGAAGTGACGGACCGGCTACATTGAATACCATGACCGATGTAGTTTTCGCATCTTCTAAGAGATGTATCAAACGTATAAGTACATCTGCTCCTGCATTCTTGAAATATGCAGGGCTCTCAGAATATCAAAAGGATTTGCGCCTCAGCCGCTGGATATAGTGTGATCGTCCTCGCCCCTTGAAATTGTATGTAAATTCTTACCGTTATATCAAATGCTGGAAATGTGGTTTCACTCAGCTAAAAAGGCATACTACCAGGAAAGCACATTCCTATTGATACAGTTTGGATAGGCCACTGTAGCGCTTCTTAGTTATTTTTGTAGGTTTTCCTAATGTGTGAGAACCATATTTTACATAGCTGTCCTCTAAGAGCCAGAATTAAAAGACCTCCAACGAGGGGGCCATATTCCAGCACTAGTTACTCCATATTTAAACAATCTTACCCAGGGATTATGAAGAATGATGGAATCCTATTAAAACTACGAAAATGATTTTCCGTCTTGCGTCAGCCGATTAAAGACTGTCATTTCGGTTACTGCTGGAGCTAGTATATGACTTGCGCTAATCAAATACCAAACTCTAAACAGGGAGAGACAGCCTATTGGCTGGGTGAGAAGGGGAATCTAAACTTTATGGCGAAGCAAACCCCTGTGTAAAGGGGTAAAGGGTAAACGGCATACACGGAGGGGAACACCTCGCGCACTGTGACCTCCACGCAGACCTACTGTGACTAACTACTCCCGGGAGGAAGGGATGAAGTGAGGCAAGCGCAGGGTGCCACAGGGTGCAGACAGACGGGTCAAAGAGACACGCGGAAGTCCCTAAAAAGTGCTGAGATTTCAACCCGGCGCCAGGCTCTGCCGAACAGCCACCATCCTGTGGGCCTTACATACGGAGGACAGCGACCGCTCAACGCCACCCAGTGCCGAGAACAGTACCGCGATACACCACGTGCCTAATAGCACACCAGAAAGATGATAACGAAATGGAATGCAGGAAATTGATGAAAAGGAAATCGAATTATAATATTAAAAAACAAACCATTAGAACAAGTGTCAAAATTTAACTTTCTAGGCTGCGAATATCATATGCAATGAAAATAGATATGAATAATAAAGTAAATAAGTTTAATTATATAACAATACCACTAAACATAACTTTGGAAAATAAAGCTAGAAAGGACTTCATAATGAAATGATACAAGACGATGGCAGGTCCTACAATAACTTATGAATCCGAAACATGTACTATGATGGCTCAACACTCAGCTAGAATACAAGCTGCAGAAATGAGATTCCTCAGATCAATAGCACGATGTTACAGAACAAACAAAACATATAACACAGAAATAAGGCAACAATTAAATGAAATCAAATATTAATATATTTCGTACGAATCTATGTAAGCGGAATTTTTATAAATGTAGCATTAACAAAAATTGCTGTTGTTTAACCGACGGCGATATAAGCAGATTCTACATCGGGAAAACAGCAGCACATTTATATCATGAAACAAATTTCTACATTTTTAAAATGCAGAGTAAAACCGCGGTGCCTCTCTTACCGAGAAAACACTTGCTGCCTTAACAGGGATCAGTGGAATAACTGCATTGGAAATATTTGCACAATGATTTACGCCTCCATTTAAACCTGCTCCATACCTTTGATAAAATGCGAAAATTGCTTTTTGATAGGACCAATGCCTGGAATAGCTCGCATACTTCTGTTGCCGTTGAAAAGGCGACTTGAATGCGGATAACGAATATAAAATATTTCATTTGCTGTGAAGCAGACATGCTAGAAATATTTGCACACCTGTTGAAAGCAACAATTAATAAATACGATCCCTATCTGCTTGAAAGAAATGTTATGTGGAATTGGTTTAATGGAATGTGCAACTGAGCAATGGTCTATTCAGTAAATCTGCAGGTTATAATTGTACCACGAAAGGCAAATTTTCTGAATGTAAATTAGGTTACCGCTAAGTTTTGCAAATAGAGGAGGAAACTTCACGTTATTTAAGTATTCCGTGCCATGAAAAGTATTACATGTAATTACAAATCCACTTAGAAGGTCGCCTTGATTAACAATTCGTTAGGGTAATCAGAAACTTAATTCCAACACGCTGAACGACCAAATCAGAATCGTTTTCTGTGCACCGTAAAAGTTATATATAAGAAAAATAAATAAATTCTTGGCATATGAAGATAGAGAGAGGTGGGGGGGGGGGAGCGGGGCAGGACAGGAAGGGAGGAAGCGAGAGGAAGGAAATATAGTGGAAGCTAGTGAAAAGACAATTGAGGGAGATTCTCAAGCTTAACTATATTTTCTATGTGGCAAAACATCTTTTATCTTCTTTAAAGCTATTAAATTAAATCAGATTTTTGCTTATACATAATTTGTTAAATTCAAGGATTTATTAGTGCAACAAAAATTGTGTTGCTTTAGTTTTTTTACCACAAATTAAGTATTCGCACAATAACCTATACTAAGATATATAAATGGCAGGTAACAGATAATTCAACAGATGATTCTAATCAATCAATGAAGCAACATTTTTGAAGACAAATTGTTAACTAAAACACGGTTTATCCGAAAAAAATGCTTATACCAAATAAATGTCGTGGGCAATGCGATGTGTGGGTGGGTGGAAATAAAGGTGTAATAATGCATCAAGGCGCACATAAATTGCCTGTGAAGAATTTTTGTGTATCCTTTTTTGTCGTAAACAAACGGTTTGGACCCAATGCTTTTGCTCTTTGAAATGTTAGGTCAAATTAATTTGTGAACGAAAATAGATGATGCTGAGACTTGTGTGGCACTTAAAGAAGGATTATAGCTAATGGGAAGTGGTTTTGAACTAATAGTACAACTTTAAAATTTAAAGGTGGCCCCGTAGTTTTCACCTGGCGTTTTAATGTATATATTTTTTTCTTCTTTTGAGGACGAAGTTAAGAGTATTGTGGATGTTACAATTTTGGAACAGGGCAGAATAAAATATGGAATATCTCTTTCCAGATGCCAACTTCCTTTAATTTTACACCACTAGTAAATGTATATTAAATCTAATCGTTGTATAATTTGATCGTCTATAACGTGGAATGCTTTATTAATTTCGTTAAAAGGTACAAAAATCTGGTTCATGTCGCGATATAGGAACAAGGTGCAGACAACTTGTGGACTGTCTCTTCAATATGTGACATGTAGCAATTAATTTGTCTTCCCTAAACTGTGTATACACCTTTGTAGACATAGAGGGGAACTAGCTCTATGTTCAATAGTTGTATTACATCAAGTTTTGAGTGTTAAAATCAAAATACTCGCTGGCATGAATGTAATAAAATGTGTCACTCAATATTTTGGCTCTTCTGATTCACTATTATTTTAAACTTTGTACGTTAACACACTCATTACAATCCTAGAACTCTCGTTGTTACACGTTGGCATTTTGATTAACTTCATAGCGACGATACATGTTCAATCAAATTGGTGACAGGTATATCTCATACGCCCATCACACAGCTAAATATCAATGGATATAACTTTAGTAAGCATTTTTGTAGGTTCCGATGCTTGTTTACATTTCCAAAATGTCACTCTACATGAATATGTGCTGTAGTAAAATAAAGGTTGTGTTTTTATTTATGGGTGCTCTCTAACTGCTGTGGTTCTCAGCGTCCCGTTCTATACTAGGCTCGAGGGACTGCTTATTTTACTCAGAGGTCTCTTTGTTAGGCTGAGATACGTTTACGTGCCGTAAATCTATGACACGGAATCAACGGTTTTATTTCGCTTCCCAAGAAAGCAATGCTAAGGTGTGATACTCTGCTGCAAATAGTTAAAGAGAGAAATATACATTAAATTACACGTGTCTTAACAGTAAATTTACTTCTTATTCTTCCTGGTTAAACGCTTTTTTTTTTTTAACCAGACACTAAAATAACTTATGATTAATTAAATCACATCAAATTTAATGCAAGTTAAGGAGAACATAAAAGTGCAGTGGTAAATTAAACTCATTAAGATACCAAACATTCAGATTTACCTGTCAATTTAGGGGAAGGATGCTTTCATGCACGCTTAAGGTGATCCATGGTTGTTTATTACACTTATAGGTTACTGAACACATCCTCAACGGATGAGTTTTGCAAACACATATGTTTATAGCAAATTGTAAGGCTCTAAATCAATGAAAATAGAGCTTTCTGAGGAGTTTGATCTGAAAGTTATAAAACATCGCACGCCGACATATCAGTAATGCCATAAATATCGACTGATGTGAGACAATATGCAGCCGTTCTGTTGGCTGTAACATCAATCGAGAAGATTTTACAAAAACCGAGACCATGTTCCTGTCGCTGTCTTGATTGTGATAAAGACCACACTCCATTGAGTTGTACGAAAATAGGTTATGACGTCACCACTTCCACGGTAGATGCTTGAAATCCATCAAGGCGTTTACATACCAGAAAACCTAACAGAAGTTTGCCAAAATTGTTCTCATGGGCCGGATAGCCTGAAAGAGGCTTATGATACAAAGATAAACACTGGTATTCATTAATTAAGCTTTAATTGTTGTCAAAGTCATTAGTAATACTTTCCTTTCAAAAACCGATGTTCTTATCATAATATCCAGAAGACCACATTAAGTACTTAGTTTCCTCATTTTTTCTTTTCTGATTCTGAAGAAAGGGCAAGGAAATTAAACATGTATGACACACGACAAGTATGAACTCTAATATTTTGTGTTAAGGGGCTCTAATGACCTAGCTGTCGACGGGCCCTTAAACCCTAATTACTCACTCACTCACTACTTTGTGTTACAGAAGGTTTTGTTATGTTTTAGTGTTAAAACGGAAGCTTTTCTACTATTGTACACATGCAAAAATATACCCTTTAATTGACATGCCAAAGGTTTACATCTTTTCCAACAGCTTTATTTAAAAGCTACACAAATGTTGAATTACTGTAAAAAAAAGAGTGGTTAAAAGCCATACTCGTGCTGTAAAACAGACAGCTGCCAAACAATTTATCCTAGAAACAAAGTAAGTGTTAAATGAAGTAATCCATGCACAAAGTGCACTACACTAACCTTTAGAGGCTATTAGCTCTAGTTTTCACAAGTGTTGCTATAGAGAGATTTAAACTAGTTGATATTCTTCACCTCTTCATCTACAACAGCGCTTCTTTTTTGTCTTTTTTTTTTTTTTTTCTGTGTGGAATATGACAGAGTGAGTCGAATGAACTCCCAGGTATACGATTCCCGACCCTGCTACATAGGAGCCCTGGGGAATAAGAATTTTAATGAACGGAATTATTATGCATAAAAAGGGACGAGAACTGGGAGAGGGAAGAATAAAAACGACTGGACTCGTTCTCTGGTGTGTGTCCACAGAGGTTTCCATTACTGCAACCTTTGTTGGTCCTCGCAGTGTGGGACAAACGGCACATGTCTAATGTTGAGATGAGGAATAAAAAATACCCACTTATCTACTAGCGTTGCTATATATGTACACACTGCGTACGAAAAGTGCAATCTAACTCACGAGTAGAGTTGAAATAACACGTAACATGCGCATCTTCGATAACCCTACTACTCTCACGACTAGGTAAAAACTAAAAGGTTAATCTAGTAGTTGTATACACAAGTGAATACAATGACGTCAACACTGCAGAGTGACGGTGGGGGGGGGGGGGGGTGATGAGGCAGAAGCATATAGTTCCTTCTGAACTCCAGCTTTACCTCATCTTCAGGGTTGCCCGTGCATAATATTGGAAAGCCGCTAAATGACTTTGGAAAACCCTCAATTTTTCAAGAAAAATCAGCAGATTTTAGTAACATTAACTTTGTACATAGAATAAATATTTGATGGTTTTCTAGTTGGAATTATTAATCTACCCTACTATAATTTCATAAAAAATCTGTGGTATAACATTTTTTCTTGCCAGAAGGTGTTGAGTTATTCAATTTTAAAGCAACACAAAACTTTACGAAATATAGATATTTACAATTATATGAGTTTAAGAATCATTTTCTTTTAAACTAAGACTATCAAAAACTCACATGACAATGATATGTGCTATAGTCTACAAAATCAGATACGGCTTTAAAAGCAGTTGTCTTTAAATTTTGCTTTAAAATGCAGCGACTTGCAAACAAAACAGATATTAAACGCAAATTTAAAATCGTTTACGATACAGTCATCCTCATAGTGTCTTTAGACTGGACATATCGATAGTGCCTCTTCTCTCATCTTCTCATCTATGGTCTGCACTTTGTTCACCTCTTTGCTCTTCTGTTTGCATTGACTTTTATGGTTTAGGCCAGGCAGGGCACGAAAGGACAGGTAGCAATTGAACTTGCCTTACCCAACGCACATCTTCTTGCCGGGTGACAAAGATTGTTTGGATACAACATGTGCAGTGGTGGGTTCGTTCCACTTGCCCGGTAGTAGTAATTCCTACGCTGTTATTAATTAATTTGTTTGCATTAAGCATATTTTGCATAAAATATTTATTACAGTCAGCTACTGTGGTTAGGCAAATTACATAATCTTGAAGTTTATAATATCCCTTATCTTATACAGGTAATAGCCTTACGCTGCCTTACGATTAACATACTAAATTGTTTCTCTTTCACGATAAATAAAGCAGTACAGCTCCATTGCTGTTTAACTTTAAAATATTTTGAAACTATTTCATCAATATAATAAATTCTTTGGTTTTAAACTTAATACTATGTTCATTCATACTTTGAAACACGAAATACACGTGTATATTAAATAAACTAATAAGAAACTAAACCACTAAACAGTAGAATTATACACTCCCTTTTATATGTTTACAAGTACGAGTATTCAAAAAGTACCTTTGAAATTGTAAATAAATACCTGTAAGGCACTAAATTTGGGTTTTTGCTTCTGATCAAAGTTGTGTTAGATATTGTAACGCTTTATATTTGGAAATTCAAATCCTCATATCTACTACTCTTCATGAAAAAGCCATCATACCCGCCCCTGAATGAGTCGTGTCGGAACCTGAACAGCACTGCAGGGAAGAGATGGCCGGTGGAGTGAAGCAAAAACATGTTTCAGGGGAGTGGCCCAGTGAAGTCGATTTTCCCATTCCTAGTTTAGGCTATCACTGAATCTAGGCTCCTCTGATCATTTGTCATGAGTATCTCAACGAAATGATACTAGAGAAGTTAGTGGTACCTGTAGTTACCGATAAATAAATGGTACAGTAGACTTAGTTTTGTCTTGATACCCAATATTTTTGTATCATAAGTACTCTTTTCTCGGAAACTAATAAGGTTGTGAAGTTGTACAACAAAGAGATTGATTAAACTAAATTATTAAGTTTGTAGCTCTAATACTTCAACAAATCACTTCTTACACTTTGATGTTCTCTTAAGATCTAGATGTTCCTGGTTTGATACCCAGATGGGGCTGGGAATTTTGCTTTAACCAAGATTATTCCTCCTTTTTCCTTTAGGTATTATTTTTGGGTCCGTACAAAACCAGTGGCTAGCTTACAATAACTGACATATAGCAAGTGTTAATTACCATTTGAAGAGTTTGCAGAATAGTCGTTAACAAATCACAGCGACATAAACATTTGAAAGTTCCAACCGCATTTATACATATAAATACTGTTTTGAGGATATTATGTACATTTCATAAACTCCTGACTCATTCTGGTCTAAAATTCGATTAATTGTGAAAATTATTTTAATATAATTAAACCAGAACAAGGGTTTCTGCCTTGTACACCTACATATAACTAAAACAATACAAAACTGTTTTAGTGAACGGTAAAATCGTCCAAGCACCGAAAGTTAGAAGTGACCATTAAGACGTCACTCTGACCAACAGTCCGATTGACGTCTAATTGAGACTGCCAACCGTGACTGATAGACGTGTATCCGAATGCAATTACCCCAAATGCAACCTTTGAAATTAGTACGCGTTTGTTACTCCTATAGGCCATTAAATTAATCGTGGCTTGGCAGCAATGATGATAAACTTTTCTGAACACTAAACACACTATAGGGCTAAGGAGTAGCACCATAAATTTTTCACAAAGTCCCACAAATTAATGTATCGGGTAATCAGAGAGGACACCTTTCCAGGACACAGCACACAAGCACCAATAGGCTCGGGCGTTGCATAAAAGGCTGTAAGACTTTGTTTTATATAGCTGATGGGAGAGTTGGATGCCCCATTAGTACGGCTGTTGGATCACCGGAAATGATTACATTCTCTGGCGTCTGAATCGAAAGCGTCGTTGGCGATTCGTAAGATGGTCTTCGTTTATTCAGAGGCTGTACAGTTCGATTGCATGTATTATACATTCTCATTACATAACTCTAGGATTTTTAGCGAGATGGAAATGATGGGTTTAATAAAAGCTCAAATCCGCAACCGTACCGTTTCAGTGTCCCATGTACATTTTTCCGAAAAGTGTTTCATTAATATTGTCATAAAATGACAAAATCCAGTCCAGTTAGTTTTTATCACTTTATTTTTCTTATAAACTTTTGCACAAAAAAAAAAAAAAAAAAAAAAAAAAAAAAAAAAAAAACCAGCAGTTCCTTTCTACTCACATTAACAAAGTCTACAGTCTTTCGTGATATTACAACTCACAGCTGTTTCCTTCTCACTCCTTTCACTAACTATATCTCTTCGCTATCTCTTTCTCTCAAATGCTAACTCCGACGATACAATCACTCGACACTCGTTAAAACTTCTTCACTTCGACGTGACGTTCTTTCACAGCAGTCTCGCACTCACTGACACTCAACACTGACCCTTTCCACGCGCTCCGCAAGCTGTTATAGCAGCAATTACGTAGCCAGGTCTTTCTCGAACGTCTACAAACAAACCAGCTGCTGGACACTCCTCGAATGCTCTGGAAACCCTTGGTGTTGCCGCTTGATTGTTGTTAGTCACGTGTTTGCTCGCGTTAGTATGGAGCGCCCTTGTTACGCGCCGCGCCAGTAGGGTGGGGCTGTCCGGCCCGAACGTCTTTTGTTGTGTTGCTGCTGCCGTAGGCTGGCATCACAATATTTTCCACTTCTGTTGAACGAGAAAGAGATAGGGTTTCGTTATATTTCTGACAAGTTAGCGTTAATTTATAAACAGTGCTACTTTCTAAGGGAAAAAAAGTAATATATTACGATTAGCATGCAGTGATAAAGCGCCTGGTTCTGGCGCGGATGATATGGGTTCGATCCCCGGTATCGGTGTGGAAATTTTTCACCACTGGGAGGTCAGGTCCGGGGCGCACTCAGCCTCGTGAAGCCAATTGAGTAGCTAGCCTGATAGAAAGGTGGCGTCCCTAAAGGATCAAGTAGTCACCTTACGATCAGGGTGTCGACGCGCTGACCCCCACCACCCCCATCTACACTCCTCCATGGCCTTGACTACGGCTGGAAGACGCAGCTGCCGGGCGATAAAGGGAAATAAGTGTCTCTGTATAGGGGAGGCACCGTAAGGATTATTATTCACTTTTGTCGCCCTAAGTTACGCTTAGTATGCTTCATCTCTCTTTTTGAGGGGACTGAAGAGTAAATTTTTACAAAACCTAAATTAATTGACTGCGCCCTTTGGAATGTTACCACATTTTTATATCCGTATAAGAAGTCTTCAAACTTTTGCACCGAGTATGTGAGTGAGGAAGGGGGTGATATGAAATGCAGGCGAAATGGATGATTGGAAAGGGTATGATGGAGCAGTTGGTGTAGTGAGTGGAAGGTAAAGCAGAGAATCTGGAGAAAACCTCTCCAGACGCCGCTTCGTTCACCACGAATACCACTTGTGGGTCCCTGGGATTGAACCCGGGCCGCCTTGGTGATAGGCAAACGGTATAACCTCTCGGCCACCGCGCCGCCACAAAACAAAGCAAAATATGAATTAATATCAATGGTTAAACCTTTCTCTTCATTTACTGTCTTCATTCTTCGGTATACTTATATTGAAAACGAAGATGATTAATTTTGTTTTCTGGTTTAAGCATGAATGCTTTGTAATTCAAACATACTTTGTACATTAAAATTCATATTGCACACGTACATGAAACATCAGTTTTACTTGCAAAAGAACTTGCAGTAGGTATATAGAGAATTCGAAATGTGACATTTCTAATCAGGGGACACGTGCCTGAGAGCACATGACCAGAATGTTATTCATTTCCCTACATATCGGATATCCTGAAAATCAATGTAGGGTGGCACCGTGTACTTTTAACACAGTGTCAGCGAATGCGTCCGATATTTTCCGAACTGGGCTAGATTCCTGACTGTTGCTAATTTGTTACTTTTTCCGAGACCCATCTGCAGTAGGTAGGGGTATTCCACCAGAACGTTCGATTTCGGAAGTTGCCAGAAATACAGGTTTTTAAAGCTCTGGATCCAAAACAGCTATTCCGGGGAAGTTCTGAGTGTGTTTCTGTCAGTTTGTTTAGCTGTTCACGAGTATGAAGAGGGTGTGGGTATGTAGGTTGTGGGTGTGGACATTGTAACTTTAAAAAAAGGTAATAAAAATACCAACCTAGATATTTGAAATTGAGTATCTTCCAAATATACGAGATGAAGATTATTATGTAAATCCCCAACCACAAACTACCCCTTCCATAGAAAAACCTTCACTAGTTTTAGTTTTTTCATAAATATTATTAAAATAGTACACATTTAACATATTTATACGGAAAATAAAATCCATATCTTGAACCTTCTGCCGATAGCCTGTAAAGACGTAAATTCAAATTAATCTTCTGTGAGTTTAACAGCCGATAAACCATAAAAGAACGACAAAAAAACATAGTGCACGAAAATGCTTTCGGACTAAGCACAGAATTTATGCAACACATATTTTTGTGCTATTAAATACTTTGTGGCTATTCTTTGCTACTACTTTAAATTGCCCAAATAATGTCATACTTTCGAAAGTGCTATGTCTTCCTTGTTTTATTTCTCGTCATGTCAGGCAAGTAGAATGGAATATCAAAGCCGGCACATACGAAATTGCTTTTTAAGTGTTTTGAGTATTGCTTTACGCTTCTGCATTTCTCTTGTACCTACAAGTATACGTCTAGCAAGACTATCTATAAACTGTTATCCAAATTTATAACAAGTGCATTGAAAACAATAAGCTTTTGTCTATACATATAGTTTGCAGAGAAAACACAAAAAATAAAGGATAATAGCGAATGAAGTATAGGGTCATTAAAATATATGGTAACGCACTCGTGGGCTATCTTCGCTGCTGGAGAGCCGCTGGGCAAATGGTCCAGGCAGAGTACACTAAAATCCTTTCCCCTGAAAGAGGCAGCAGATCTCACATTGTTTCACTAGAGAAAATGGGCAGTAATATTCTTCTACCACTTGTCACACACCGCACTTAAATTTTCAGGTCATAGTGAGGTGTTTCATGCTATCGTCAATAAATTTGGGGTTTCGGGTTCGGTGTTAGACAACAAACTTCCTAGATCAGTTTGAACAGAAAAGAAACTAGATGAAATCACTGCCAGTTTACAGTGATCGCCTCGAAAATCGCTACACAAACTAGCTCAACAAATCAACGTGAACACAGTCGATATAGGTATGCAGAAAAACACTGTGCTATTGCGTTGTAGTGTGGTGAGTTGTCGGTACTAAAACCCATTTTATATAATGAAACAATAGGGGATAACCTACTGCGTGTTTGAGGGGTAAGGAATTTAGTGCGCCTCTGCTTGCAGCTTTTTCCCGGGAACTCCTAGTTCTCTGGCTAGTGGAGAGAGCCCGGACTGCGTTACACTATATTTTATTTCAGCCTCGTTTCTTTTCTCGTTTTAAGGGTGATATATGTGGTGTTCTCCTTAGTGTGGTGGTAGCGCTGCTGCTTAACGAGCGGCGGACCCGGGTTCGATTCCTAGTAGTAGTGTGGGGATTTTCTCCTGCTGGGAGACCTGGTACGGGGTGCACTCCGCCTCGTTTGGTCCCTGAGGGGCAACTGAGGACCTACTTGATTGAAAAGTAGCGGCCCCTGGTCGAGAAGACCGCATAACCGGCCGGGAGGGAGCGGAGAGCTGATCACGTCCCACCTCCAGTAAAGTACCCCACTCATCACGCCTGTAGTGGGCAAAGGTGAGGAACGCAGCGGTCGGGCAGTATGCCTTGGCACGCATGAGCTATTATTCCAGGGGGTTACGATTTTTCTAAAGCCTTTACAAGCATGTTCATCAACGTAAGGGCAGTTGAAATCCATATGTTGCTTTCCGATTCTGTATTTCGTAACTTCCTTATGGTTGCGCACTCAGTTTGAGAATCTCTGTTCCAGGACTGGGCAACTTGTGCTCACTGCTCACAGCCTTGCACTGATAACTGTATGTTTAGCAGCTGAAAAATTAAGATCGCTCAAGGTTTACCGCATGTAGCCTAGGCCAACGATAGACGGTTACAGAGAAGAATTTCAGATATGTCCCAAGAAAGGCTTGAATTATTTATCATGATCATGATCATCATCATGATCATGATCATGATCATCATCATTATTATTATTATTATTATTATTATTATTATTATTATTATTATTATTATTATTATTATTATTATTATTATTATTATTATTATTATTATTATTATTATTATTATTATTATTATTATTATTATTATTATTATTATTATTATTATTATTATTATTATTATTATTATTATTATTATTATTATTATTATTATTATTATTATTATTATTATTATTATTATTATTATTATTATTATTATTATTATTATTATTATTATTATTATTATTATTATTATTGTTTTTATTTACTGTGGGTTGGTGACACTTTCAAAATGTTAGCAAATGATTCCATTTCCAAGTATTTAGTAGTTCTTGGAATATAAATCAAAAGTAAGGGATGAGAGTGCCGCTTTGCACTTAACTGTGGAAATAAGTTCTCTGGTATGAAAATCTCCTGCTCCTAATGTCTCTGTATGCGCTTCACTGTTGATGGCCCACGGGAATAAGCTGCACTGTGTTCAGAAGACAGCTGCCATCACTTTTCTTTCAGAGGGAGAAGCTTTGTATTTTTTTTTTTTTTTTCTGAGAGAAATTCCTAAAATGCCAGTCCGTTGAGTATTTCTTGCTTTTTGTGATGAGGTGGTGAGGCCAAGTTTCTCCGCTGTAATAATTTCAGTAAAAAATGTCGTCCCTTTAACGTGATACTTTTTTTGAAGACCAGAACAAAGGTCTTTCAGAGTTCTTTCATACCTGTGAGTCCGTCCACTACAATCACTTTCAATTTGTGTAATGGACTCAGTTAACGTGAAAAACGTGTGCTACTTCGTGATTAATAATTTAGATAGTGCCTGTTTAAATTTTAATCTGGAATCGAAGGATGAGTCTAACTGTAGTACCCTCACACATTCTGAAGACTTTGTGACTGGAGAAATGTTTTATTAACCTGCAGCTGTCACTTCCTATATATGTTTTAACAGGAAGCATTTAGATGCCAATCTTATTGTAAATAATGTAATGTACCATAATTACACTAATTCTACAAAGCAACAACTTACGGAATCGACAGAGGTTATTCACATCCTCTTTTTATACTTCCACATACCACAGCTCCAAACCTCAGGACGATATAAAACCTTTCATGTATACTTTGTTCAGAGTCTTTTGAGACAGTGGAAGGGTGAGGTAAGGATCGCGTGGCCGGCGCGTGTGTAGAAACCAAAACAACCCAGGCAGAGTTGCGAGGTTTATGCAGTCAGACACGAGTAGTGGTGCGCAACAGAGATTGCACAAAGCTCTTAAACCTATATAAATACGCGGTGGCCGTGGGAGTAGCGCACCTGCTGATTATAAATTAAATTCCTTCCCCATAGGACTTGGCAAACCAGTACATAAGCAGACGGCACACATTATTAAAAATGTGTAGAGTTACTTTAAAGGACTCGCTGATTGCACATACTATGGCTGCCATTGGCGTTCCCATATGTACAGCAATAAGAACCATTAAACTAGATATTCAGAGCTATACAACTCCAACAAAGACGAAATGCTATGAAAACAAAACCGTTCGTGAATGTTATAACATTGATGGCTTCTTCGTCGTCTTCGGAAGATGTGGAAGAAGAAGATGACGAAAATACAAATAAATTATAAGCTACTAAGATTGAGTAAATACCAATGTACATATCCATGTCTATGTAAATAATGTTTCGTATTTCTGCTTGTATTTTCTTCTTTTGTTCCTTTTGTGGATTCATATGTAGTACCAACTGTGTTGATATATTGTGTATATAAAGGAATAAAAGTGATGTAGTCCAGTAAATATGATCACATACCTTAGCTTTTAAATTATTGTTTCAGCGTGATAATGAGCTGTTCAAGTAATGTCAATTAGGTGTATAATAAACAAATAAATAAGGGATAAACATGTAAACAGTGCAACAGAAGTATGAAAGAGACGTAAATATTGCAAGAATGTATTTTGCTATCGCAGTGTGCCAGCACGCGTAAGTGACCTGCGGCACGAGCAAACTGTTGCTTGCCTGCCCCTCCCACTGGCTTTAAAGGCTCTGAACAAAATATACTTTGAAACTCCTGTGAGAGAAGTCACTTAGGATAGTAGTCATATCAAAAAATTATTGCTATAAATTATCTTCATCTAACAGGTCTCAAAACTGAAACCACTTGACGCGGAGCGGAGTAAAACGTGAAATTTATTCCCTTCTCTGAATCCCAAAGTGACCTCCAAGTAGATATTCATGGCTACCTAATAGCTTAATTAATACAGGTGTTGCTTTCCTGTAGTTCAATTGCTCGATTTTGGAAACCGGCAGTTGAAACTGGCAGGTAGTTCTTTCATACTGCGTTTTATGTTCAACCACTTCAGTATGTTCAACTACTTATATGTAAGTTTCAGCAGGAAGAGCTTGATACCTCCATTGTGATACACATACTAGTATAGTGCGTCCTACGGATTGTGCCACTCGAAGTTCCCAGTAGTCGCAGACAAGTGACGAAACACAGAATTATTATCCTCCGAATTGGCGAAAACTAACAACGCAAGTAGATCGAAATTACGATTACATAAGTGTTTTTTTTTTTTGGTACAAAGAATGGACACAAAAACCACGTGCAGGTGTGAACGACGACTATATCACCCATTGCAACACAACTGCTAAATTTTAACACATGGCAAATGTACTTTTCAGGTTTCACCGATCGAGACCACCAGTTCAACTACATTCGTTTTGTCTAGCGGTCAATACAAGTGTGTAACACGATGCCAAAGCTAGTAACGATCTGTATACTGAAGATAAAATAAACGGAAGCAACACCACAGTTGAATGAGGCACGTGTGTGATCTGATCAGTTATCTTCTCGCTGCTGCGATGTCGTTAGTTCAGCCTGTGTTATTATTTTTACTAAATAAGATTAATCAATTGTGGAAAAAAGGAGCACTAAGGAGGAAAATGCAGATGAAAAAGTGAATTAGTAGCTGTTGTAGTATATGCAAGTTTGATAACTCGGATAATGATTCACCACCGTCAACAAACCTGTTAGGGACTATTTCAGACATTGACCTTAAATTATCATATATCAGTTATCACTTTGTCATTCCTTTGTTTTGCACAAATTATCACCAGGTCATTCAGAGTCGCCAACTGTGTCCCATAGATCTCTGAAAAACCTTTTATTACACATTACAATCTATTAACAGTCAAAATGGCACTCCATTTCAATTTGACAACGGTGTTTTAACAATATTTTAATGATTAATGTGTGTTTCCATACTAAAGACTATTTGTTAAGGTTAAAAATAAACTGAGTTTTATTTCAGATTATAAGCTGGTTTGCTGTTGCAAAAAGAGAAAATCGAAATACATGTGATTCTTGGGTTTCGTTTTCCTCAGTTGGCACTACTGAGTAAGTCGAACCACACTAATCAGAAGAATATATTTTAGGTAACTTTTAGACTTAAATACTCTCTAGGCAATTCATTGCGATATAGTATTTTAATTCCCATTTTATTCATGAAACGGTTCAGATCGGAGGTGCTCAACAAGCGAGAACTACACATGTTATTTTCCCCCCTCCACTGACCAAGGCAAGCAGAATCAGACCTGCTAGCCAGAGGCAGATGGCGCTGAATATATTTAGTAGTACATATCGCCACACTGCTACTGTGCGTCTGCTTCCCAACTTCTTCATTTTATGATAACCAGGGCCCGAATGTTTATGACCTTAAAATGTTAGAAACATGCACGCACATATGACCAAAAACATTTACAAATATGACGATAAATATGACCTAAAATATTTTTGGATGCATTTTCAAAATCTTCAAAAATTTAATGCTGTTTAAATTGACATTATATTGAAAATCGACATTGAAAATCCAGCACACTCAATATCAAATAAATAATATTCATTTTGTTGCATTTTGAACTTATTTAATTGCTCAATCCAGAGCTAACCTTCAGCTCTGCACAGAAATAAATGAAGGGCGATCAGAAAGAAGAATTACAATAACAAATTACATACAGCTTACGCTCCAAATTCGCAGAAACATACATTTCTAAGAAAGATAATTGTAAGATATATTATAAACAAGAATTAGGAGATGTAAAAAATCAGTCTTTGGGACGACTACAAGCACATATGCAAAACAGAAATAGAAGTATAGAAGCATGACAAAAATATGGAGAAATAATGGAAAGTTAGACAATAGTATGAAAACGACAAGAAAATTACAAAAAACATTAAAGAAAAGCCAAAATAGGACTTTATATGACCCATGAGAATTGCTTAACTGTATTTCCATGGGGAAAAAATCACAAACAAAAACTATGACATGTCATAAATATCCGAGCCCTGATGATAACCTAGGGCGGATGTTTGCTATGTTACGTTAGCTGTGAGATTGTGATCTTGTTGTGAAGCACTTGGGTACGAAGACAGTATAGCACTATAGCACAGTGCAGTACAGAAGAATATACTTTGGCATTCAGTGGAACAGCTTGTGTTCGTCCATTGCACGTACTAGAAAACGGAGACCAGATGGAAGTGCCAGCGGTAATTTACTGATCAGTTTGGAATCCAGAAATGCCTGCAAAGTCTTGGATTCAATATCCTTTAAAGGTATTTGAAACACACATGTTTCACTGTCAGTGAAGAAGGATATCCAAAACTACAGGAAAGAACGGTGCAGGATGTAAAACAGATGGTTGGCTTCAACAAGTATGTCTTTGCATAGACTGTCACAAAGAACGGGGGTTCCATTATCGTATGCCGAGCTGGAAATGCATAGCGTGTGACTGCTCAGCAATATCTTTATTGGTCTCTTATGACACTGAAACACAAAATTCGGCAGGACGTGACCCCCAATATGTTGGAGTCAAGCTTCCGTAATATGGAGAGGCGTTACCTTGTAGCTAATGACGGTCATTTGCATCATCTTTGTTGTGTTTATGCTTCTCACACACCTGCATATATCCGTAGCTAATTTTACTACATCAAAACCATTACTTTGATTTATATAAGTGCAAATCTGGGGCCCAGAGCGAGTGAAATATGTTGGAGTTGCCAATTGGAAATGCACAAGCATAAAGCAATGGCTAGTAAATAGTTACTTGTTGTCTCCGTCAGTTTGTAATTAATACAATAGTTTATGAATTATGTATTATATATTATAATATTATATATTTTACATAATCACTTGTATTGCATGTATTAACCGCTCTCTTCTTGTTATGTCTTTCTGGATATTTTGTATCTTAATTTCAATCCGTACATCTAATATATCATGTATGCTGGATCTATATGGTCACCTGAAATGTCAGGCAGATGCCACAATTTTTGTTTGTTTGTGATACATATATATATATGTATGTAACACATATTAGTATATGTAACACAAGAAGGGAGGCCCCTGGTTACTTAGACCTGCATAGATCCATAGTGGCTATGACTTCCGAGGCAGAAGGGATGAATTGAATGGAGAGGCAGACTTCCCTGAGAGCTTAAAACTCAAAGGTCTGTAAGATGAGAAGGAAACGGAATTAAATGGAAATAATGGAAAAGAAACCATGGTAGATGAGAAACTACCTGAGATTGGCTTACCGCATAGGGAAAACAAGTCAAGGGCAGAGCGGGCGATACATAAAAATTGAATCCGGGACCTTCTGAATGCGATCTTCATGTCACCATGAAGCTATCTCACTTGATATATCACGGTATTACAATGAATCTAACTTAGACTTCTGTGGCCTTATGGCATTACAGAACAGTAATCTACATATTTTCAGAGAAAGCTAGGATACCATTAAGCTGAATTTATGGTTGCGAAATCACAGTCCTGTATTCATTTAGGTATGATCACCTAAAAATGCTTAGACTATTAGTTTCCTTGTGTCCTCGTTACTGTGAAGCTAATTACCTTCTGGAATTAATTGTCCGTCCACACAAAAGCCGTGTATAAGACAAAGTTGGAAAGGGTAGAATGAGACTGAAAAATGTAGTGCCATAGCCTGGATTTGAACCATGGAGCAACAGGAAGAGCCATGGCTCAAATGACGGTTAGGGCACTTATTTTTTCAGTCTCATTCTACCATTTCCAATTACCTTGTGTCCCTGTCCCTCGTTACTTTTGACACAGTTATGTCATTTTTTCCGCATCCCTAATGAGATGAATATGCTTGCTACAAGAAAAGGAAGTACCTATCATTTTTAGGCGCCAATTACTAGGCTAGAAATTAAACGATGGTTGCCCAACCCGAGGGACCACCGACACACAAATAGGCGAGGTCGCTAGGGCATGCACTTGAAAGAAGAGCTCTACGATTCAAATCCCGCCGGGACAATACTTCCTGACTAAGGTTTTTCTAGTTTTCGTCAGGCTTCACAGCTGGAAAATAGCGGGGAGGTAACCTCGTTTTATGACTGGAACGTTTTCTTCACAATTTGCCTTTCTTAATTATCATTTCATTTAACGTATTACGACGCCGGCCCATGATAGCAGCAACACAACAAAGGACGGTCGGGGCCAGACTGCGGCACCCCACTAGCGCGGCACGTAACAATGACGCTCAACGTCAAGCTTCTTCACATGACTCACGTGACAAACAATCGAGCGCCAACACAAATTGTTTTCCAGAGTATTCGAGAAGTGCCCGACAGCCGGCGTTTTTGTACAAGTTCGAGAAAGGACTGTGTTACGTCACTTCGCTGTATAAGGGGGCAAAGCAATGAGCAGAATGACTAAGTTTTTAGTTAGTCGAGTTACGGACTCCTCGGGGAGCCAGTCAGTTCTTAGTTTGCGTAAGCTGCGTGTGTCGCCGCGTCGTGAAGGAAGATAGCGAAGCAGTTATGAGTGTTGAGTGATTGTATCGTCAGAGTTAGTGTTTGAGAAACAGGGAAAGTGAAAAGGACAGCGAAAGGACTGGTTGAAGGTTACGAGAATTAAACAGTTTTGGGTTGTAATATTACGAAAGACATGCATTACGTCAGTAAAAGAGAACTGTTTTAGAAGAAATAAGAATGAGAAAAAGCAACTGCAGTGGATGTTTGTCATTTTTGTCACATATCATCGTCTGTAAGAGCGGGCGTTGAACACTACTAGGTATCAAAAGCACTATAGAGAACTGTGATTTAGAATGGAATCAAGCACAGCGTATTATTGTTAATTAATTTCCCATTGACCGTTCAAAGCCATTTCCTGTTCTAACGTATTCAAGCACTCTTTAACTCTAGGCCTTTGATTTTACAAAACAAAATGTTGTAAATGCAAAAAACATTATAATGAAAATTGAAGCGTGCTAAAGCGAGTTGTTCGGGTAAAAACGGGCATTTTAAAATATCCAATAATACAACTTTATTAACTGATATGAAAAGAGCACTTATTCCCACTGTAGGTTTTTATTTGTGTAGCCGTGTGGAAGTTAGAAAAGTGTAGTAATGCCAGCACAGTCACAACCCACAAATAATAATAGGTACCTTCTGTCAAGTATTTTACCTCGACTATGCAACAGTGTACTTATACACCACATACTGCATTTTACAACATCTGTAACACTCAACCCTAATTTAAAGTGAAAATAAAAGGAGTGAAATTCAAACACAAGATTTCAGCTTGTAAAAGATGCTTAGCATGTCAAATTTATTGTGCAAAAGTCGTGAAATATTAACATGATGTGGAAATGTGTTTACTCTATGATTACTACAACCGTGGTGGAACAGCCTATGTAGAACCAAGGTCTACCACCCAAATCCCCATTTCTTCCAACAACGGGTGTCATCCGTAGGATGCAGTAGTGGCTGGTGGGACGTGGTTAGCGTTCTAAGTCCCTCTGGCCGGAGAAGTTTGCCTCTCTATTGTAATATTTGTAGCGATTTATGTTTTCTTTCTTTTTTCTGTGAAGTGGTGCAGAATGCACATTACAACTTGGCAGATGCAATACCATTATAAAAATACATTTAAAATACAGGGTATTTAAAAAGGTGTCTGATATTGCAATAGGATTTGGGTTTGGGGAAGCCTAGAATAAATGTTCTCATGAACATATGTCCGAAAACGAGCACCTGTTGAGATATGAGCCGTTTTACTTGTGTTGAGTATTTACACCAGACAATGGATTGGTCAAAGAGTTCCAGTAGCATGGCCTCCCCGTTTACCGGATCTGTTGGATTTTTGGCAATGGGGACATTCGGGACATTAGTGTAAGCCAAACGCATCGACAATGTGCATGCATTACAAGAGCGTGTGACCAATGCATGTGCTCAAATCTGAGAGCAGCGAGGTATGATCGAAAGTGTTCGGGATTCTTTGAGAGTAGAAGCATGTGTAAGAATGCATGGCAAATACATGGAGCATCTCCTGTGGTAGTATCGACATAACGTGCACATGTCAATAGAGGACAGAATGGCAGGTACCATGAAACTTCTGTTTGGTATTTATGGATGTTTACCCAACAATTGCTCCGTTAACCGTTTATCACAGTAAAGTGTTTCCTAAAATGAGCTTGTTTGCTGATGTCCATTGTCTCAAAAGTATTTTTTTTCCGTACATATGTTTACAGACATTTATTCTGCTTTTGGCCAATTGCAACTTCTGTTGCAATATCAGACACCTTTTTTTATACACTTAGTATAAATATTGTGTCTGAAATTTGAATGCATGTCTCAAATAGCGATTAAATTCCAGTTAATAAGTGCGCACAAAACAACAAAAGGTGTCCATCTTTTTGCAACTTTTGTCTCTTGCTCCCCACCGTTAAGGAAATATCCCACAAAGTATTTCCTCCGAACCGATTCCCCAAATAAGAGATGGGCGGTGAGAACATTTCGAAATGTGCAAGCTGTTTTAACTAGCCACAGGAAGCCATCGTATCACTTCTCCTTAGAAACCACTTAGCCAAGGCTTGAAACATGCCATGGAGTGAAGCGAATGATTGAGTGTTGATAGGGAGCAAGAACTGGAACTGAACATCGAAACACTCTCACGTTATCTCATACACAACCATCATCTTAATGGCTTCCCGGTCAACTGCAAACAAATGGATTTATACGGAATAGGTAATCTGCTATTTTTTGTTTGGAGCTCTGCTTCACGCACTTCGAGTCACGGACACATGAAGAAATCATTAACAGTAAATGGGAAGATGCTGCACATATTGATCTGTAAGGTATACTTGCTTTTGCTCTCTTGAGAGAAATAATGCGATGAAATAATAGCAATATTGCTAAATAACTATCCCTTCTGCACCTACATACTCACTAGAATTATAATGTACAGTTTATCGAACGAGGGTCCACAGTAATGAGTGTGGCTCGCAATGGGGAGTACGTTCAAGTCCCGTCGAACACCCGCTGTGGCCTTGCCTTTTTCGTGGTTTTCCCTGCTCTGTACACTGGGAAGTCTCTCATCTACCTTGATCTTCCTTCCATCATTTCTCTTTCATTCCGTTTCCTTCTTATCTTTCAGATGTGCTTAGATTTGGTGGGTTTGGTGCTGCCGAACCCATGATGCGTGTGCTTGTTTTAAATACAGAGCATTTCCCGTTGATACTAGAGGGCTGCTTGGTTCAACGAGTCGCTCAGTGCCCTCAACTGGCAATTGCAGCAGGGGATGGGTCTTCTACCTTGGAACATTTAGGGACCTCCGCACGTCAATGTGCCCTATTTGTCTGCGGCTGATTACCTCCTGTGTTTCCTTTACATCATTTCTTCCTTCTGCGGGGTGTTAGCTGCAATAAATATCACATAGATGGCAGTGCTTAGCTGCCCCCCTCTGTTATATACCCTACACCCTAACCTAATATTTTCTGTTAACCTTTTAGTTCGGATGAATTATCTATGCTAACGTGTACAATAGGCTACCCGAAGCAAAATGTGGCATTTTTGAAAATTTTGAACACGGAATTTTCCAGTACCTCAAATAAATTTTATGGGCCCTAATGATCTAGCCGTCGACGGGGCCTTAAACCTTATTCACTCACTCGAATAAGTTTTATATTTAGACGAATATTCAATATATATATAATATAATAATATATATAATATATATTATATGTTTTTGACATTTACTATCAATAGCCGTAACTTCATCGTTTTTTTTTTTTTTTTTTTTTTGTGTGTTTTTTGTGGGTTTTTTTCCCCCCCGCATGCAGCTACATTTGTGAACAAGTTCAAAGACACATCATCACTTTTTTAAATACAAATACATACTTCATTTCAGTCAAATTAATCACACTCATTTAGATGAATTCCAAAGTGTAACGGAGTGCTTTTCTTTATTAAAAATAATTTACCTACTGTTAAACCGACGATTCCAAATTAATAATAAATCTTGTACACAGCACCCAATACCACAAATTGGTAATCATGAGTGGCATATCAAATGTCACTTTAAGCCAGAAGGAAAGTACAGGATGATTCCCATATTTACTGAGTAGTAGGTCAGTGACCTGCTTATAAGACTGGACTAGTTTCTAATTAAATTAATCTCTACGCGTACGGAAGAAAGTCTCTGTGGTTGCAAATGTCGTAAAAGAAGCTATTGCCGGAAATCCTCATAGCAGGGCTGATCTTTATGTTTTCAGTACTTACATCACAATAGAAGCCCCTGCAGCATCAAGGGAGCACGCCACCCAACCTACTGCGTAGTAACTATTGGAGCAACACTGGCTCTCCTTTCCGTTTAATTGTCCCAGTACACCCAAGCTATCCCTACAAAGTCCACACAAATAATAGAACTGAAATCTGCTTCTTCAAAAGCATAGCACCTGTCTCTAGAGTCACAAAAGATGTTTCAGGTGTTAGTCATTACATGTTTGCATAAGGTGATACTTTAATGCTGATGTGATTCATCTTTTTGATAATGTTCCGAATACCAACTTTATTACACTTTTTGAATTCATCATAAAAGACAATTCATGGTTCGTAATTAAATTATGTGGCGCTATTCGAAAATGTAATCATAAGTTTGTATTTCATACAGATATATAGTTACCTCAAACAAAACTTCACCCTATTTATGTCCCTTGTTTTAGAACTACTTTCACAAACATTTTCTATAGGAGCCCGTATATAATTAAAACTCTATTTGAAGTCCATAATATGAATGTGAGATCCAGTATATAAAGCTAAACAAGCGTTATGAAACTCAGTGTATGGCTTGGTATATTCTCCAAAATGGATGAGATGTATGGCACAATTGCAATAAAAAGACAAATATGCTTATTAATACTTAGCAACCGAGCGGAATGATTCCTAGGTATTGTGTGAAGTTCACATTCGGAGCTTCTAGGTTCGACTTATATCCACCGCCAACACCGACCTAGGGTATGTTTGCGGTTTAGCTTGTTCGGTAGGGGAATTCAATGGTAGTTTATCATCGATCGCTTTTTTTCCCCACAATATCTATTTCGTTCCGTTTCCGTATCTTTCAGCTGTGGTTAGATTTCGTGGCGTAAGACGGTGACAGACAGATGGCGCGGAAATTTCTCAAAAGAAAGACTACTTTCTGTGGACGCTAGAGGGCTGCTTCGTCGACGGGTCGTTCATCTCCCTCTCTAGGCAGTTCCAGCAGTGCGACTAGTCTTTGAGCCTGGAACTGTTAAGACTTCCCCACGTCTATGTGATCTGTCTTCCTGCGCCCTGTAGCCTCTTATAGTCCCTTCCTCCTGGTGGGGGAGAAGTCACAATATACCTATGTAGGTAATAGAAGTTATTGAAAATGTTCCTTTTCCCACTAGGGAACCTTTTTAACTTACCTACTCTCAACAATGTCCCAATTGTGTTATCAACCTAGAGCAATAGACTACTGCCGGTTTGCTAAACAAAAAGCGACAGGCATGCTGGACAGAGAAGCAGAAGTGATATAGTGCAAAAGAAGGAAAGGGAGTAGGAGGTAGTGAGACAGAACCAGAGACGAAGAAAAAGATAAAGGGAGAGAGTGAAAGAGGGCGAGTTAGAAGAATCCCCGCACTTAACGCAATAACGCCAGCGAAGCTAATAGAATATTAAAACAATATAGCAGCAGCACAAGCTTATGTGCTGAAAAAATCTCTCGCTCTTTATTACCTTAAGAAATCTGTGTTTTAGCCGTTTTGTTTGAGAGGGATGCAGCATTTTTAAGATTTCTAAGCTTTCAATTATTATTCACAAACTGGTAAACATATTACTGAAAGGAATTTGTAGCTATTATGCAAAATAGATAATTATATATAGCGCGAAAGGAGTGTAGATTTCCACATAAATTACGAATGGAAGTCATGGATAGGAGCAAATAAAAGCTTCATAGCCTGTACTCCATCTCCAACGTTTCAGCAAGAATAAAAATTTGGATATACAACATTCACATGTATTTCTCTATACACTGTAATTTATTTTTATATAGCTTATACAAACTTCTTACGCAAGTTTATTCTTCTGTCTGCTTCATATTGATCTAGATAAACATCTGTAGATACAGGATGAATACAGATTTCGTCTTATGTAAAATGCCATAATTTTAATGCCATCACAGCAACAGATGAATAGGGACAACTCTTTAAACAGTTAGAGAGAATAATTGAATAATAGAAATGAATATTACTGGATATTTTGGTTATGACTGATTCCACAAGTCACAAATTGCAATTCTAAAGAGATCTATATTTTTGAGCAATAGGTACGTGTTGGTACACACCTTAATATACCCCAGCTGTTCAAAATTATACAAAATTACTTGTGAAGGAAGCCCACCACACAGGCCATGCACTTATGATACACATTTCATTTGTCGTGTAAATATTTTAAACAAAAGCAGTTTGACAACTGACAAAAATCGGTCCAGTTACTTTTCTATCACTTAATTAGCTTCTAAACTCTTACCACAAAAACAATTTTCTTCTTCTCGTAAACACAGTCTACAGTCTTTTGTGCTATCACAACCCACAACTGTTTTTCTCATAACCTTGCTCAGTACTTTTAGTGTCTTTCTTCGCTTCCTCTGTCTCTCATGCACTAATTATGACGATGTAATCACTCACGATGCTTGATGAATGTACCTACGACGTGCCATCACGATGACACACACACACACACACACACACACACACACACACACACACACACACACACACACACACACAACTGTCTCACACTCACTGACCGACTCATGTCTGACTCAAGTCTAAAACTCACTCACTGCTTATATATTGGAGATGGCGACACACGGAACTTTCTCGAGTTCCACACACACGCGCGCACCGAAAATGACTCAGAAATCTCGAGAACGTTTTCGACACCCCTTTTATTTCCGCGGCCTCGATTATTGACAGTAACGTACACACTGCAGTCCTGCGAGGCAACCGGCCTGAGCGCCTTTGCCCGCTCTCTAGCATGGCATGTGGTGTGAAGTAGCTTGGCCCCGTCCGTCCTTTGTTGTGCACCGAGTTTGACGTTACAGTAATTTGATCAACATAGCTAGCGCCAACAATTTCGAAGACAAAAGATATTGCATGTAAAGTGTGATCTGGGTTAGGGGATGCTTCTTTGTCTCGCATCTTTGGAAGATGTAGAACCAAGTTCCGTATTTTTGCAGCTGTTCGTTTTTAAGATATGATTTTGCAGTCTCACACACATTCACAAATACACACATACACACAGAAACACACACGTGGTACGGAACTGCTGCTAAAAACTTGATTTATTGCACTGACCTGATATTCTGTACTCCGTTTCCACAAACTATTCCTATAAAATCTTATTAGTCTGCTTCCTTGCTCATCCAGATCAAACTGAATCACATGTTTACGTATTTAAGTTATAGGATACATTAAATGAAAACAAGGTCACATTTTAAAGAACCTGACGTCTTCGATATTCCATGCTCCAGGCATGACCATAAGAAGAAATGGAACCCCCCCAAAAAAAAAAAAAAAAAATACTGAAAACATTTTACGACTTCACATCTGAGAAACGTAATAAGTGTTTAAAAATTGAAACCAATAACAAGGAATTTCTGGTTAACGATTAATTGCACTAAAGTTTTATTTAACTTAAATTGACGCTTTACATTGCGATCTACATTTACTGTGTTGTAAAATGTTGTCTATCTGTTAAAATCTATAAGTAATTCAGAATGAAAGGACCTCAGAGGCTTTTCTCAAAGTATTCAGAATATACGTCTTATGTTTTGTGAATTAGTTATCTTAAATATATGGTAATATTTTATTCAAAACTTTTAGAGCCAGTTTTGAGAAAATCAAACATTTTGAAACTTCTTCTTCGTGGTGCGAATTTCATTGAAAAACTTAGTGCCGTTTCCTTAAATGGTGCTCAACTTAAATTCCTGATTTTTTTTTTTTTTTTTTTTTTTTTTTTTTTTTTGTATTTATCGGACTTCTGGGTTTTTATTTGTGCTGTTCACAGACACCCACAACGGATATTGTTTTCTAAAAGTGCCTTGAGGGAGAGATTCAGGGTGCTTCTTAGTAAGTATGTTTGCTGAAATTTTGATATCTACTGTACAGCACTACCTCCTTCACATATTGTAAACACGTAGCAGAGAATGTGAAATCTTGTTGATAAAGAGTGGCTACAGAGTCATGAAGTCACTATCAATGCAAATTCTGGTAATTCTTTGAAAGTATTATTTCCATCGAGGCCGCACGCCAGGAGTTATCAGGTACACACATGTTGTTTATTTCGCAGGAAATATGTTACTCCGAGTTTTTTTCAATAATCATGAATTTTGTGTGTTCACTGATATTAAAAATTCTAGGCAGGCTTCGAATTAACGGGGGGATGGCGGGATTTCCGCTTCTCGTTAAATAATTTCACCGGCTCGTCAAAGAATAACAACTATTATTAATAATAGGAATTATTCCTTTCCTACCAGGGAAATATTTTTTCTTTTTACTTTAAGTATCTACTATTACTGCTCTTTCTAAATACAAGAAGACAAGGAACACTTTCCATGCAGACTGTACATAGTACGAATGCGAGCTGTGAGTAAGCTAAAGTATCACATCGCAAGTAAGCTAAACAAACAATTCTGAGGTTCATTAGTTTGGCATTCAGGGTCACAATTCCAGCAATTCTGCGCTAGCAATAAAGATTGTAGCTTTCAGTATTCAGTTCAGTTTCTTGCGACTCACTGTTCTATTGTTTGTCAGCATGGATACATTTGTGGCAAGAAAGCAAAAAGTTATAGGAAGTAATGACAGTGATGTATCTCAGGCTTCAGCTTCGAGCATGTCAGGTAAAAACTTCAGCATTGGAAGTGACATGTATTGCTGAAAATAGCGAGAGTAAGTGATTACAGCAATCGGGGGATGTGTAAACAAAGTTAGATATGAAAAGTGGAAAACAAATCGCCCCTGACTATCATCAAACAGCTTTGGGAAAGCTATATTATACCTGTACTGCTCAGAAATACAAAACCACGGTGCTCTTAAAGACAGTAAAATGCATATTGCTGCTGTTGCTATGTTTTATGTACGTAACACAGCAATGCAGCTATTACTGGTATTAGTACCATTATTGACATAAACATAACACAAACTTAAGTTGCTCCCCTTCCCCTCATAAGAAAGTCTGATTCGAATACTGATTCTAGGCACACTGGCAGTGAGATGCGTTAGTAGTGGGAGTGCACACGCGAAGAGACCTCCAGAAACTGGAGCACAGCACTACAAGTTCTGGGGAGATCCGAAGAGCGAGCAGATCCGGACGACGATGTGCGCTAGCAAGGACGGAGTTCCTAACAGTTTCAGATGGAGACACTCTGGCCCGACCATCCACACCTCATCACAGTGTTCCCTGGGGGTCGCGATGATCCGATACACCTTCCTTCACCTCTGTAGAGTAACCAAAGAGCCCTATCCACCCTCCCGATACGCTTCACCGGATATACTATTAAGCAAATGCCAAAAAGGGGGAAAAAAAGAAAACAAAAAATTTGAACTATTATCTCTTCCACTTTTTATGTAAGATAACTGTTTAAATATGAAGGTTTTGAATATAAATATTTAATCAAACAAAAATATTTCGCACCCTTGTTATGTTTCACAGGTACAATAAATAATTATCACCTATTTCACCTTGCCTATCTGCAATTAATTAGTTGTTTTCAGTAATACACTGTTCTTATTTATTTATTGAATTTTTTTCATCCCTTACGGAGCAGCAATAAACAGATTTTTCAAACCGTATTGCCATAAAACGTAATCCAATAATAACAATAACAACAATAACAACAAAAATAACAATGATGATACAATAATAGTAATAATAGTAATAATAATAATAATAATAATAATAATAATAATAATAATAATAATAATAATAATAATAATAATAATAATAATAATAATAAGAAGAAGAAGAAGAAGAAGAAGAAGAAGAAGAAGAATGGTGATGATGACGATGGCGATGCTGATGGTGATGGTGATGATGACGACGACGATGATGATGATGATGATGATGATGATGATGATGATGATGATGATGAATATTTTTCAGGTGTGGAGAAACGATTAATCCTTGAAACAGGAATGAGTGGTGACTCGTATAGTTTGGTGTAACAAAATGGATTTAGGGCAAGCAGATTTGTAACACCACAAGGTATAGATGTGTAACCTGGTTTCTGGTATGACATGCCCCCAGTATTGCCAACTCCATTACCTTCCACCGCAGCGTTATGACGGAACAGCGCTTTTAACGTGATTGCCCGGCCGACCTCACACCCAAAAAACGAATGAAAACCAGACTAAAACGTGGCTCATTAGCGCTTACATGCTCACTTTGAAATTCTTTCATTAACTGTACTAATATCATTAGCGAAATAAAAGAAAGTACCCTGTTGACAGCAATGCTGCGACGTTTCCCCTCAAAAATTGGAGACATGTTAACAAATCCAATACAATTTTATTATGATTGTCAGTAATGCATTTCCATGAGTGCTTTTTATCTATTTAACTGTTCTGGAGCGTCCCATTCTGTATTGGGCGTGAAACACCACCTGATTTTGCTCAGTGGCCTCGTTATAGGTCTTGAAGCTATTTTAATTGTCATAAATCTAGGTAGGGAACCACTGGCTGTACTTCCCTTCCGGAAGAAACATTTCGCTAAGGTCGCACACCCACATTAACCCTCCATATTTTTGTGTTTATATTCTTGCCTTAATTTTTTACTAATACTCTTGAATTAATTTTTTTACTTTCTCTACTACGCACATATAGTAAAATAGTGGAAGTATTGTATTTCACCCAAAAGTTCGATGTCGAGATTTTACCGGAAATATGTTTTGAGGCCCTCTGAATCCAAAAAAGTACTTTTAGAAAAAGGTTCGTGTGTGTGTGTCTGTCTGCTTGTCTGTCTATCTCCTGTATGCCAGTCTGTGGACAGTACAACTAAAAAACGAAAAGTCGGTTAAAAACCAAAGTTGGTATTTAAGTGTAATGTCTTTCAAGGATGCGATACGAAGTTTTGAAAAAAATTGCTCCACCTTAAACTACTCGTTACATGGAAAATGTTTTCGAAAATTTTCGTCTTCTTGAAAATGGCTCTAACGATTTTGATTAAAATGCCATATGTTTGAGACATTTTTATGACAAATCAAATGTATATATTGAATTTTATGGCTATAGCCCATTAAGTCCTGTTTACTCTGGATGACTTTTGCATAACTGGTAACAGTAAGAGATAGACCAAGTCTTACTATACAAAAAATGGAGTTCTTGCTGAAACATACAATTTATATGTGGCTACAGAGACACGCGGAAGTCGCTAAGTGTTCTTGGTTTGAAGACCCGTCCCACTACTGGGGCTGCACAGAAAGGGCGATGGACGACCCGTGAAAACGAGCAGCCCTCTCGTGTTTAGGGGGTCTGCTCTTGAGTAATTGTCCGCGCCATCTGTCCAACACCGCCCTATGGCACGAAACCTCGAAGCACTGGGGAAGTCCTGGTAAATGGGGAACCACTTCTGTATTCCCCTACCGCCTGCCGACCACGAAAAACCCAAGATCAGAATGCACGAATCCCGAAATCCAGCCCCACATTTTACCGCAGATCCTATTATAACAGCTCTTAGATGTTAAATAAACTTCAATGAATACATTGTATCTGTTCAGGTACCACCTTAATGGAAATGTCATCTAAGGCAGGCATGGGCACACGAGGAGTGGTGGCGACTGAACTTGCCTTACCCACCCCAAATTCTCTTGCAGAGTGAGCAAGGTTTATTGCACACAACGCGTTCGTTCCAGTCATTAGTAATAATTTCTAGGCTGCCGTTAACTATTTAACATATTTTGCATAGAATATTTATTACTGTGGTTAGGGAAATTACACAATCTGGAAGGTTTTTTACCTGCCTTTATCGTATGCACATAACACCCTTACGCTGTCTTATGATTAACATGCTAAATTGTTTCTCTTTCTCAATAAATAAAGCAGTAAATTTCCGTTGCTACTTAATCATAACAATATTTTTAAACTATTTGATCAGCACAGTAAATTCTTTGGTTTTAAGCTTAATATTATATTCAAATTATGAAACACGAAATGCAATAGTTTATGTTAAATAAACCAATAGGAAAATAAATCCTAAAAACTGGAATCATATCGTCCTCTTTATATGTTTTCAAATACGACTATTCAGAAACTACCTTTTGAAATTGTAAATAAATACCTGTAAGTTTGATTTATGCTTCTTATCTAAGTGGCATTAGATATTGTAGCGCTTTATATTTGCGAATGAAAATCCGCATATTAAACAGAAAACTGCCTTGTTTTTGTACCTTACAGCAAATTCTCTCTACTACTCTTCATGAAACAGCCATACTCGCCACTGAATGAGGCGTATCGGATCCTGAACAGCAGTGTAGGTGAGGTATGGCTGGTGGAATTAGGCAAGAACGTGTTTCAGTGGAGTGAACCAGTTGAGTCAATGATGCCCATGACTGAGTTAAGATAATCAGTATAATAAATAAATAAAGTAATACAGACAGGAGGATAATGTGCCACCGAGAAGACAAATTGCCACGTATAAAAGGATTTCGGATTGAACTGTGCAATTAACTATTAAGGTGTAGCTGAAACCAAAATTTTAAATGTGTGTTGTAAGTGTACGCATTATTATTTTCACTCGAGAATGAGCAAATCGACGGTTAGTGTATCACGCACTTCAGGCTCCAGTTATAAAATGAACTTCATGATATCAATTACTTCCCAAAGTGGGGTAGATATGATGGTAGAAGCTTTCAGAATATTTAAATACCTCGTCTGTGTGAGGAAAAAGAAAATAAAAAAAAAAGGCTGTAGAGCAAAGGATATTTAACCTGGTATGTTTGAAAGGTTTGACATAAAATAAGTAATTAAGTAGTTACACTAACTTTTCGTTTCTAGTATTCATGTACATATACATACATAACACAGATAACACATTATGGTTCTATCTATTTGTTTTTCACATTAAGAATAGTATAGTTCCTAAACCATAAGTATCGTAGGGAATAGGTACAAATTCCGGTACTACACAGCGTTCGTTTTAAGATCCGGCCGTGGATCGCGTGTATGGCTTATTTGCATGCTTTGTACTGCAACGCAGGGCTTTCCATTCTATAACTCTCACTCTAACGAGTACCAGATTTGTTATAAGTTGAACTGAAGGTGGTGTCCATTTGCTATCTGGGCCGGGCTTTATAACGAACGATTTGTATTAAATTTCTTGTCTCCTTCAATTTAAGCACTAGGCATGTGCTTGTTCCGGCTTCATAGTGTATCTGTCCAACGCTTTCTAGGTCTTCAGGATGTCTTCTCTCTTAAGGTCTATAGAACACCATTCTCCTAGGGATGCTCCCATTCCATTAATATGTTCTGTCTATTGGTTCCTATAATTTTTACTTTTTTCTTCTAGGGGACATATTTTCAGTTCTTCCCCTGTTTTGTAATTTTTAATCTTATCCAATATTGTACATCCCTTGACTGACTTAGAAACCTTATTCAGCTCAAGACATGGTCCATGTTTCTGATCCAAGCACTAAAATTTAGTTTGTCTCTTTTCTTGCTATATTTGTCAGATTTCTGCTTATTGTACCACACATGTGTTAAAACATGGTGAGTTTATTTTTACAATTATGTTTTCATGTTTATATGCGAGATGAGTACCTAAATATTGAAAACTTGTTGCTTGTTCCAGAAGAGTGTCATTTAAATCAATTTTTGTCCTTTCATTACGAGTTTTCGTTACTCTACCCAATATACATGCGTCGAACACAAACACACACGCGCATACACGCACACACACGCACACATACACACACATACACACAGAGCTGATCATTTAATTCACTAACACAAAAGCAGGTGCAGGTTTTGCCAGAATACATGCATGATACATCTGTAAATGTGGAATAGTTGGAAAATTAAAATCCTATGTCATGCATAGCATAATGGGATAGTGCGTTCAGTACACGGGTGTATACCCCCGCACAGAAACATGTGTTCTACACTCGAGTTTGTATCTTACACTTGTATAGCATAAACATTCATACAGGATACAGTTTTAACGCTCTATTAAGTTTCATATACGATAAGCAAACAGAGAGGACCAGTAATACGAATGATGCAGAGGAGGAAGGAAGAATGAAAGAAGCAGAAGACACAAAAGAGGATATATTTCAGTGTTCCTTGTCATTCCTCCGGCCGTCCCTTTTCCTAGCTATGGCAGAGGTCTTGAAAGTTTTACTACCACGCTCAAGCTGGGGTCGTCATGTTATGATTGACCCCGAGGTAGGCTACCCTCTAGACGGCGTGCTGTACTCCTATTTTTTCTTTCTTTCTTTTCTCCCCCCAACCCTACTTTATCCTTCCTTAGCCTTTCTTGCTATAAACTTTTATCGTTTCACCTCGGCAGTAATTCTTATCTGGAAGTAGCCAGCCAGGAGCCGCGCATTGTAGGCTTCCTTTAAGCGTCGCAGGAAACTATCAAGTTATGACGACGGTGAACTGAACGGCGTCTGCTCTAGTCATTGCCACTTAGGAATATCAACGTTACCGAGTAATTTGCCTCATTCCCCTCACGTTTCATCATTAATGGAAGGTCGTTATAAATGTTTGCAGGACTGTTAAAATTATAAGTACCTCTCTCACATTTGAGTAACACCAAACTACTGCTGCAGGGTCAATTGTGACCCAATGAACTTATGTGACGAGCATGATTTGAAACTTCAATAAGTCCATGTTTGAAAAATCCACATAAAAGCTATCTATTACTCTTATTCGCTTGTTCTTTAATTGTCTAATGCCCATTCTTACAGCATGCAGAAATACAGGTAGAGGACATTAATAATACATCCAATGAAGCAATAATTTGGAAAGGAAATTTAGGAAAGAAACTTTTCAACACTGAAGAAACCCTGAAGAAAACCTGTCAGGGAAGACAGTTTCAGAAGGATTTGAACCCCGCATCTCCGGTGACGAGTTCGTACCCTGATAATCTTGAACAACCTTGCTGGTGACTCTTAGTGATGTCACCTATGGTATTACAGTATGTGCTTATATTAAAGGATTTGAAGAGCACAAAGCAAAGGCAATGAAGTCCTGAAACTTTTATTGTAGAGAAAAATATTTAGAATTAAAAGTTTTGTAAGTGTTGTAAAGTATAATTTAATTTGAACATGTAGACATAATGAATTAAAAATCTTAACCTTGTCGTTCTACTATTTCAGTGTACACCTCATAATTAAGTCAATATACCATAAAAGAAGGTCCTGCGCCGTAGTGTTTTAATTGAAGCGTGAAGTTCCAGTTTCCAGCCACAAAAGGTCCGTGGATTCGAGCCCGCCCATGTTGGTAAGAACTTTTCATCACAAATATAGGACCGGTGCCAACTGAATGACGTGATATATTTGAGGAATTATTACAGGTGGCGATCTGTAGCCCACGAAAGCTAACGTTAAGGCTGGGGTAATAATGGTGCTGACATCATCTCTCCGTGTCGGCTGGTTGAACTTTCACCTCTGATTTGAGTATGTGGGCGTGAGGTCGACAGACCGGTTGACAGGTGTAGGCCCACAATGGCTATAGTGCCACAGATTTAACTTTTAAGTATCCATAAAGAGAAAAAGTGTGACTCTATCTACTTGAACAATTATTTCTTCATTGGTAAATAGGTTAATCCCCTATTTTTGACAAAGGTTATCACTTGGTGGAGATATTTTAGGTTTAAAAAGAACATTAAATATTAACCTACCAATTTACAAATAAGGCAATTTATATACCAATTATTCTATGTGGCCATGACCGATTGGCGTCTTGACCTGTCAGTCATTCTTAGTTATTAAATAACTGCCTCAAAATTTCCCACGTGAGCAAACGATGTCAGTCTTCAAAATAAAATACTTTTCTCTTTTCTCTCCCCAAACACCCATTTTGCATGTGTGTCAGATTAAATGAGGTATATTCGTACTTGTATGAAAGTAAATTATGTAATCTGAGGATTTTGTTTAAATATTAACTATTATTTACGTATAAAAGCGTTTATTAACGATTGATAGTTTGAATGATCGTTTGCAGCTTTATGTCATTATTACTGTATCTATGTCAATTTACTTAATTTCATGTTAAACATTTTAAAAATAAACGTAATTATTTAAAACGAAAATAAATTGGTGATAAATTTGATTTCGTGCGTTGATTCTCAGGTGATGTAAGTAATAAAATCTGTGAAAATGTAAAGTGGGAAATGTAACATTATACAATTAAATCTTGTTTTTCAATAAATAAAATAAACGTTACAACCTCACGGATGAAGATAAAATAACCCATGCACACATTTCCGATGCGCAACTGCACTGTCGATTTTTCGCCTAGTTTAATAATATTTTAAATATCTTGATGTTACGAAGCGATATACGGCACACAAAACGGTTGTATGTGGTACCGTGTTATAAAATTTCTAACGGTAAAGTAAAATCCCAACTGCCTCAAAACACTTCGGTGGCACGGATAGCTAAGTTAGGTCGAATTGGAGAATCTAGTTACAAAAATATTTTCGACTCCGCTTTGGGTCTAGCGAGATAGAGAGGCTGTTGTTTCTGAAAGTGATTCCATTTAACATTGACACAGCATTAAGGAATATATACTATGCTTTTAACATGAGGATGTATATGGATGCCGCAATTTATGTTTGAGGTTCGGGTTTTACCATGCTTCAGCTCCCAGTTAGTCCATTACGACAAACTGACAAGCATTAGCCATTTCTTTGAGCCCAATATTCTTCTCAAGTACGACAGAGCAGCAAGTTCAGGCTTAGATGTTCTGGGAGAAACAAAAATGGAGAACACAAACTCCAGGGCACACTGCTCACACATAAACGAAGAAATTATGTTGCATGAACATGGATCTGGAAACGCTTTGTTTTCATGTTACAACAATCATGGGAAACATAGAAGAACAGAACGTTAGGATCATGGGGAACATGATGGAGCGATGGAGCACCTCCTCATTTTAGTGTTAATGTTCGCCGGCGTCTGGTGACAGATGGATAGGGAGAGGTGGACCAATTCCCTAGCCTCCACGCTCTCCGGGCCTAAATCCACTGGACTTTTATTTGTGGTGGAATGTGAAAGCTCTTGTGTATGAAACTCCAGCACCAGATGTTCAGAGTCTCCGTGTCCATATTATGGAAGGCTGCGAAACCATACGCAATACTCCAGGGATACATCAGCGCATCCGGGATTCACTACGACGGCGGGTTGAGGCATGTATCAATGCTCACGGAGGGCATATTGAACATCTCCTGTGAGAAAGAGTGTCATGTGGTATGCTGCTACGTTCTATTCTTGTGTGTGCCCCATGATTAATGAGTTGATGAAAATGAGTTGTAACATAGAAACAAAGCGTTTCCAGACCCATGTCCATATAACATAATTTCTTCGTCTATGTGTGAGGAGTGTATCCTGCAATTTGTGCCATACGTTTTTGTTACGGCCCATATGTGCAGGTTTCTCAAAGTCGCAAGCAATAGTCATCTGCGTAAATAAATGTAATAAACATACTCTACATAACATTTCCAGATTTAGCATTCATATCCTCATTCTTATACAGTGCGTTCCATATATTGCCTGGCCGCGGATTGAGTGTATGTATGCACCGGGCACTGTCGTTTATACTAGGAGATTTTCCGCTCTAATACTGCCACGTTACTTACCCATGAGTGATAGTAACCATGTTATAATGAGCACCAACCTTGTTATAATTTGTGTTGAACGAAGTATCCATCTGCTTCGTGACATTCTAGGCACCTTAAGATGAAATTTCCATTTACATGCATAAGCTCCTGTTACGTCATTTTCATAATTTCTGTCCTTATACTGCCCTTAAGTTTGGCTATATTATGGGAAATGTTTCTATAAACTTAACGTTTAGGGTTGTTACGTATGTATTCTCATAAAAGCTCTTTGTTCAAGCATGAACATTTCGATAGGTGTTTCAGTTGACTAATAAGAATAATCTAATGCAATCCAAACCCAACACATATGTGTTGAATACACCTTCACTTTTGAGATGCACGACAAACAATGGACGGAATAAGATATAATGTATTTAAAGTATAAGCTTCCATAGTTTAATAATTTTACTTGTTATATGTGGGCAGCTGTCAAGAGATTAGATTCGGTGAAACGTTTCTTTCTTTAACGGACTTTTGCTCCCACTTCTTCATCTTGCAATGAACCCAATGGTGATGCTCATAATTACGGCAATTGTATAGATAATTTGTATATTCTGAAACATTTTTAGAAATATCACACAATGTGAAAATTAGTTTTCACATAAACGACTGCCCCCAAAAGTGAAATATATATCCAAATGCTTGCATATTTCAAAAGTCAATTAAATATAATAGTGTGACTTTATTTCATACCTTTAAGAGGGAGGGCGATTCATGGATGAAATTTATATATTCCACTTTTAGACATGAAAGGTCAGTAGGTACTTGTTCACATGTCTTGATATTGCTAACGATAATGTCAAAAATTATTCATCTTTTAAATACATCATTACACAGAAGATATCAGAAATAAGGTGTAAAAGGTGTACAATCCTTAACATGCCCAAGAACATAACAGCCGGGTTATTTTTATATTCTGAATGGAATGTATGAAGGACCTGAAGAAAAAATGATCCTCTGTATTTTAAAATTACCGTACTTAGCATGATAGTATCATAATTTTGATTGTGTGAGTATTTAGGAACTGAAATAGGTTCAGTATCTGTCAAACTAAATTTAACAGCCTGCAGTAAAAGTTTCAGATTTCTAGCATGAAAATTGTAGACTTCTATAACACATGAACGTAAATTTAGTAAAAGTTAAAGTGTAGAAAATTATATTGAAATACCTTAAGAGTAACTGTAAAATGAGTAGAAAGCTTAATGTATATGGGAACTTTCAAGGTCTCTTGCCCAGTATATAGCCATAAGTTTCTAATGATTGTTGCGTAAATAAAGGATTATCCTTTTAAACGTGGTCAAAGTGTCATCCATGAATTTTCGAACGAATTCTCCAAGCACCAAGAAACAAAATAAATTGAAATTCTAAATTTAATGGCTATGATATTTTCATTGGCATCTTCCTTTAGTACAATGTCACTCTATCGCATGAAATGTTAACCTGGTGTAACTTTCGGCAGTAATAAAATTACCGTGCATGACAAGAGGGCATCTTTAAGATAGTTATTCTCAATCAATCTGTGAGCTTGTGGTGCCACGTAAATTCCTTCAACTTTGTCCTCCGCAGCTGCTTAAGTGCGAGGTGTGCGTTTAAGATTAATGACTTCAGGCATCCACAAACAAGGATCGATGGGATATGTACCCAAACTTGACATGGACTGCTGGATTCTGGCAAACAAGGAGTTTCGCCTAGAAGGTGTTGAGAAAGCCCAAGTGAAGATATAGTTTGTTCGACCATCTCATCGTTCAGAAGCAGCTCAAGTTCTTTTGATTTTTGGAAAATAATTTGAACTTTATTTATTAAGTTATGTTTACCTTATTGTCTATTAGCGGTGAACGAAATGTTACTTCGCTGTTCATCAGCTGTGCAACATGAAACTAAAATAATTGCACTCATTTCCCTTAAAATACACTTAACCGATATTGATATATATATTCAAGTAAATACCAAAGAAGATTTCATCCCTTGTATTACAGTTAAATCTTATGAAAAGCTGCAACAATTTTTGACTTAAGAGAACCGATGCCGAAAATAATAGGAAGAGAGGAATACTGTAACGTATGAAAACATTTTAAAACAGTGCAACTTAGGAGCAATCATATGATATGTCAGTGACTCAATAACTCAACGACGAAGTGCAGAGGGGGCTTAGCACCTTGACCGAAAGGTGATCTTTTATGTCTATGTCTCTCAAGGGGCCCCCACGGGAGGATGGATGAGGCGAATGGATACGAAGGGCGGCCAAACTTTGCCACGACAGAGCTGAGGTCAGCGTTCCTACAATTTCCCAGTCAGAATCACCCCGGCTGAGGCTGACTCAGCCCGGTTCCTCCCCCACCCCTCGGGCTTGCAACTTCCCACGAGGGACACATACACCAGTAGACTCGCCGTTCAATCCGGCGGACGGGATTTCCACTTATTTCTACTTATTCTACTTCATTCATTCACTGATTGATTCATTCATTCACTCATTCATTCATCCATCCATCCATCCATCCATCCATCCGTCCGTCCGTCCGTCCGTCCGTCCGTCCGTCCGTCCGTCCGTCCGTCCGTCCGTTCGTTCGTTCGTTCGTTCGTTCGTCCGTTCGTTCGTTCGTTCGTTCGTTCGTTCGTTCGTTCGTCCGTTCGTCCGTTTGTTCGTTCATTCATTCCTGCGTTCGTTCTTTGTTCATTCGTTCATTCATTCATTCATTGGTTTATTCACTCATTTATTTATTTAACTTTTGTAGGGAGACCTCAGAGCATCTAAAAACGCGTATAGCAGTGAAACTTCAATATAGATTTTTTTATTAGAAAACAATGCTTTAAATACAACAGCTAGCAGTAGAGAAAGTAAAAATTCACACCTTTATATAGGTTGGAGAAAATAACGTAAGTAAAATACAGAGTGTGCCACGAGGGGGTTTACACTTTTTGAACATAAATAACATTGGTTCTATAGTATCCCGAACGATGTATAGCTGCCAATAGATATCTTCTACATTAGGACATTCTGAGTAATGTCTTGAATTTTGCTGACTTTAAAAGGGCATAGCTTTGTTCCAAGTTATGAAGAGTCAAAAAGTGTAAATGATTTTGTGGGACGCTGCTATTTCACACTTATACGTATAATGCAAATATTTATTATATCGTATTACTTAACTATCTTATACTTTTCACTAGACACTAGAAAGCTATTATTAGAAGTGTCATTAAATTAGGAATAGATACCCATTTTAAGACGATTTCAAATAATTTCGTATGTTTTCGGAGACGGCAAAGTCTAAAATATGTGAAAAAATTAAGAGTGTATGTTAGAAGCATCTCCTCACGGTAAGAGTAATAGCGTGAAAAGTTGATATTCTGTGGTTCAAAAAACGTGCATGCTATTGAACTTTCAGGTGTGGTTCATCTTGTAATAATAACGAAGTTGCTTTTTCGGACATACTGTAAAACTTAAGATTTAATAATTCATATAAATAAGTAATATTTATTCTAAAAATTCTAAATATACAAATACACTCTTAATCTACTGGAATAATAAAATCAATATAGTTAATTCTAACAGTATTTCCCACAGTTATCTTAGCCACTGGAAGCCAGCAACTATTCCATCAGGTTGCCAGCTGGAAATTTACACAGTTTATTGCTCAGTCTTAGAGTTGTTTATTTCTTTACTTCTCCTTATATTTAACAGTTTGTTTTGTAGGTATATAGTGGGGAAGTTTATAATATGCACTATTTAATTTCACACCCCATTACTCTTTTCCATTTTCTCTATTTGTTCATACACCCTTTAACCATTTTAACCGTATTTTTGCTAAACATTTTACTGCTTTCTCTATATATTCATCTGATCCTGAAAAAAAAAAAAAAAAAAAAATATTCCTATCTTTTAACTCTAATGGAAAATCTTCCCATCTCTTGGGTATTAAAATGCTCTCCCTTTTCCTGTACCGTTATGTTGGCGATATTCACACATTCTACCGTATTTCGTGCCTGTCTCGAGCTTTTTCATCCCTATCATACCTCTTAGGTTCGTTACATCAGTCCTTGCCCATACATAGATACCCCATTCTGGCCTCTTTATTGCATACCTTGACAAATTTTTCTCTCCCCCATTTTATTTTTAAAAATCCATAATCTATTAATGACATTTATTCATTAAATCTACTTACCACTGATTAAGTGTGTGTGTTAACACTCAGCAAGCTACTTATCGACCTAGCTGATCACATTTAAGCAGACATTCACTATTTAGTGGTAATGTTCTGTTTAGACACCGGTCTATACGTATCCGCTTATTCCAGGCTAAAAAGCTCTATTTAAACAGATATATAAGATTCTGTTGGTGATGAAAATAAATTTAAGGCAAACTATAATTTTGGAGGGACCGCCTCAGTAGCGCAGTGGTAGCGCGCCGGCCTCTAGCGTGGAGGACCCGGATTAGATTCCCGGTGACGTCTTAGGGATTTTTTCGCCCGCTGGGAGGTCTGACGCGGGGTCTACTCAGCCTCGTTAGGTCCCCCAGGGGCCAATTGAGGAGCTACTTGATGGAGAAGTAGTGACCCCAGGTCGTGAAGTAGTGACCCCAGGTCGTGACCACGTCCCATCCTCCAATACTCCACTCCACTCATGACGCCAGTAGTGAGCAGAGATGGGGGACGCAGCGGGCGGGTGGTAAGCCTTGGCGCTTTATGGGCTGTTGCTCTGTTTTCTCTTCTATTTTTAAATTTTGAAGGCGGATAAATTAAAATCATATAAAAGTGTGTGTCTGATTTAGCTTGTTTGTAGATATGCACATACAAAAGAAAATAGGATGTAAATGTAAGTTTGAACTACAAAGAGAATTAAATTTACACCTCTAATAATTCAAAGAGGAATTTGTTAGCTCCATGAAGTTGCAGATGGTATCTCAGGAAGTTTTTCCAGATCTGCTCCTAGGACGGCGATGAAAAATCACATTGCATTGGAAAGCAGAGAGAAAAATTCACAATTGTGTGAATTATTAATAACTCCACTCACGTTTCAGCGCGGTTGGGAAGCCGAAATGTGAGCTTGCCTGTAGCACAGTAAAGGATTTAGCCTCTGGGGATATAGCAGGACAACTCATTCATTTAGTCCTCTATGTGTGTTGTGTTGCACCACACAAGGCAGTATTCGTTTTAAAATATATGAGTTTTATTTTTTTATTTTATTATTTTTTTGAGGGGGACAGAAAAAAATAAAAAGAGAGCTGGACAACAAAAGCCATGTTTAGGTATTTCCCGGTGCGTGGATGTGACCTGAAACCATTGCCTGGATGGTTGGAGGTCTCTGCTTCATATTTTACGTGAGGAATTAAAGGACTTCACCGTTTCCAACGAAAAGTGTATTTGTTGCTGGTTTTACATTTTCTGCCAGTAACAAAGCAACAATGTATTTATACCTGGATAACTTGATCCATTCACATCTCCACATCGAGCTGTTACCTATCTTTGTTCTTTGCCTGCTAGTTAACTGTTGCTCTATGCGTTCTTCATCTATTTGGTTACCATTTAATTAGTTTCCAGTCAGCATACATAATAGTTCCCAAACATTTGAGATTAAAAGCTTCAATCAAACGTTTTACATATTGAGAAAGAACTATAGGAGCCTGTCTATGAACAGCGGCAATTTGGACTTCATTATTTTTTGGATTTATGGTTTCCCATTAATATTGTGACAAATGACAAAACCAGTCCGTTGACTATTCTGTCACTTTATTGTCTTAAAAAATTTTAACCACAAATACACTATTTTCTCATCGTTGACATACTCTACAGTCTTTCGGACTATAACAACTCACAATTTTCAGTTCTTATAACCTTTTTCAGTCCTTTCAGTGTCTTTCTTCACTTCCTCTTTCTCTCCTGCACTAGTTACGACAATGTAATCACTCGCGACGCTCGTTGAAGCTTCTTACAATGCACAGCTATCTTGCACTCACTGACACACTGACTGACTCGTGTCTGTAACTACAACTCTAAAAACTCACACTCTGCTCTTCTATGGCATTATATATACTATGGATGATGCCACATGGAGATTTATCGAGTTCCACATGTACCGGGAATGAATCAGCTAAAAGCATTGAGAACGTTCCTGATAACCCTTTGTTTCTGCCGCCTCAATTGTTAACACTCACGTACACACAGCAGTCGCGCGAGGCAGCCCTGTCTTAAGGTCTGCCCGTTCTCCGGCACGGCATATGGTGAGAAGTAGCTTGGCCCGACCGTCCATTGTTGTGCGGCCAGCCCGACGTCACATTATCATAATAGTTATTTATCTAACTAGTGTATTAGCTGAGTGATTGTGACACGGGTATATGTTTAGCGTGTGAGTGAAAGAGTTTTTCGAGTGTCACTATGAAACATTAAATACGTGTTACATATGTTTTATGCAATTTTAGCATTAAAATGCGCAAAAACTATAAATTTGCTAAATGAAAAATAGTAATGTATCAGAGATCACAGGTGTATCACGTAATATCATTGCTAAGCAGATGTTTCACTTGTTTCAACACTTATAGAGGATACCATTTCTTAAATATGACAAATTTTACTGTTAATATTTACCAACGAAATTGAGTATGCCAAGTAACGTAGGCTGTATGAATACCACTAGTAACAATATGTCTGAGCAGTTTTTAAAATAGATTTATTTTAAAAATTAGTGTTGTATCTTCTCATGTTTATAAAGGTAATATTTAACTGTTTAACTATTATTTTTTTACTTGAATCACATTACATATTATGTTAATCCATATTACAGAGCTTATACTGCCAACGGAAGTGACCACCACAGGTAACAAAAGGTCTGAGCAATTTTTAAAAGAAGTTTACTTCAGAATTGAATATTATATGTTGTCATGTTTATAAAGGTAATATTTAACATTGTCTAATTATCCCTTTCTACTTTTTTACTTAAATCACATTATACCGATGGGACAGTACTTTATGATCATCTTGACATTTCATTGTTTCTCAAAAACAACAACAAGGAAAAATTTGAATCAAATACGCAATTCATTAGTAGAAACAGTGATAACTATTAACTGCATGCCTTTATAACACAAACTAAAACAGGACATTTAAAAAATTACAGAATTTGGTAATGCGAGGGTTAACAGACGTACCTATTTAAATTCTTTTGCTTAGCTAAACCTGATATATCCTACTTGTTTTTTGTTCATTTTGAATGCCCCTTATTCACTCGACGCAATTATTATTTTAGCCAACTAAGTTTGGTTTCCCTGTCATGCATTTCCAATAATCTCTTAAGTTGTAAGTTTCATTTTGCGTTATTAGTGGTTTTGTGTCACAGTTCAAGTTAGTATTTCCACTTTAAATAACACATTTACATCTTAAAAGAGAATAGCGGATGTTATTTTCTTTTTAACATCCTTAACAGAAATGTTTGGAACAGAAGCCCTCTGGAGTATTTATCCATCGTGGTATTACGAGATAACTGATTTCTGGAAGATTTACATGACTTTCGGAAAATTATTGTAAATATAACATTATTTTGCCTAAATTAGAGGCCCTTAAAAAGCAGAGGGGAGTACAAATACGTGGCAGTTCTCATTGTGGGCAGTTTTTAGTTGCTGAAGTGTCAGTTGGCAATACGCGTATCAGTTTAATCCTGGTGAAGAAGGTGCTGCAGAAGTTAAGTTTGGTTACGCTCCAGGGTTTCATGAGGCACCGTTGCAATGACGTATACATAAGTTCTCTTTTGCCCTGTGAAAAGAGTATTCGGCCGGCCTTCTTAGCCGTGGTCGTTGGAGCGTGTGCCTTTGGCGCTCCACCGCGCAGAGGGTCGTGGGTTCGAGTCCCGCCTCGGGCATGTGTGTGTGTGTGAGCTCACACGAAAGTAAATAGGTGTGTGCGTGTGGACTTCATCGGAAAACAATACCCGGATAGTTAAATGGTCATTGAGGTCTGAAGGCCATATGTGTGTGGGGAAAAAAGGAGTACTGTTTCTAGTTTACAGAACATCAAGAATTGTTCCTGTTATGTTTGTCTAGATGGTAGCACCGTTCAAAGGACGACATGTACCTACGGGGCAAAAGCACCCCTCCAGGGAGAATACCTTTTAGCTTTATCAATCACGTATACGCGCCATCTCTCTGCACTGCCATAAACCATGAAGCCCAGAAGCATATCTGAATGTTGAGAAGGAAACGGAATGGAAGGGAATTATTGATGAAAGGTAATAATGGTAAATGAAATATCACCTCAGCATTCGCATATTGAGCAGGGAAAACCACGAAAATACCACTACGAGAATTGGCAGGCAACTGGGATCGAACACGGCACCTCCTGAATGTGAGCGTCACATGTTGCCGCGCAGCCATCTTGCTTGGTTACTGCATACTAAAAGCATTTTCCTAGCGTGTATTTTAAACGTATAAAAATTTTAAAACAAAATGTTTTAGTTAATTCAACAATCGTCGCCAATCTTCGAAGTTCACATGACAGAAAACCTTTGATATGCTAGAGTTAATGAATATTGCGTTAGCTGCAAAATTTAATATTCATTGTAGAATGCTCCTTTCAAACTAGGAACTTCGGGTATATGTAATACCTGTATACAAATTTCCATTATGGTCCAAATTGCAAACCCAGGATCACAATTACGCTCTCCGATCAAGTCTAGGAATAATAACTTTTGGAAAACCCGTTCATTTTTAGTTTCTGGCTTCTGCTTAGAAGATAAAATATGTCAATTTATTCTCGTTGATTAATTTTTAACTTTTTACTTGTCCTTTACTCTGACCCGCGAAAAGGATACAAATTTATACTGTTGGCCATGAACGACTTATTACTTTGCAAACTGAAATAACTGCAGGCATTTTGTTTAAAGCGCACTCAGATATTGACCAAGTAAATACGAAAAGAGATTTCGTTCCTTGTATTTACAATTCTATCTGATGAAAGTTTGCGAAAATCTTGCACAACAGTTGCCGAAAAGAATAACGAAGAGAGAAACACTGCAACGCATTAAAGCAATTTAGATACAGAAATAGTGCAGCTATGGAGCAATCATATGATATTATGTCAAACTCACACGCCTTTCTGTACCGATTATAACGTCACAACATCCCTTAAATATTGCATTGATTCTTTTATTCAGTTTACCATGCTCATGATAAATCCTTGGCCGCAAGTAATCTGACTTTAGGCCATATGAATTTCGACGTACGCATATACAGAAAACAAAAAGAAAATCTGTTGCATGTCGCAAGTCAGTTTCTGTCATTAATGAACCAGGTGGGAAAAATAATTTTATATAGAGCTTTATAGATACCATATCAAATCCAATCTTGAAGCACGTTTTGAGAACGGCAAAAATTACACGAGTTTTGTTTTATATAATGATGTATTTTAACTAGTTTTGTAACTATCTAATATGACACTTATACAAAATACTAGAGAATTTATTCAGCTTCCCAGGCTATTTACAAGAAGTTAGAAATATACTTTTTTATTGCTCATACACACACTTATAATATATTGGATTATGAAAGAAACTGTTAGAGCCACATTTGAGAAAATTAAAGATTAATGTATTTTTTTCCATGTAAATGATTGTTTGAAGCACAATAGCTTTTGTTTTGAAAACTCGTTGCCTGCCTGTTAAATACTATGAACTTAGGTATGAGCGGGATGGCTCAGGCGGAAACGTCTATGGCCCGGATTAGGGAGGTCACGGGTTCCATCCCCAAGGCCGACCTTCCTGACCCATTTTTTTTTCGGAGGTTTCCCCGGGTTGTCAGGCGAGTTCTGGGAAGGATTTCCATATCCTCCGAATTACCTGTTCCTTTGTTTCGTTCCCTTAATCATTTAATTTCAACCTTCATTGCGTTAGGTTTCTTTCAGGGTTTGAAACGTCGGCGAGCGTCGTGGCAGCAGCACGGCAGGGGGAACGAATGCGCCCTGAAAATGTCGTCCTCCAGATTGGAAGGCGAGCCACTGATTTCCGGGCCCCTCATGGGATGGTATAAGCCCGAGGGTTAGTGGAGAGTTATGCTAGCCTTCACCGGGGTGCTTCTAATTGGGAAAATGTAGGGACCCTGCCACCTGCTCTATCGTGGCAACTTTCCGGCCGCCCTTACGAGCCATTCGCCTCATCCATCCTCGCGGGGGGTGCCGCGTCAGGGCCGAAGGCACAATAAATTGATTTTCGGTCAAGGTGCTATGTCCTCCTCCGCAAGTTGTCATTGAGTCATTCAGTCATAGTCTTTTCATAGGCAGATATACATGCACGCGAACATAGCCCACGAAACCAATATAAAGTAGAGGTTAGAAGTATATAATGAAAACCAAGTAAATGTCGCTAATTAAATGCGCAATTAGGTTTGGTAGATGGAACATTTAGCAACAAGCAAAGGCGAGTGAAACGACTAAGCGTTGCATTACTAAATGCACACCAGGTTTAAAGTTGGAACATGAAAAAATGATTAGTTTTGCTTGGAACTCGGTCCGCGTCTGTGTGTGTATGTCACCGGAACAGCTGTTCGAGCGGGCTGTCCGACGAATTGGATATCCCAAATAAAATTAATGGTGCGACCGGCGCGTGCGGATTCGCCCTTCCTTCCTTCTTGTTGCTCAAATTGGATATGATTTATGATGTGGGGTAAAAATGTGGACCGCGCGGCCTCCAATGTACAAGTGTGAACTTTCAAACAAAACGCGCCCGGACCACTAGGCGTGTTACAATAAATTCTCGGCAACCGCAGTCTCCTTAATACTGTGTAAAAACAGTCCAAGAAAGTTAAAGAAACAAAAACTGCTTTGAATTCTATACTGAACATTTCAAAGCTGTTCGTTTTCTGGTATGGTGCGACTGCGGTACTACCTCTCACTAAACTGTTCTTTAAAAATATATCCCAAGAATGAAGATCGATTTAATTCTATAATGCATGGTTTGCCATTTGCCAACAAATATCTTTAGTGAAAGTTTTAGAATGTTCTTAGTGTGATTTTTGTTATTTTTCCATTATATTGGCATTTAAAAATAAAATAAAGGCATTGGTAGCTTCTTAAACCATAAACGTATCAATTCATTTCAATATATTGTAGTTTCCTTTTTTTCAAACTCCGACATCATCCACGCGAACCATCTCATGTCACCGGTTAGTTTACGTGGGCCCTTCCCATCATATACTACAGCCACATCGCTGGGATTACACTCACGGCGTTCTGCTTTGAATGGGTGGCCAGTCCATTCCGTCTGGCTTTTAATAATCATGCCTATTGGAATTACCTCGTTTATGGCGCCTATGTCTGGTGGTTAGTATGCTGACCTTCAAATCCAGAGGTGGGCACTTTTCTTTAGCCAGACATTATTCCCCATTATCTCTTAGAGTCTGGGATTATGAACCTGTGTGTGCGAGAATTAAATGTCAACCCAAAAATGAATATCAGTGTAAGCTGATATGAAGTTAAACGTTAAAGGGAGAATATAAATATACTAGCTGACCTGGTCTGAATCCACCCTGGTGCCAGATGGCTGTCGAGGAGTAGACCGGTACTGACTGCATCACAGAGAATATCCGAAATTTGATGAGCTCAATGAGAATTAGGAAGAGGATGGAAAGGAAAGGTGGTTATGAAGCAGTTTGGGAATGAATGGCGCAGGAAACTGATATCCCGCCTAGACGCCGCTTTGTCCACCAATAATCCCGTATATTGGGATCCAACTCAGGCCAGCTTGGTAAGGGACTGAAGTCTAACCACTCGGCTGACCCATGAAAGCAACATTAAAATAACAATTAGGCAACTGGGGTGTTTGCTATATTAGTTTAGACTAAATTAAGTTGTAAAGGTGCTTCACTGTTAATTATCATGTTTAACTTCTTTTGTATTAAATTACCTTTGCGTTAATTTAAAAGTATTTTCGTAATAACTACCGCCTCATGGATATATGTTTCTATTCATCGACTGCTTATCGTCCAAAATGCTGAAATATAATTCATAAATGAAAATGCGAGTATCAAATGTTACCTGGTTACTTATATATATGTTGAATTTCCATACTTGTAGCTTCTTTATTAGCGTTGTGTTTTATTGTTTGTGAACCAGTATATCTCATCCCCGATGAATCTTTGGCAGTTGGACGTTATAATAACCACTTCTATATAATTGGATTGTGACGCTTTCACCCTCTCCACGGCTTATCAAAAATACTGTCACGAATTATTCTCAATTCATCTAGAGAATCTGACTATCATGAGTCGCATTTATTAAGACTATTTCACGAATTAAAGGATGATACACCCTTGAATTGTTCTTTGAATGCGCTATTGTAATTACTAATCTCTTAAAAGGAATATGAAGCAGATTGAAATACATCAGCGTCTATAGGCACGGCCTGCAAGATTGACATATTAATGCTCTCAACTTTTAAGATGTTGGCAATGTCAGGAGTTGGAGCAACTGCTGTTAATTTATACATTCGTTAAATACAGAGTTTGTGGAACTCGTTCTAAATACATTTCCTGTTTTATTCTATGTTTTGATGTTTCCCTCTTTGAATGATTTCATATATTTTAGCATTAGATGCTTCACCGAAGTGAGAATCAACCATTCTTTATCATTTAAAGCTAGCGACTCTGTTACATCAAATTACGTAAGTTGTTGTGCATCTGTAGGAGAGTGCAGCTAGATTTTCTGGTATGATCATAACCTAAGAAAAGCTGAGGGTATGATAATTGCAATTCAGAGGAGATGATAATGAAATTGTATAAATTTTTCGCAAATGAAGGATGTCTGGATGAAATTTGAAATTGTTATGCACATGATTGGTTGATTTCAAGCAAGTCACGAATGAGTGGAATAGGCTATAGTAGAGGAAGTATCGCACTTCAGCCAAAAATTGCTTGCGAAGGTTTAACTGGAAATTAATGTTCTAAGATGCACTAGGAAAAATTTAAATGATTTATATGTGAATGTGTGTCCAAGTATCTGTCTGTGAACAGTATTATGTCAAAAACCAAAAGTCGCTGGAATATCAAAAGTCGCTGAAACTGTTCGTGCTCCATTCTTGAAAAATTTCAGCATTTTTCAAGGATGGAGCACGAACAGTTTCAGGAAATCTCTCCGTACAAAGCTGCCCTTTGCATGAAATATTTTCGTAATTTTTGACAATATTAGCCGTAACGGTTTAGATTAAAATATTTTATGTGTTTAATATGTTTGGATGACAAAATATATACCTACCTTGACTTTTCTGGGAATAGCATGTGAAACTGTATCAATCTGAATTACATTTGTATAATCGATAAGCCGCAGGAGCTAGACGAAACAGTTTTATATTTTGTTACAGTGTACAATTTATGTAAATTAACAGTGTTTGGGCATTAATTACTTCCAACATACTTTTGTTATAATTTTGAACTTTGATTCTTTATCAAGAAGTGAGTCACTATTTGCTTTTTCTCGTAGTTATACCGTGCCCTTATATTTACTTACTCGTATAATGAAATTTGTGTACCTATGTGTAATTGAAGTATATCCTAATTACCAAGACATTGATAGAGTGATAAGCGTTTGTAAGTATGTATTGTTTGTAGAAGTGTGAGCATAGAAACGCTTGTGATTTCAGCATGTTATAATTGTACTTAAGACAACGTTACTCGACTGTATTCAATCAGAATATTAAAGCATTTACCAGAAGAAATGAAAGTGTCTTTTTAAGATAAAACGGACTTGAGAGCCAACAAATTTAAACAAATGAATAACTAAGGAAATAGAGAAATACATATGATAATATAGGTAAACACTTGCTCTTCTTGATTGCAATATTCTGCAACAGGATTATTACCTTGTGGAAAAGTAAATGTATGTACCCCCCCCCCAAAAAAAAAAAAAAAAAAAACTTGATTCAAATCTCTAAATTTTGTAACCCCCTCACCCTCCCCTCTGTCTTCTACACTATGACACTTTGAGAAAGTAACGTACATATTTGTATAATTCAATTTTTTTCTAGCTTGAACAGCATTCAGAGTTAGTCGTCGCTATTGGTCGACCCTGATCTATATTTGCTCTTACTTTGATAACTCGGGGACTACTTTATTTGTGCAGGCGCAACACTGACTATTCTGCGCGAAACTATGACTACTCATTTCTCCATTGTTGTCGCATTGTTTATTCAGTAACTAGCATGACTAAAACATGAAGTAAAAAAGGGGGGAAATAACTCCCGTTGGATAGAAATACACGAACTAGAATAAGAAGAAGAATAGAAACACATGTGTAGTGAAAAAGTGTAATTCCAAAAGAGTTACGATTGTTGAGCGTGACCTATTACATTCAGAAGAAAAGCATTAGCCTGTACACCGCCACGACGATACAAATGCCGCGAATAGCAAAGCCAATGAAAAAGACTTGTTCGGCTTCCAAATTTATTAAGTGAGGAATCTGCTCATCGCCACAAGAGATAAGAGAGAAGGTAAGAACCAAGGATATAAACCTGATAAGAAAGAATGAACTTACGAGAACACAAAGAACAAAACTTAACTCAGCACTACATGAAACTACCCAAGACTTTCATGAAGGAACCCTGGGGCTGAAATTTGAATGTTCTATATTTTGATAGATATGAAATCAATACTTCGCACACTTAGGGGTGTTTATGTTATGAACTTCCACACAAAGTTCCAGCACGATCTGTTTCATCCGTCTGAGGGAATTAATTATTAAATTTATTCACAATAGAAAAATACTTTAACATTCAAAACCTTTCATGCACACCGAAACCAATATATTGCAACAATGTTGTTATTTTGTAAAATCTAATTGCCTAACAAACATCATCAATCTCTGACAGGAATAAAGAATAATTACTTATTTGCCTTGATGGACATTGACAATATATTTCTAGATTTTTTTTTCTTTTTTTGGGTGTATTTCATTTTTTAAGGCTAAACAAACTTTCAGATTTTGAAACCAAGGACCAAAGCTGAAATCACATAATAGGAGCATGTGCTGGAAAAACTCTAGGAGCATAGCACCAGCACAGAATTTAATGCGCGAGGAGTAGATGGTGTACTAAAATATATACTAAAATCGACAGAAACCAATTTTTCTACACACATGCATTATGATCATGAGTCAGATTACCTGTTTGACTTAAAACTGCCCTGCTGCATGTCACATCTTCCCTCTTTTGTCTAATAGTCTCTATCCACAGATTACTAGCTTTACCACTCCTTTCCACTGAATTTGGTTGTTATTTTTTAGCCCATTTTGGTCCATATTTTGTTCAGATAGTGTCAAAAATTTAAGCAGAAAAAGGGCGTTTAAATGTAGCACATGGTATTTAAAGCCTGCACTAGACCTTTAAGAATGGCGGAATCTAAAATACCTCATTGCCAACTGATGACTGAACGTTTGAAGAAAAGTTATATGTATAAATATAGAAATCATCAATTGATTAATTTTTCGGTCCTTTTACAATCCTAGGGTCCCTTAAGGTCTACAAGTATTTAACGCAAAAACAAATAACGCTGAAGAGCTCCTGTTAAGAATTCATTAGGTAACATAGCACTAATTTGAATAACTAATCTCAGGCGTTTGGTACAAAAATCAAAACTTTCAGTGCAAAATATTTTCTGACATTATTTACGATTCATTCTCTAGAAAAAGGGACGCGGAGAAAATACCACAAAGACGCTCCCGAAGCCACGAAAGCGCACCTGGAAGTTAAGAAGGAAACGTAATGAAAGGAAAATGATGGAAAGGAATAGTAGGAGATGAGAAACTATCACAGCATGCACCTAATGACCCGGGAAACCCATGAAAAACCCAAGATCAGAGTGGGCCGTCGAAGGAAATCAAAGGAGGACCTCCGGAATGTCAGACTCGCGGTGAATCAGGATATAAACATTAGAATGTAAGTGATACCTCCTGAAGAGATTAACTACAGCAGTTTAGTAACGAAGATGGTTAGAAAGTGCGTTGAACAGTGTAACACGCAACCCCTTAGATCTTGCAAGATACCCCCTTTCCCTCAAGCAGTTAACGGCATAATTTTTATCATAAACTTCACACGAGCCGTCGTTTATTCTCCTCTTTCTCACCATTCGCAAATGGGCTTCCTCATATCTCTATGAAGCATTGTTAAGGATACCCATCTGTGAAATTTTGAAAATCTACAGTTTTCATTGGATTGATTTGAAATTTTAACACAACAATCACTGTATAGTGAGGAGTAACTGTGCTAAATTTCACACATTTAGTCAGATTAGTTGCTAACATATTAATATTTTATTATATTTTTTTAAATATTTGTATAAATGGTTCCCCATGATGTAATTTTGATTTGAAAATCTTAATAATTTTCAGTTATGTCCTGTGTTAGAATGTTAGCAAATTGATGAGATAATTTTTTAATCTTGTTATTATTTAGGATAAAAATAAAATTTAAAGTTTAAATTCATAATTTTTTTCATTTAAATTTCGAAATGTAAACTTTAATATTTACTTACTCAGCAGTTATTCACGTTATGAAAAAATTATCTCATCATTTCTTTTTAATGTTATTTCTAAGCAGATACACCAAATTTCATGCATAGTTACTGAAAATTGCATCGTGTGGAGCATTTTAAAGAGCAAATAGTGTTAAAAATAAAAACATGGAAAAACGAAGTTTGAAGTCATAGCAAGGATAGTGGAACTGTATGGATTTAAATGGATATGACCACTTACAAGCAATCAGTTAGGTGGCCACGTGACATAGTTAAAAAGGCCGTAAGGCTATAAAAAGCATATCAAAATAAAGCAGAAGATTTAAACTGTTTGATAAAACAAAAATCCATTTTTGACAATTTTTAGCCTTTTTACACAGATGGGTATCCTTAACGAAAATACACACATGGGTACAAAAGAAGTTTACCGTAAGATAATGTGCTGCGAGGACATATGTTTAGCCTCCAGAGGTCGTGTGTAAAACAAAGTTGAGGGCGATTGACCTTTTGAGGGATTTAAAAGAAAACTTTGTAATTGGCTAGTCGAAAGACCGTTTTATTCTAGTCATGATTTTAAGTAAAGGAGTTATAATCTACATATACCTAGATATATTTTTGACAATGTCCTATTCATGTAAATGGTTTTAGACAAGTATCATCATCATCGTCATCATCATCATCATCATCATCATCATCATCATCGTCATCATCGTCATCATCATTATCGTAATCATCATCATCATCACCACCACCATCACCATCCTTACGGTTTATGTTATCGTTATCCTTATCGTTATCGTTATCTTTTATTATCACTATCATTTATTGTTATTATTACTATCATCATTATTAGCATGGCTTCCACCGGAAGGGAAGTAAAGCTGGAAGTCCCGTGTCGTAGATTTACGGCACGTAAAAAACCCCAACCCTGACACCCATTATAGGGTGGGATGCTGAGAGTCAGCATTTAAAGGTAGATGTGTGTAAAACTTTTCAAAAACTGATTTCTTTCTTTTCATTAGAAATACTTTACAGTAATGGGACTCTAGTACTTAAGTTTCACGCTTCTATCATTACTCAAAATATTAACATTTCATTAAAATAGCAATGAATGTTACTGTACCACGACCTCTTTTTGCTTCCCCTTTAAAAATGTTTGTCCTTTTTATTTCTTGCCTAGAAGTATTGTCTGTACGCTTTCAAACGGCTATGAACAAAATGCCAAAAAGTGTTTATTGAGGTTCCTTTGTTTTGAAGTGTTTACTTTTAAACACCTCCGCAACAATGAAAATCAAGGTAAACCTTTAACTCAACTTTTCTACGTTTTACATACATTCACATTGCAGGTGGTTTTTCACCAAAGCCATTGCGTGTAAATTTATCATATTTGACAGTTTGATAGCAGAGGTCCTTTTGAATAATTCTGTGGAACAGAATTACAATAAAGTTTTAGTTACACGTTGGTGAGATTTTACTCGATGGATTTTCAAGAACTATGGCAAAGTAGCAAAATATTTTTATTTCAAAAATAATTATACATATAAAAATTCTGTTACACAGGATTGTATGTTTTATATTCCAGATAAGTCAGACTTTTTGAATGGAAAATGCATCCTACTGTTTCTAGATAACAAAAGACATAATAGAACCCAAATACATTAAAAAATTCTGAAAAAATTACACAGTATATAAACAAGCATTAGTAATTACCACACCAAATTTCAGTTATGTTAGAAAATGTAGGAATTATAAACACTTTTTCAAAGTGAGGTTTTTCTTTTACGTTGTTGAACACACGTTATGTCCAAATGCTTTTTTTTTTGTTTGTTTGTTTGTTTGTTTGTTTGTTTTGCTCAAATGGATGATTGTTATTTACCTTTGCCCCTTTTCTGTACAAAAAGAGTGGAATTTCAAGTGTTTAAAGGATTTGACTTTCGCTCAGTCTTCTGTATTCCCATATTCCCCTTGCACCTACATAACAATCAGCAACAAGATAATTTCTGCAAATGTTTATCTCGACTAACATTAAGCATACAGAGGAATAAGAGTTTGCGGGGATAGTTAGTAAAAAAGTAGATAAAGCCATATGAGTGCAACACGTCAGACTTTTAATCTAGGATGAGTTATATAAAATTATAGTAATATGGGAATAATGGATGTACTATGAAGCTCGGATAAATATTGTGCGGTAGGTTGGGTGGTGCACTCCCCTTTTACTTTAGGGACTTCTACTGTGATACACTGGAAACTCGAATGATATGTTCAAAATAAGATTGATCTACTCTTGCGCAGCGAGCACACTGTAGGTGGTATGAAGGATTGTGGCAACAGCTTCTTTTGAGTTACACTCAATATTTTTCACAACGTACGTTTCAACATCCAATACGTGTCATCATCAGGTAACCTCACCCTATGCAATAGCTACAGACAAGCCGTTATAACTTCGAGATGATGTCACAGTGATTACTTGTAATTGTGTTATTTGTGTAAGAATTTAATGTTATAACAATTTACAATGTTTATTCTGATGTATACAGTTATCGCCGGTACACGTCTACTCACTTGATAACAGCGTTCTGCGTGAGCATTCGCCCCGTGACCGAGTACTTGGGCCATTCGCCTCTTACCAAAACGGCCCGGGTTCGATCCCAGGTGACCGCATGTGTGAATAATTGTGATGGACAAAGTAACGCAGGGGCGGGTTTCCTCCGTGTTTTCCGTTTTTCCTCCCTTTGTCATTCCAGCGGTGTTGCACCTTTATTCCATGTATCAACAGTGTCACCGCCTGTGGTGCCGTAGTACTAAATGCGGGCGTTAAGCACCACAAATAGTCCTTTTTCCCCCAAAAAGCTGCTTTAAGCATATTCAAAATCATTCTAGAACTAATAGAAATTCATGGAATAATCTGTTTCCCCAAAAATGTATGAGTGAAGTAATAGATAACTAGTATTGTAGTGAGCGGTTCACTTGGTCCCAGCGACAAACAAAGGACCTCCCTTAGTGTGAATTGTAGTGCAATGAATTACATGCACTAGTATACTATTGAAAAGAGTAGGGAATATCTTGCTTAGATGACTACGCAGTTTTTAACACTTATGTTATAGGACTCCTCACATTGGAGAATAGAATATTTCTTTAAATATGTACTCAAAACATCTCATCAGTGGGTATACGGATAGCGTGACACCAAAACATGAATGCAGTGATGAAGCAAGAATGAAAGGACACCAACAAAGCTTCCTTCACACGTTCAATAAATAACAAGATATGTACTTCTGATGCGAAAACAACTGAAGCATCTTCTGATACATTTCGCTGAAACACGTTCATAGATTGCCTGACGCCACGGCTCAACGAATAAAACAGGTTACATTTTATCTTTGAGAAAGTAACTATTTCACTCCCATGAGATAGGGGACGACTTAAGAGATCTACCCGTCAAAACACTGATAAATTAACTCGTGCGGAGCAGGCATGCCAACCAAACGAATCCAGCTGAGCTTGTTATTGTATACAACGCCAATATGTTATCTCCACATGTCGGCAAGTATGATGTATGTATTAATGTATCTTTCAGCGGTACAGCTGACAATGCCTGGTCGCTCTCCAGCTCGTTCTCCAAGCCTCAGTTGCATCTATAATTAGCTCTGGATAAATTATGGCCATGAGAAGCAAGAGACGTTGCCTTTGCTTATCTCAACACCTAGCTAGCAATCGAAAGAAGAATCGTGGGTTTCGTCAGAAAAACAAATGAAATATCACTGTTCTTGTTATTAGCAGTCAAAGCACCGTTTGTAAGTAAACAGGTTTTTAGAAGAGGATTCGTTAATCCAACTTCTAGGTAAAATATATTGTGATTTTCGCGTTGTAGGTTAGGCATCAATTAAAATAATAGTAAGTTGTGACTTAAAGGAAGCGTATGCAATGATTCGCCTTAAAAGAACAGCATGGTCCTTACATTATACCCAAAAGCGAAGGAGATACTACATGAAAGCTGTTTTATTGAAAACGTGTACATTAATTTTCTTATAGGACCCTGCAAAGAATGGTATTACTCCAAATTTCAATTTCCCTAATTTAGACGGAGCGGTAATGTGTGAGGCACGTAATCGGGAGACCACCGGTTCGATTCCTGTCCGTCATCCACTCTGATCTTGGATTTTTGTGGTTTTCTGACGTCGGAGACGCATCTTGGAATGGTTCCTCTTCCTGTTCCAATTATTTACTTTCATCTGTTTCACGTTAATTCTATTACGAAACATTAATTTAACCTTTAGTTATATTTAAAACGGCAAAAATACATATTATCTTACTAAAAGTCTATCTAAAAGTCAATAAAAACGCGCAGAATTGATTACGTTAGGTTACTTTTAAATGTTTTCATATACCTTGAATAAAGTAACAATGGTATATGTCAGAAATGTTGCATGAATGAATAAATAAATGAATGAATTTGAATTAATTGGGGATATAGGTATCAACGCTTAATAATCGTATGTACTCCAACGGAATTTACGTGCTGTTTTATAATATAGAGAATCGTAATGACATTCAGGAAAGAAGCTCATCACCGTAAAACACCACCAGAGTATTAAAGAGGACCATAAAGACAACCAAAGATATATTTTAAACATGCAGGGTTCAAAACACTAAACAATGGGAAACCTTGTTAGTGGCATGGGACGTAAAGGAAGAAAATAAGCTGCCAAAAATTCATTTTTGGACTTTGCACCTATTTTATCAAGATTCTTTGGGAGCGTTTCGATATAGCTGTTTTGTAGTAAGTAGTATACTATGCCCCTTCATGTGACAGTTAAATAATTCTTACATTAGGTGAGCATCATTTTATCCAAATATAATATCTGTATTTCCTTTTAATTTTTGTTAGTAACCAATACATTTTTTAAAGGATTTACTGTGAAACTTTGCATGCACTCTCCCATATAATTATATGGCGACTAAATTTACAATTTTGGAAGTATTTGTTTTTAGATGCAATTCCTATTTCAATGATTGCGCAAGTTAAAAAAATATGTACACTTAATTTTTGAACATTAAGAATGTAGGAAAAGTAAGCAAATTGTAAGACAGGGTGACATTCCTTATAGTGTTTTTTGGGTAACTTACGATTCTAAATATTAAATTTGATACCCAGAACTTTGTAAGAAAGTGTTCGTAATTTTGAAAGCGATTCAACTTTAAGGTATCGCTGTGCTCTGTTATTTTACATATATAAGACAAACTGGGGCCGCGCCGTAGCCGAGCGGTTAGACCCCTTGACTCTCGCCAAAGCGACTCGGGTTCGATCCCAAGCGTCTCCATGTTGGATGTGTAGTGGACACACCGGGACATGGGCGGGCTTTCTCCGGGTTCTCCGGTTTTCCCCGCCATCAATCCACCAAATGCTCCATCATCACCTTTCCTATCATCTTTCGCCATCATTTATATCATCCACTTGCTCGCTGTCACACTATGCTTCCGGCTCCCATCTTGGTTACTCTGTGTGATCAACTCCGGTTACGAAGATTGCATATACTCGGGGCGCTGACCACGCCCCACTCTCCACCACTGGACCCCGCTCATGACGCCTGTAGTGGGTAGAGGTGGGGGATCCAGCGGCCGGGTGGTAGGCCAAGGCTACACTCAAAGGGCCGTAGTGCCACAGGAAAGGACGGCATACATTGGAATGTAATTCCCCAATAATTAAACAAAATGATAGCACTCTAGCACCAACAACCAGAAGGATGTAATTCAGCGCTTTTCACACTCCTCTCTCCTTGCTATCACTTTTCTCAGACCTGTGCTATCTGCCAGTAACGCCTAACATGCCCATTCCACAGTATTGGGTGCAGTAAAAGATTGCGGCAAATAATTAACACTCCATTCAACTCTTTCTCTACAGATTCTTAAGACCCACGAATCCCACTTCTCGTAAATCGGAGATTTTCCAGTACGAGGAACGTTTCCGTTTCTGAACCTCATTATCCGTAACTTACCATGTCTAAGCCACACGAACCTCTAGCTAGTACAACTTCTGTTGTGTGATTTCATTGGTGCGTCTTCGAACGTTTGCATTGTATGCAATGATAGATACGTTTTAAAATTCCAAGACAGTGAAAAATAAAACAACAGTTTGCGCTTTGTAACGAGCAGATAGTACGATTTGAAACCCGCATATCCAAAGTCTCATTTATACACGTCTAAAATATTTGGAAAAAAACAGAGCGTAATTCATAAACGATTGCATAACAAAGTAAACTTAGAGATGCCAGTCTGCCCAGCAGCTAATGGTATTTGGCAGGGTCCATCCCCAAAAACCCGGTCCATCGGTAGTCCAACTAATCTATGAAGAAACCTATGTTCAGAGTTGTAATTGAACCCGAGATCTCCCGAATGCGGAACTCACGCGATACCGGTTGTTCCTAAAGTAACACAAATAACGTTAAAGTTAAAGGTTTGTTTCTGCACCTTTTCGCAGTCCTTCCTTGAAACAGCTGTTATCGGTAATTTTAGGTTACAGTGAGTATACGTTTTATTGGATGGTATATGAAATACCGTGTGGAAAAGCCCGTTTAGCTTCGTACGCTTCCTCAAGATTTAAGAAATATGTTTTCCCTCAATAATTCCTTTACAGCACCGTACAAATTAATTACACTTTGTACCACTGTTTATGCAAATAAACTACAAGGAAAGTATAATCTGCAGACTGTAGTATACTTTACCTTTTATTATCTATTGAATGCAAGCAATAATGAAACATTTGATAGCTAGATAAAACAAAGCTTTAACTTTGCTATGCACCGGTTAGTTTCGAATAATTTTCAGCCATTTAGTGCTCATGTTTAAGGAGTGAGGCAGCTTGGTTGTTGAGAAACTTTCCCACTCAAACACATTAGTTCAGCAAAGAAACAATAAACATGTACTTGAAGTACATGACTTTAGTTTTAACAGCTATGGAGGCATTACATCTCGTACTTGTTGCATGTAATTTAACAACAGAATTGCATTACCCTCTTAAAGTCATGTTCTTATTTTCCTCAGCGTTTTCACCTATGCATTTTGCACGCTTATTAACTCTCGACACCATCCTGTTTGCAAAAGTATCTAATTTTTGTAAAACCATCTTGGCAATAAGTTTCCTTCTCCCTATACTTTATATGTAAGTTAATTATTGCTAACACACATTTGCTAGTATAAGCTAAACTTACAACTCATTTATCAATTCCCAAAGCAACAACGCTAAAACTGGTCTCTAATACTTACGGTACCAGTAGGAAATGACGTAACACCCAACAGCATACTAACTTAAAAATGCCGCGCCGTAGCCGAGTGGTTAGACCATTCACTTCTCACCAAAGCGGCCCGGGTTTGATCCCGGGCAACGACATATGGGATTCTTGGTGGACAAAGCGGCGCTGGGGCGGGTTTCCTCCTGATACTCTGGTTTCCCCCGCCATCTCATTCCACCGGTGTTCCATCTTCATTCCATGTGTGTCACCGCCTGTGGTGCCATATGTAGTAAAAATGAGCATTAAACACTACAAAACAATAACTTAAAAATAAGTAAAAATATTAAATGTGCAGTTGGACATGTTAACATTAAGAAACAATTCTATTCTTTTTATTTCTGCAGCACATATTGAGGTATATTATATATATATAAAATGTATATATTCTCACGGCCAAACTCCCTATTCATGTTTTTTTTTCGGAAGTTTCCCGGGTTGCTAGGCAAGTGTTGCAATAGTTAACTATAAACCCCGAAACTTCTGTCCCTCCATTTCAACCCTTTTCTCATTTCATTTCACCATTCATTTGGTTGATTGTTTCAGGGTTGGAAATATCGGCTGGAGCCTCAGTGCTACATGGCAGGGAAAAATAATGCTCTCTGTAAGGTCCGTTCCAGACTGTCCAGTGGGATGTTCAATCCTGCAGCGGCGGAGGGGAGCCGGTTGTACAAGCCGCCATTGGCGAGTTTCAGCCTCCAGAAACGTATGGACCCTGCCCTCTGCTCTGCCGTGACTGCTGATCCAGCCACTCTGTCTCCTCTCACCTCACTCCTATTTGTCGGGGCATCCCGTTAGGGGTGCAGACACAAGGATCTACTGAAAATCGAGGTACTGACTCCTTTCCCGCGCCCTTATACGTAATGCGTCATACTTTTAAGAAGGTAATTTCAATAATATTAATCGATAGTAAAGTAAGTTGTCGGGTAAGAAAACTTCTGAGTAAAGCTGCTTTAAAGCAAAAGACAGGAATAAAAAAAAAAAAAAAAAAAAAAAAAAAAAAAAAAAAAAAAAAAAAAAAAAAAAAAAAAAAAAAAAAAGAAAGAAAGGAAAAAAATCAAGTGTTGTGTTATGCCAAACTAAAGATATTTGTATTACTAGGTATTTATAGCAATAAAACAATACCAAACATTGTTTAATACTATTCCAATGGTTTTGTGTGACAACTTACATATAAAATTCGCCTAAGCGAAGCTACTGCGCATCGTGGGCGCTCTTAAACGCGGAATGGTCCTGTTGCAGGATATGTAAGGTGTCATCTTGTCCACGCCACAATACACTTGCTGCACATCTAACATGTAGGCAACCTTTCCCATCCACAATGTTGCCTGCACTTGCCAACTTCGGATTTCATTCTTTGTGCAATTAGAAGAAATACTATGGATCAGGGTGTGTTCCATTAAAGATGAGGTCAAAGGCTAAATTGGTCAATGAACCTCATTCCCTATTCTGGGGTACTTAAACGTAGGCATGAAAAAAATCATGAATAATTTTGTGATACGTCCAAAAAATGAAGGTACTGTAGAGTATCATTTATTTTTATTCATCCTTACGCACAAACCTAAAATATTGGAAACTTACTTTTTGACCTAATCTAATACTAAAGGTAAAGTGGGGAGTAAATGCCACTCAGGGTGTAACCTTATAAGTAATTTGTTTTACATTCAATTTATTGAAACACACTTCCAAAAATGGATACATTATGTTCCTTAATTTTCTTTGAGACAAACCGTTAAAATCCTTGAAATATTTTAGCTTCCACAGTAAATGTAACAATAACGACGTTTGCTTAACCCGGACAGTGCAATGGAAGCGAATTTCTACGTTTTACTCAGAGATATTAAAGTTTAACTACTTCTAATGTACGACGGGAATTAATTTCCCTGAAAGAATTTTGGGACATCAAAAGTGGAATTATTCTGAAAGTCACGCCGTTAGAGTAGGATAGATTTTAATGCATATGAGATCAGACTGCGACAGAGATAACCTGAAAGTAGAATGAAAGGAGCGAAAAATTATATTTAAACAAGCCCTTTCATGTATTTCCGCTGTCTCATATAGAACCCATAAATGGAAAAGCATGCTAGGATGTCATCTTCAAATTTCTGATGGTCGCCACCGAGACTGCTAATGATCTTCTGTTTTGGTAATAATATGTAGACCGTCCTGCATAAGGCCCCATTTATGCATGTGATTTCGTATCCTTAGAGCAGTGCGACGCGATCTGAAAGTATATTGAGTTAAATGAAAGCATCTACACACGCGACGCGAGTCACATAATATTTTCTGGCACATGACCTGGAAAAGACGTTGCATAGTCTTTCAGGTCGCACAACATATGCGACAGTCGCATAACCTCGATACATCTACACATTATGTACTCAAGTGCAGACACACGTGCACTCATAGTGTACATGTATATGTGTACCTGGTGGAAGGAAATTCATTGCCTTAATTTAAACCAGTGGTAGATCTATGTATTTGGAACACATTTTCTGTCTTACGTTTTTGTCTCTGACCATTTCCTACGGATATATTTTAGTTTTGTCGAAAACAAGCTGGCAACACTGTAGATTGTGAGTGGTCACTTTCCCTAGTACATAAACACCGTAACGGAGCGTCTTGAAAACAAACTCACACCACGCGTTGTCCTTCCGTGTTTTCTGTGCAAGTGTATGCCAATCACAAGTGTTAGTTCCCAAAACATTAAGCGAATGCGAAAGTGCCCGACCTGTTTACATTCACAAACTAGGTCAATTTCCTGACCAACCTCAACGCAACGTTGTCGACTTACCTCACATCTGAGAGAGCAGCTTAGAGTATTCCTTCACGTCTTTTAAGTGTTTAATTATTTCGTAACCCTGTGTGATGTCCCATAATTACTGTTACGGTTGGAAGAGTCGGTACGCTGATCCCTGTCAAACACATTCTGCACTCTTCCGTGGCCTTGGCTGCAGTTGGAGTACGCAGTGGCCGGGCGGTAAGGGTACCCGCTGTACAGGGGAGATTTAGCTTATTTTTTCACAGAAGGGACAATGCACGTAGTGCGTTTTTGTAGCAGTAGATTTGGCAGATATTACCACTAATAAAACTGGCATGTAACTATTTATATCCTAACATCCATATGCGATAGTCTCGTGGATAATATCTGCGTGACGTAGGTGATTAGAAATGTTCATGAATCTTGGCCTAATGAGATTCTTCACCCATGAGGCAAAGAAGATGTTTTCTGTGTTAAGTTCAATTAGCTTATATGATTAAAACTTGCATTCGTATTTACAACAATGAGATTGCCGACATAAACGTCCATGGTGTAAGGGGTTCCTATCCTTAAGCTTTTTGTCCCATTTGTTTATGTAAAATCCTCTGGTTATGGCTTTTCCACAAGTCATTAGTAGGAGATATGTATTCTTTTGTGCCAATTCTAATTTTAATGGAATTATTTCCTCACGAGGTTCAATGCATTTAGAGTCACTAATGAGCTTGAAAATGTGCCACTTATACACAAAACAAATATTTCAACACTCACCTCGAAATGTTTGCTTCATTGCATAGCATACGTGAGCTTTACTGGTACGGCCTGGGAGCATGCGTGTCCCACAAGAACTGAGCACCCACTGGCTTTGCTCAAAGCATTCTGTTTCGTATGAGAAGCGCGGAATACATCTTGTGTATATGGGGCCGTTTTTTGTCTCTCACTTCTCAAAATTCAGCCTAGGCAGGGTTAATAATTTTTCTTTTCAACCACAATACTCCCTCAAGTTTCAGTTATATAGTATTACAATCCTTTAATACTTGCAGATTCTCTATATTTGCTTCTGTTTGAGGTAGATGCAACTGAATACTTTTCGATATTCATGTTTAATAAGAACACACAGCCTTTTTAAGGTACCTGAGGTATATACCATCAAAACAGAGTAATCATCGTATATAGTGATTATAATCACCGAGCACTCGTTATTCATCGGGAACATTCGTAAATCTGCACGACCTATCGTCACTGATGCCGACTAGAGAGCCAACGGTTTATTACGCTCGGCCATTTGTAGACCTCTACTTTACATTGTGAAACTTGATTATTATGACATGATATGGAGTTTTCAGAAAATAAACACAAATCATCAAAATGAAAGTTGCAATAGCTGATTCTTAGGCAAAACAAATAAAATTCCCAACAAAGCAATAAATGAACCTTCATTCAGCATTCTTATTAAGTTCACTGAAGCTCAAGTGGATATTTGCTGAAATATCTATGGCACATGCATTACTTTTTAGTAAGAAGGACACTGATGTTAATGTTTTCCTCTTCAGCCCTTCATACCCTATGAAAGAAGGATCATTGAATGTTCCAATGTTTTTCTTCAGTGAGAGGTTTGGGACAAAACGAAAAACAAGGAAGTTATTTTATGTTTTATTGCTGCTTGGGTACCATAAAGAATTTTATTGCTTCCTACCGGGAAGTGGTGAGATGGATGCGGTTTATTTACGTTTATTTTTTAGATAAATCGATAGATTTCAGAGGTATAGAGCGGCTATAAATGCAGCTGCACTTTGTGGTATCATTTGTGAGACAAAAGTAGTGTTGAAGGATGAAAGAAGGATATTTGAGGCAAGGAAGTGAAATAAGGATGTGCTAATGATTTTTCACATAAAGTATCAGTTGTGACACAGCGTTGTTTGCTTATGGGCCAATATGGGATAAACCTTTCCTTCACATGCAAAATGAATAAATCATAGCGAAAGTTTTGCATCTCACTAATTTATGTAGTTACTTGTGATGTAAGCGTAATGTAGCTGTTATTTTCAATATTGAAGAATACATGCAAGAAAAATAGTTTAGAAGTTTAAAATTATTGAATTTTAAAGGATCAGATGCACAATAATTATAAGCTGCTAGTAATGGAGGTGTTTTGTCCTAATATTTGCTAGATGTTTACGAGAGAAGTAAACTAAAGCTGGCTTCAACACATGTGCAAAAATAAATTCGAGAATCCCTTGCGCTAATAGAAAAATCTTATGTGCTACTTTCACCTTGACTAACTGAATGGGATGGCTCAGGTGGTAACGTCTGTGGCCCGCATTCGGGAGGTCGCTGGTTCGATCCCCGTGGCCGCGCAATCTGACATGGGCTTTTCCGTGGTTTCCCCATGGCACTTGGGCGAACGCTGGGGTGCATTATTTCATGCCACGGTTTCCTTTCCATCATTTCCCTTCATTCTGTTTCCTTGTCATCTTTCAGGTGTACTTTCAGGCGCGTAGTGTTGGCAGTGCCCAGCAGATGGCGCGGATGATTTCGCATAGTAACTGCTGTTCTTGGCGCTAGGGGGGGGGGGCGCTCAGTGCGACACTGGAACTACGGTGTAATGGTTGCTTCGCGGGACCTGGCACCGGGATGAAGAGATCTCAGTGCTTGTTAGGGACTTCTGCTCGTCTCTGTGGCCTGTCTAGCTACGACCATGTGTGGTACCTTCGGTTCCCTCATTTCATCCTTGCCTCCTGGGGGTTGGTAGCCACAATAGATCTGTGTAGGTCAAAGTGAGCGAGGTGTCCCCTCTTTGTCTGTATCCTTTACCTTTACCCGTTGGTGAGGCTGGTATTCGGGAGATCGTGGGTTCAATTCCCGTGGCAGACCCTCCTGTCCCATGGGCTGTTTCAGGAGTTTCCCCGAGCCACCAGGCGAATACTGGGAAGGCTATTTACATCCCCAAATTTCCTGTCCCTCCATTTCGTCTCATTAATAATTTCACTCAGCTTGGCAGGGATGATATGCACATAGGAACTCTTTCCGTTCCTCTATGTCCATAGGATCTGGGTGGAAAAGGGGAAGGCATCTAGGGGCGTTGGACACCACGCCCAGTTCCCACCGAACTGGCCCCGGAAGACCTAAAGACCTCGGGGCGTCGTAAAACTTAGGAAAGCTTAGGGACCTCAGTCAATCTCTGTGCCATTAGTCTGGATCTGGTCGGCCGGTGTCTCCTCTCATCTCATCCTTCCTCCTGGGGGTGTCTGCTTGGATACATAGGAACAATAAGCCTGATTTCAGTGCTGAACCACCTCCGCGTCTCTATCACTCCTATTCACTTGACTTACTCTATGCATTCTTTAACAGACTATTCCTAAATGATTATTCTTCTATTTCATCTTAAGCGATATACAAATTAATAGAAATGCTTTTATTACACGTTACCGTGTGGATCTAATGGAACTAATAGGAATACATTAAGTTTAAACGAAGGTCAAATCTTTTAAGAGCTGGTCGCTATGTGAAGGCTTTGAAACCCGTTTTCTTTGCATGACCAGGGGGAAGAAAAGAACGACTTGCAATTTGAGGAGAGCATAATTATTGGGAAATTCAAGCCTAAACTAAGGAACATCTAGGGGAAAAAAAAAAAAAGTTTGCGCAAAAGCCATTCAAAATGAAGGGGATTTCAGGAGGTACTCCTAGGACATTCAGATACAAGTTCCCATAAAAATATCTTAAATATACAGTATTTTAATCAAAATCATCTGAGCCATTTTTGAGTAAATCAACATTTTCGAACACTCTTTCATGTTTCCTTTGTGGCGTTTAACGTCTGTTTTTACAATATACGACACCGCAGGTGGTGACATTGATGCTTGGAGTGAAGATGGAGCACCGGTGGAATGAGATGGCGGGGGAAACCGGAGAACCCGGAGGAAACCCGCCCCAGCGCCGCTTCGTCCACCACAAATCTTACATGCGATTGCCCGGGATCGAACCCGGGCCACCTTGGTGAGAAGTGAATGGTCTAGTCACTCGGCTATGGCACGGCCGTGCTTCTCCATGTGAAGGATAAATTGGGGTGAGGGCATGTTCTTAAAGGTGTTCATTTCGAACCCATAAAGTATGGAGAATATAAATAGCAAGTTTGGTATTTAACCAACTTTTGGTTTTTAAGTTATGTTTGTCACGAACACACACACACGTGCACGCGCGCGCACACACACACGCACACACACACACACACACACACACACACACACACACACACACACGTACGCGCGATTTACAAGGGGATTTCAAAACGCGTATTTGCAATGAAATTTCACTTTGGAATTTTTGGGTGGAATACTATACCTTCCGTAACCACTCTTCACGTGGTAGAGAAAGTAAAATAGTTTGTGTATAGTACATTGGTGAAAGATTGAGCCAGCCACTTGTAAGAGACAAATCGTTATGCGTGCCGACTGTTACGTCCAAAAGTCAGATGCACGGAGTACCATGAAAGGGAGTCTGTTTGAGATCACCCGGAGCTGAGCAGGAAGGATCCTGTACAAAGCGCACCACAACCACCCAGCCGAACACCGTCGCCTGGTCCTTCAACCCTGAAACAGATGATGAAGGAAATGGTGGGAGTAGGAAATGAGGACAGGAAAGCCACGATAGCAGAAGAATCGCCCCAGAAATCATCCACCCGGGGAAACCACGAAAAATCCATGGTCAGATCAGACGGTCCGGAAAGCGAACCCGCAACCTCCCACATGCAAGCCTCACCACTTATCCCGCTCAGTTTATTGTGTTTTATTTGTTGATAATTAACTCCTCTGTCTATCTGCTAGTAGCAATCTAAGACTAAATTGAATTAGTGAGCGCATGTGCATGTGTATTTTTAACGCACCGCTGATCAGAGGTCCTCTATAGTATTAAATCCGCCACGGTTATACTCAGTCAGAAGGGCGTTGGCGTGTTAATGAATACCAGGCTTGTTTTTTTTTTAAACATTAACTGCGCTGACACTTAACTCCCAAGTGGTTATACAGTAGCAGTGCCTTTCTTACCGCATAACCATGAAGCTTCATAGCATTAAACGTCACGAGCACTAAAGTGCGGCAAGTTGCCCCAGTAATAGGGCTTTACCGGTGTGTGATAAACAAACATTTTATTTATGAAGACCTTGTTTCTTTATGGTCTCTTGGAGTGAGAATCTTGTAAATTAAGGAAGTTGTTGGGGTGGTTTTATTACGAGCAAGACTGGGGGACAATTAGTCTCATTAGAATCGGCTTCCTTGTAGCTGCCCTGGATATTTAGCAAGAGGACGGGAGAGCACGGTGTTAATGAAGTGCGCATGTACTTGAAATGCACTAAAAACAAGTATTTATATTCGCATGCGGCAAAGCTGCATAAGCCACCATGTATACTACCTCCAACATTACTCACGTGCATGCCGGTTGTAAGATATATGCTCCAGTTAGAAGGAAATGTAACACAAAGACAAATATAGCACGAGTTAACAGCTACAGGAACAACAACACAGTATATACAGCCCAATATTAGTAATATTACAAACTCAGACTAACCAGGTATATAGTAGGATGCCAAGATAAAATTTAGATACATTCGGGTGCAACATTCAAACCAAACTCTGACAGTCCAACACATTTAGGAAACTTCCGCGCGTCCTTGTAGCCTGTGTGCCTCCTGAGCATCCTTCACTTGGTCCCTTCCTCCTGGATCTATGCAGGTTGCAGTGCGCTGGACGTTCCCCCTCCTTTGTGTAACCTATACCTACCTATAGCCAGACATAGGAACTAACAAAAGGTAATGTTGAATATTACCGGATTTTCCACTGTGACGTCATAGATAACAAACCACTCTTCCCGCTTCAGTACGTTGGCGTGTATAGATGAATCGCAAGACTGCATTTTACCTGTCGTCAGTGACTCATGGTTGCCCTTGTATACGTTATATGTATTCAGAATTCTTTGAGTATAGCTAAATTGAAGCCAACCGCTTGAGAATTCCTATGCATTCTTATAATACTGGGGAACAATTATCATGCTTTACGGATGGCCTAATTCAGAGATAACTATTTCAAACTTTATATATGTAACACTGGAATGTATTGAGACGCCTACCGTGGTACACAACAAATGACGGTCAGGCCCAAATTACTTCACACCACACACCAGGTACGGCGCGTATCAAAGGCGCTCACAGTCAAGCTTCTCCACACCACTCACCGAGCAAACACGTAACAACAATAAGAGCGGCAGAACCAAAAGCTTTTTTCAGATGATTCGAGAGGTGTCTGGCGGCCGGCTTGTTTAAAGAAATTCGAGAAGTATCTGGCTATGTTACTGCCGGTATGAAAGCTTGCGGAGCGCGTGAGGTTAGGCGGTTTTTTGAGTAGGTCAGTGTGTCAGTGAGTACGAGACAGCTGTGAAAAATACGTCGCGTTGAAGTGAAGATATTTTAACAAGTGTTGAGTAACTGTAGGAGTTAGAGTTTGAGAGACAGAGAAAGTGAAGAGACGGTGAAAGCAGTGAGTGAAGGCTACGGCAAGAAAACAGTTGTGAGCTGTAATATTACAAAAGACTGCAGACTGTATTAATGTCAGTAGAAAAGAACTGTGTCATTGTGGAAAAGTTTAGAAGAACAAATAAAACGATAAAAAATAAATTATAGTGGATTTTGTCGTTTTGTCACAGTCTTCAGGTTACAGTATGCATTATCTGACAGAGGTAACTATGTTTGTAGTGAAGTTCGTCTCACTCTCCCTGCGTAAATATAATATGAAGTGTGTTATGCATATAAGCAATGTAGTAACTTGGTTTCGCTATACTACTAGGGGTTTAAGGGGAGTAGATAGTTATCAGCGTCAAAAAAATAGAAAATTCTTTTTACTAGCTTAACATTTCTTAACATTTTGATATATGATTCCTGTTGCGTCATTATTAAGCACTTCTAAATACATGAATTTAAATGGCTACACTGCTTCCATGCTGAAATGCCACGCCCACTTCATTTTTCGTACTTCATACATCATTTTCTCTATAACCATTCAAGCTAAACACATGAAATCTTCAAGATTATTGTACAATCTATGATAAACCTCCCTTTCCAGTAATACAGAATTACTTTTGAGTTTGAAGTATATGCACTACTTTGTATGATAACATTAATTCTTCTTTTTTAAGTGATGAAGTTTTTACACAACTTTAGACAACAATATTGTATATATAGTAAAAGGAGGTATATTCGTGATAAAATTATATTTTTCACTGTAACTCCATAACCATTTCTAACCTAGACTTTTGTTTTTAATTTGGAAATGTACTTTTATCAAGGATAACGCGAGTCGAATGTTAACGCATTTGATTCGTTGTATTTACAGTAAAATAATTTTTTATTCACCTTGTATGATGAAGGTAATTTCGTGATATAGTAATCTAATTTCGTGGTAGTGGTAAGGCAATTTCGTGACAAATGAAAAAAATTAAAACTTCTCAACAAAAGATTATTTAATGAAGAAACTCGAAGTTGCACCTCAACAGCGATCAACTTTTTAAAATATTCATATTTCTTAGTGATTTAATCCAAATTGTATTTATTAATCACAGTCACTTTCCTCACTTCCCACTTCACCAGCACAGCAGCAGCTAAATATATCTTCATCAGCATCTGCAGCCGTGTGATATGGGACAAGGCAGAACGAACATTGTATCCATTTAGCCCCATTCCTTCTTCTGTCATCATCAGAATACCTTCTGCCACAAATTACACACTTCCAGTCTTCATCGTCACTATTGGCTTCATGGTTTTTGGGGGGATCTTTACATGTTCCTGGTTGAGATGTGTCGTCATCAAGTGGAGTCAATATTTTTGCAGAAGAATCACATTTCTTCCTTTTAGGATTTTGGGGTGTTGCCTTTATGGTTGGAATGGTTAGGATTTCTTCAACTGCAGATGTTTGAACTGTTTGTGCTGCTGAGGCTTCATGAAGAGGCTTTTCAGCAACTTTAGATGGAGCAAATGCTTCTTTCCTTATGGCAGATTTGTTGAGAGGACAAATGCCACATTTCTGAAATGCATTCTTAATATTGTCAGAGGAGAAGCTCTTGATGAAAGGAGGGTTTAACAGAGAGTGAAAATTTGTTCTGTCAGACTAACATAAGAGTGCTCCATGGAACGCCTGATATTTTTGATGCCTTGTGGAGAGACATCTTCTGCTCCGTGACTAATTTTGCAGCGATAAGAAGCTGTTTGGAATCATATTTCCGATATTTTTCCCTTTCCTTTCCCATTTTTATCTGAAGCGTAAATAAAAAATTTAGGTAAGGTAATTTCGTGATAATTGTAATTGTCCTTTAATTTAAAAAATAAATACACCTTCTAATAGTATATTTTATGTGGTGTAATTATGTTCAAAACAACTATTTTGAATAATCTATATTTAAGTTACTACAAATACAAATAGGATGGATCGCAAAGACGCCATGTTTTTTCAAGCAAAAAAGCTAAGGAAGTAACTTCACAGCGTAAGCCATAACGTTTCGTAAAACCGTTGAATTGTGGTGAAAGATACATAAATAATAGAACAGAATATACACTACAATTTGATATTAAATACACAAACCTTACCTTTATAATTTCCTTTTGAGAGCGGCAGATGTAGACACACGACACAAACGTCTAACAAAACGAGAAAAAACTCCCCACTCCAGCATAACTTTTAGTTAGCATCTTAACCCCTTGAAGAAAAAGATTTTCCGACTGCTTCTGGCAGCTATCGGAAAGTAAGGAAACTATTAGCACTGATACAAGCCATTGTGATAACAAGTTATTTCGTTAGAATGTCTTTCAAAAGTATCACGAAATTACCTATATCACGAAAATATCTCCTTTCACCTGTGGTAGAGTAGGTTATGGAGTTCATTGTTAGCAACTTCCCAAAGTTTCACCTAAGTCTAGATGACCAACTGAAATATCTTATACATGTAAACAAATTATTTTACACCAAATAGTGTGTAATAGAAAAGCTTCTCTAGGCTTATTTTAAACTGTAGATTGCACCTGTGTAGCACACACACACACACACACACACACACACACACACACACACACACACACACACACACACACACACACATACACACACAAACACACACACACACACAAAAGAAATAGACCTGAGTGTTAACATCTGATTCATGGTTTCTTGAACAGATACTCTGTCTTTTTACAGGCATTAAGCACTTACTCCCCTTAAATATAGCAGGTTTCCAGTGTAATGACATCAAATGCCTGCAAAGTGTTGAAAATATCTTAAACAAATTCGTTAGGGTCTTTTTTAGAAAATTAACTTTTTTCCTGTAAAGCATAGAATCGGGTGGAGGAGTTTCTTCAAAAGCTTAGTGTAGTACTATTGGAAGATACCGAACTTAAACACCAATTTTGGTATTGGACAGACCTTTCGTTTTTGATTTATTCTGCTTATAGCACAGACACATGCACAGAGAAGTTTTTGTAAAAAGAAATGCTTTACTTTTTACACTCAGCGGGTTTCAAACCATATAATTCGGGCGAAATCTCGGTATCAAAATTTTTGGATGGACTACATTACTTCCTCTACTTACTGGTGGTAGTAGTAGTAAAGAAAGTTAAAAACGTTGCAAAATAACCATACATAAGGAATGGGAAATAAAATAAAGAGGAAGACTGCCTAGTTGTATAATGAACGCAATGGACTATTTAAGCAAGGTGAAGAAAAGGAAATAAAAACAACCTGAAAGAAACACAATTACATCAAAGGAGAATTATAAAAGAAGAACAAACATTAAATATTATATGTACCGAGGAAAGAAACTGAGTTTAGCATGAAATAGAAGACACCACGAAAGGTTGGTTTTACGGGTTGTAGCTACCTCAGGCTATGTATAACGAAAACTCAGAATGACAGTACATGAAGACAATGCCAGGGGAATGATATCACGTGAACAGAAAATGAAATTAAACGAAATATCGTAATTGAAATGGCCTGTATGTGTAATTTTCTAAAATATAGAAGCCAATGGTAATAAGCTAAAGTCTGTCATGTGAGTCAATATAAGTAATGAAAAGCCAAGTGATAGAAAAATAGAGGGTGTAGAAACTGGGCGTGAACTGGAGAGTCTGTTCTGATGATGTTAACTTCAGCATTCTGTGGTTTATTTACTTTGGTACTACAGGTCGTATGTCATTCCTCTGCTGAGAATGGAACCTGGGGAATTTAGCGCCAGTGGGGAGGATACAGTGACCAAGGGGAGGTTACAATGCTTTAGGAATAAGCTAAATTGCTATTTACTTTATTTGGGCGCAGGAGTAGCCGAATGCAGTATATTTTTCCCCCAGTTAGGGGCAGTTCTTCTAAGTGTGGAAATACTGTGACAAATGACACTTTGAGTTCCTTCTCTGTCACTTTGTTTCCCTTAAATTTGAATCACATGACACAGCCCTCCTTGTTATCGTTAACACAATCTGAATTTCGTCATTACCTTGCAGCTCACAGCTGTTCTGTCCTCTTGTAACCTTGACACGTACTTCACTGTCTTTCAGTTTTACTCTCGCTCTCTGTCTAAGAAACTGCTTCCGACGATACACCCGCACTCACTCAAATAGGCTTAACTAACATCTACTTCACAGAACAAATGAATACGCAGCGACGGTGAAAGATCTGCAACAGTCTTACGATACTCAAGCTCTCTCATCACTGATTGTACACACACCCACCCACCCACCCACCCACTCACACACACACACACACACACACACACACACACACACACACACACACACACACTCACTCACTCACTCACTCACACACACACACACCCACCCACTCACACACACACACTCACTCACACATACCCACCCACTAACACACACACTCACTCACACACACCCACCCACTCACACACATACACACACACCCACTCACACACCCACTCACACACCCACCCACTCACACACACACACACACACACACACACACACACACTCACACACATTTTACGCCTTCTTTGTTTTTTTCTTTTTGCGTATACTTACTTTGTATATGCGAAAGACGGTTTGAGATTTGCCTTTCTGAGTATGATTTTGCTTTTCTAGAAATCATTTTATACTATTTACTTTGTTTTACTAGCTACCTTCTTCAATTCGGAATTTGGGTCAAATTGGAACTGTGGTTTTATTTATGGAGGCCCTTTAACTGCTATGGTTCTCAGCGTCCCTTTCTGTATTGGGCCTCAAAAGACGCTTAACCCTCGGAATACCCCCCGGGGTACTTTATGTCCATATTCTGTGATTTCTTAAGTTCTATCTTTTAGTTCTTTGATTAAAGATATGCAATTAATAGTTATTGTCAATCAATGAATTGCACTAATTGTTTCAAATTGTTCATTGTTGATCTTTTTGAGAAACAATAAAATGTCAAGGTGGTCGTTAAGTACCCATCAATTGTAAAATGTGATTCATGTAAAAAAATAAGAAAAGGAATCGTTAAACAATGTTAAGATAACCAGCTGTGAAATTTGAAAAATTGTCATTTTTCGTCCAATTCTTCTCAAATTTTGGGGATAGGCTTGTTGCTCGGAGTTAAAACAATATTGTGAGTTTGAACTTTATATCTTGAATAGGTTTTTTAATATATATTTTTTTTTTAATTTTTGTAAGCTTATGTGAAAAATGCTCCTCGGTGCACACTTTTCAACAAAGAACATTCCAACTTCTACAGCTAATCAATGACATATAGTGCTACAACATTTGGCTGGTGTTTTTTTAGTGATTTATTTTGTTTGGGAGAAAAAAAATTTTAAAATTGCATAATCCAATTTCTGAGAATTTTACCACTTTTACAAACTCCTTTTTTAAATAAAAACTTTTGTATTAAGGTACAGCAAAAATTTAGAGCCATGTTTTAATTCTTATACTTTGAGCAATGTGTATACCAAGTTTCAAGAACGTATCTCCAAAACTATGCACCAAGGAGCATTTTGTACATGATCATGTGTCAGGAAATCATAAGCGGAGAAAAATGGGGTTAAAGTTTAGCAACTATATAGTACAAATGTACTTGATTAAAACTGGCCTACACCATATGTGGGACCCTCAGAGGTCCTATTAGCTGTTTTTTTAAACTTCAGTCGCATCCTAGCAGTTCTGTAGCCCCTTTTTTAATGCCTAGCACTATCCTTCAGACGACACTTATCCCTAATTTTACTTAATTTCTCCCCAATTTCATTGAAATTTCTACCCTGAACCTCATACTTTACATGCTTAAATCCCTCGGCGAAGTCATTTAAAGGGCGCAGATGAGTAAACAAAAGCATGAAAATGAAAGCCAAAGGTTTAAACTTTTGTCATTTTTGCCCATTTTTCATAGATGGGTTACCTTATATATTACCTTTATATACATGACAATACCTTTATATACCCAATTTTAGAATACATTTGTTGGTTGTGTAAGTTCTGTGATGAAGGTTGGCATTGCTAGGGCTAATTTTGCTAATAGTTGTTCTTACCAGACCTGAAATTCTTTTACCTGCAGTAAATCTTCGAGTCGGCACCACAAACTTCATTCCCTTCATACTAAAAATTTCTACGATAGAAAAAATCCACAGTCCTCCGTGATCCCGGGAACCAGAGACTAGCATGTTACCCATAAAAGACGAAAGACGAGGGATTTAAGAATCATGGGGGCTGTTTATTACAATGACATTCACATATGCAGCTAACGAATACTACCAGAAAACCTATTCATTGGTCATTAAAAGGCTTTAGCAGTAATTGCGTGGATGTTGACACATATCCCATGAAACACAAAATGCCTATGCCACGCTTTTTGTGCTTAGAGAAGGAAATAGGCACTTGTAGCTGCCCTGATAGGATGCGCGAATGAGGGAAGGCGAAAGAAAATGTTGTTAGGCTCTCAAATCAGCTCTGTTGGATTTAATGTCCTCTGTAGCAAATTGCCGATAACGTTCTACTTGCAGACTCCAATGGTTTCTAAACGATTTGATGAATAGTTCAGAAAAGTGGAGCGCATTGGCAAAGGTACAGCTGTCCACAACAGATTACCTAATTCGTTTCTCTAACTCATTCAGCCGGTCTGACCATAGTCATTCGAACCAACATGGTCCGAGCAGTAACTCGTTTACGGCAACAGAGATGGCACACATTGCGTTGCAGAACACGAACCAACTCGATACGATTGCGTTTAGCATTTATAAAGAGAGCAGCCACTACAGGTTATTCAACGAGTATTCACACTTCTTGCTATACTGAAATTATTGACAGATAAGATTTATAATTTTATAAAATATTTACATGGAGGTAGGTATATAACAATTGCAATGAATATTTTCCATAGGTTAAGATCGATGTGTAATGTCTAGGGCTCGGAAGTTCATGCCCTAAAAAACCCTGAAATATGCATGCAAATATGCTCTTAAAAACTTGAAAATATGCCAAGAAATATGCACTATTTAACTAAAACAATTAATGTCCCTTTGCAGTAGACAAGATGAGTTAGTATAAATAATAAATAAAGTTACCTTATTCCTTAGACGTTGAAGCAGAAGTGGTACCGTTGCTAGTATTAACTGCTATACTGCAGTTCACAACCAACATTTTGCACAAACTTTTAAATGTAAAACATCGTCTGTTGTCTTGCAAAACACTTTTGTAACATGAAAAACTTCTCTCCACGTCGTGGGACTATTTTCTTCAAAATCGTCGTGTCACATCCTTGAAATACGTTAAACTTAAATTACCAACTTTGGTTTCTTAGCGACTTTTCGTTGTTGAGTTATGCTGACAGACACACAAAAACACCGACCTTTTGCTATTTTTTTTAATTCAGAGGGTCTCAAAATATATATTTCCGGTGAAATCTCGACATTAAATTTTTGGGTGGAATACAATACTTTCCCTACTTATTAGTAGAGAAAGTAAAATATTATGCAGATGGAAAAAATAATTTTAAGAGACTATAAAAATATACAACACAGGGGCTATAATATTGTTGCATCATTATATGCAATACTACCAATAAGAAAAATATTATCTAGATGGAAAAAAATAATAAAAAGCCATAAAAATCATTAAAATATGCAATATAGGTGCTATAATGTTGAAATATTATGCATTTATCAAAATCAAGAAAATATGCAGTTATATGCACCATAAAATCATGTCCAAATAACTGAAAATTCCATAATTCGTGCACATAATGTAAAAGCATACATTTGTAACCCCTATGAAAAAACATGCAAATGCATGAACTTCCTAGCCCTAGCAATATCATATGCTTGAGTTACGATCCTTAGCTGGTAAATGTATAAACCAGTCATGAGGCTATTAGCGATTTTTATGTTAAGAAAAGGCAAACAGTATAAGGCTGTATAGAGAAGGCAATTAGATCAAGATATCTGGAATTCTGGAATTTGTCTCTTACCAAGACAAATAGAGAAAATTCCAAAATTTATAAAGGCAAAAAATTGTAGCATAGCACATATTAACAGTCACATTTCGGATACGAGTTAAGAGTTTAAAATTTGGTAACCTTATGCAGGGACATTGGTAGCCAGTGAGGCGGGACTTATCCTAATAAAAGTGCGTATATTTCTAATACTGGTGTCTTTCCCGTCGTTTTTTACAGCATATAAGAACGTTTACTGTGATCAGTTATAGGAAGTTAGAAGGGCCCAAAGACCGCGCTCTAGTTGTATAAATTAAGCGGTCGATGTGAGGAAACATTACGCTTAACACTTCCGTGACTTACAACTTAGACTTCGCATTATTATTGCGGAAACAGCTATTTTCAAAACGTAAGGTACTGACACTTGAAAAGTTTGCAGATACAATTCACTAGTTTAAGTTTCGAGTAATAAGATTTCCAAACGTGTTAATACTTACAAACTCAAATAGTGGCCAACTTACGTCAAACAGATAATTGTTACCCTCAAAAACAATATGTATAATTTGAAGGTTTATGATTACATTGTTAAGTGCCCTTCCTTCTCATTACAATTTTTATGTCAGTTGAAAACCATAACACTTACACAAATACTTAAAAACAAAAAGGTTTGAATTTTTTCCCTTGTATTAATAACTTCGCCTGCCTCTGGTGCGGAGGAACCGAGTTCAATCCCCGGTACCAGCGTGGGGATTTTCCCTCGCTGGGAGGCTGGACTGGGGTGCACTCAGCCTCGTTAGGTGCCGAAGTGGCCAACTGAGGGGCTACTTGATAAGGAGGTAGCGATCCCAAGGCCGCATAAGCAGCCGGGGGACCTCACGGGGCACTGACCACGTCCCACCCTCCAGTTCTGCACCCCACTCATGATGCCTGTAGTGGGAAGAGGTGGGGGACGCAGTGGCCGGGCGGAAAACCTTAGCCCGGGAAGGGCTGTTGCTCTAGGGTTTATTAATAACTTCAGAGATATTTTCTGTAAGTTTATATTTTCCAAAGTATAAGTGCTTTACCAGAGCAAATGTTTTGAGATGCCTCTTTTTTCCATCTTATTGGTTTTTTATTACTGAATGTTGTTTTTTGTATGTTTTAAGCAGAAATGGCAGTTTTGTTTCTAAGATTTAGTTGTTACATGTTTCTACCCTATCAGCTATGTTTCGAAGTTTCTAGGTAAGAACGCCAGTCTAGTCGCCCAAGTTTATACGATATAGTAAAATGCAAAACTCCTAATGCAATATTTTTCATTCCCAAAGTAACTTTTCCTTATTAGTAGTAGCTATTATCTTGGGCTACACTGCTTCATGGCAAACGGACTGAGCTACACGCAAGTTGAAATCCCCTTTCTCTCTCAGGTAGGTAATAATATAAGTGACCTGCTATGAAGGCAGTCATTAATAAATGTAAAATAAGTAGCTTCTAGCATCCAACACAAGCTAGGCTTCTAACAGATGGCCAGAGTGCGCTGGACAACAGATCTCCCGATAAACGGTGTTTTGAATAATTTAATCCTTTAGCACCGCTTACTTGGGGAAATTACAATGAATATTTAAAAAGGCTTTCAAATTTATTCGTGTTTGTGTAGATTTATTCCCTAGCTATAAACTAGTGAGCCGCTATTCATTCATACTAACCGCTTAGTAGGATACACAACATACTAAAAGGACTCAACACATTGCTCCTTACCTGGATGGCCAACATTACTATCATAAGAGGGTTAAGTTGATCTTACTTAAGCGAATAAGTCTTATATGAAATAAACATTTTATGGCCACCTTCTATAATTTTTTAAATTTTCTCTTTTACTTTTTAACTTCTCTAATACGTATAGTAAAGTAGAACAAGTATTGTATTCAGCTCAAAAATTCGATGTCTAGATTTCACCGGAAATGCATGTTTTGAGGCCCATGTGTGTCTGTCTGTGTCTGTGTGTGTGTGTGTGTGTGTGTGCGTGTGTGTGTGTCTGTCTGTCTATCTGTCTGTCTGTCTGTCTGTCTGTGAGTCAATCTGTGGACAGCATAACTCAAAAACGAAAAGTCAGTTAAAAACCAAAGTTGGAATTTAAGTTTAATGTCTTTCAAGCATGCGACATGAAGACTGAAGAAAATTGCTCCACCCTAAACTACCCTGTGCATAGAAAATTTTTCGAAAATTGTAATCTAACGATTTTAATTAGAATGCCATATGTTTGAGATATTTTTATGGCAAATTAAATGTATATCTTGAATTTTCTGGCTATATCCCATGTAGTCCTATTTACTCTGGATGACTTTTGCATAACTGGTAAACAGTAAGAGATAGGCCAAATCTTACTGTACAAAAAATGTAAATCTTACTATTGTTATTTGTATGAGTTTTGGAGAACTTATACTTCTGTCAAATGGTACACCATTATTCATTTTTATAGTATGTAACCGTGCAAAGAGAACGGGATTTGAAACCTTTAAAAGATTTGACTGTCGCTCAAAGTCTACTATATTCCCATATTCTCCTTGTGCCTACATGAAGACAATGGCGTGCACACCCTCAAACAATTTTAAGGCACAGCTATAACGTATTATGAGGAAACAAGCGCAATGGTTATGGTGCCCGGATGCGAAATCACACACGTATTAAAAGCGCAGGTTCAAATACTCATAACCCCATATTTTTATGCTCTTTGAGCATCTTTTTGTCCACTTCATTCATACATAGTCTGATATGACCTACCTGGTTGGAGGAGGACTTCTCTCTCGCCTCCCTTTTTCATTTTTCTCTACGTTTCCGTTATTTTCCTGTTTTTCCCTTTTGTACTGATAGATACACACACCTGTATACAGGTTTACAAACACACAAACAATCATATCCAAGACGCGACTCGAATTCGGATCTCCTGCGCCACGAATCATTAAAGCTGAGGGCTTTACTGAACACGACCGTGGACTGACTTGATCTTAAACTATCAAAACAAACAATCTACTATAATCATTTTACACAGGCGGCATCCTTTAAACAAGATGTTTTATATTTCTTTCTTGGTTTCCGGTATGGGTCACCAATTGTTGAGCTTTTTCTAAGAAAATTAAAAAATTAAAAATTATGCCAACGTTTCACCGCAAACTACGTTCGGCTTCTCCAGTGGGCCACTTTAACAGTCATCCAATTAGTCACTAACCTTCTCTGACTGGCCTCACTGTCCAATCGCACTCGCAGTCCTATTAGTTCCTTTTCCTCCAATAGGAAGTCGTCCTGCTAATATGATCTTTCATATCGTGTTGAGTGGTTTGCCCGTGTCACGGTTTGGACTGCTCTTTTCTTTAAACATTTCTATGCTTTCCCTCACTGCAGCCGTAACATTTGTAGAAATTATCTCACTGGTTATTTCCTTGTAGGTCCAAGGGGAATATGGGAATACAGTAGGTTCTGAGCGATAGTCAAATCTTTTAAAGCTTTCCAATTCCGTTCTCTTTGCACGGTTAACATATAAAAAATGAATAACGATGTTCCATTTGACGATAGTTGGTTTCCTAAACTCACACAAATAACAAAGAATATCTCCGAAACTATGCACTCTACAAAAAAAAAATATTTTGACATATATGGTGTGTTTTAACAAGATATACATGTTTTGTATATTAAGGTTTGGTCTATCTCTTACGGTTTACCAATTATGCAAAGGTCGTCCAGAGTAAAATTCAAAATAGTTATATTTGCCATAAAAATATGTTAGTATATGGCATTTTTATCAACGAGGTGAATGAATTTTCTTCAAAATCTTCGTATCGCACCTCTGAAAGATATTAAACTTAAATACCAATTTCTAACTGGCTTTTCGTTTTTGGGTTGTGCTGTCCCCCCCCCCCCCACACACACACACAGACACACACACACGCGCGCGCGCGCGCAAACTATATTTTTCTAAAAATACTTTGTTGGGATTCAGGGGGCCTCCAAACATATTCATGGTGAAATTTCGACATCGATTATTTGGATCAAATGCAACACTTCCCTACTACGTAGTAGAGAAAGTAATAAACAATAACCTCAGAAAAAGAAACCTCGAACAATACAAAGCACCTGATTATTCTCTAATACAAAATGAAGTGCCTGTGTGTTATGGAACAAATACACAAAGTATTTGCAAAACATGGTATAACATATAGTAGTGTTCTGTGATATTATTTCCTCTGTATTCATCATATTGGATCTTAGAGCGGTACTAAGCACAAAATAGGCAGGGAACATGTGAAGTACATTAAAATAAGACCTTGGTCTGTATGAAAAACCACGTTGAAGGGCTATTTCGATTTACGCTTGAGTGCATTCAGCTTCACGACCTGCGCTTAAGATTGGAGAAACACGGCCGTTCTTTTTAAGTGCCAACAAATTTATGTGCGTTGCAAGCAGTTCTAGTAAATTCTTAGGTTCGTCTGAAATAGTTGATAATGATCTATCTGAGAATTTCTGCACGGACTTTCCACCCATAACCCTGCTGTGTTCAGGGCCTGAAAGTTTTATTTATTTCGTTCCTGTATATTTTCGATTATGGAAACTAGGTGTGGCAAAAGCAAGGAATGAAAACGCAACATCTTCTTTCAATACTTATTTCAGGTTGAGTGAGAACTGGAAATGCAATCGTTAGCACGTATATACTTAACAGTATTAATTTCTTTCCGTTACGGGCAACTTGTGGTTTCTGAGTTAAGGGTACATACGACTGAATTTTCCAACTTCTATATTTTTTAATCCATTTTGATGAAATTTTGTGTGCATATTTATTAGGTAACCATATTATGCTGTACAAAGTTTCCTTTCTGTATGTTGCTTGGTTCAAGAAATATTGTAAATCATTTAAATAAATTAATAGTCACACTTAAAAAGTCCCTTGCGACAAAGTTTTCATCCAATCATCCTAAAATTTTGTAGAGATGCACTTTAAACAAGGATAAATTAAAATTTTATTGGGTTTTTATATCTGGTGATTTTTTTGGCTTACAGAAAAAAGTAAATATTTATATTTCATAATTTTTAAAAAATATGGAGTAACAGCCTGTTCTGAAGGATACAAAACACACTAAAATCCATCTGATATCAAAACCCAATACAATTTTTTTTATAGTACATATTACTACATACTGTGCAGGTATCAAGCCATTCTGATAAGAAATGCTCCGCAAGGAGCATTTTGTATAGAGCAAAATGCTGAAAAATTGCAAGCTGAGAAAAAGGCAAAAGAAAATAGCTTGACCTCAGAATTGCCCTGAACTATATGTCCCCCCCCCCCTCAGACCTCTTGTTTCTTTCTTCAGATGATATTTTCAATTACATTACAAATGGCAGTAGCCAATCATTAGCAAGTTCCTGTTCGCCTACTTCAAGCGGCATAATCAAAATAGGAGTGAAATGGTACAGTAACAGTGCACAATAACATTATATCCCAAAAGTGTGCGTAAGCGGACATTTAAATACCATGCACATGGAGTTAAAGGATGGCGTCTGTTGGCTTTAAAAATGGTGGAACTGACAAAATAATGGATGCATATGATAGAGGAAAGATTGTAATATTTTTTAACGCTAAAATAAAAAAATTCAATTTTTTGCCAAAAATCGTCAAAACTCAGTCATAATTACCCTTAAAACATCGAGTTTCTTACCTTTCATTGTTGAAATGTTCATTCCTTTCCGCGCCCATTGATATCCAACGTATGAGTTCTTATATGTTTTATAGTTGGATTTTTTCATTTTCCCGTAACTTATAATTTTCTATTTGTAGGTACCATTTTCTCCACAACTATTACATCTAAGAAACTCAAAATTTCTGAGTTGCTAAAACACCATATGGACTTTAAAATGAATTTAGAAACTATAATCTTATGTAAATTATAAAAACAGAGCCTTTTTAGTATATATAAACAATAGTTTTCATAACAACAATAGGATTTTGAAAAACCCAATCCATTCATTTCGTTAGAAATACTGTTTTCTGGGTTCACCATAAGCTTTAACTCGTTATAAAAAGTGCAAATAAGTTCAAATAAGTGCACCTAAGTGAACATCAACACACCAAATGTTTTCTTTTTCCTTTGTATTAATTTACATGAATGTCGCACGAGCTTGCTCAGTGTGCTAACTACAATGTGCGCTTAAGGAAAAGTTTTGTTGTTGTTGTTGTTTTTTCTTTTTTTTAAAGATATTGTCAACTGATCCTTTTATTAAACCCCGACACTGCGAATTATAAGTACGAGCACCTGGTTACTTTAAATCCATTTCCTTGCTTTAGTTTTCACTAGAACGTATGCATTCAAACCTAAATAGAATTTAAAAATTAAATACCACTAGGGTGGACCTTTGAATAAATATGGCAAGAGTTTATTGTCGGCTAACATATTGCCATTGTAGATCAGAAGTTAGGGCAACCGAAGGAAAACTGGCAGGTCCATGGTTCAAATCCCAGCTATAGCACTGAACTTTTCAGTCAGATTCTTTCCAACCTTATCCTCTGCGCGGTAAACGTGAAAAAATATATATTAATTATCAAACAAAGTTCAAATTTACTACAAATTCGTCCTTCGTACATAGATCTAAGAATTCTGGTGTATTATAGCAGCTTAGTGCAGTACTTTGATGATAACTGTTTTGTATGCAGTATACAAGGAAGGGATAAACATTCAAATAGGTGAAATATATGTATGTTCCTCTGAATTATTATTAATAATAATAATAATAATAATAATAATAATAATAATAATAATAATAATAATAATAATAATAATAATAATAATAATAATAATAATAATAATAATAATAATAATAATAATAATAATAATAATAATAATAATAATAATAATAATAATAATAATAATAATAATAATAATAATAATAATAATAATAATAATAATAATAATAATAATAATAATAATAATAATAATAATAATGATAATGATAATGATAATGATACCGATAACGATAACGATAACGATAACGATAACGATAACGATAACGATAACGATAACGATAACGATAACGATAACGATAATAATAATAATAATAATAATAATAATAATAATAATAATAATAATAATAATAATAATAATAATAATAATAATAATAATAATAATAATAATAATAATAATAATAATAATAATAATAATAATAATAATAATAATAATAATAATAATAATAATAATAATAATAATAATAATAATAATAATAATAATAATAATAATAATAATAATAATAATAATAATAATAATAATAATAATAATAATAATAACGATGATAATGATGATAACGATAATGATAACGATAAGGATAACGATAATGATAACGATAAGGATAACGATAAGAATAACGATACCGATAGCAAGAAGAAGAGGAAGAGGAAGAAGAAGAAGGAGAAGAAGAAGAAGAAGAAGAAGAAGAAGAAGAAGAAGAAGAAGAAGAAGAAGAAGGAGGAGGAGGAGGAGAAGAAGCAGCAGAAGAAGAAGCAGAAGAAGAAGAAGAAGGAGAAGAAGCAGAAGAAGAAGATTTATTTTGACAAGCATATGATGTTACTTATAAAATACATGTTAAAATCACGCAGGTTACTTTCATCTTCTTCATGATCCCTTTCGGAATCTAAAGATCTCATTTTCAGTTTATCTTCAAAGAGTTGGAATCATCTGATTCATACAAGTTGTCATCCACGGATAAGGCAGTCTAGATATTGCACTTTTTCCAAATCCTTGGGATTGTGTAGATCATGAGAAGTAGTAACATACTACTTGATGGCAAAGCAATATTGCACAACTGACGAGGAAAAGGAAATGTCAGCACTATGTAACGAGAGTAAGCCCGCACAGTCTGGTTTACCTGTGCGACACGTAACTGGCGATTAATCATTCTTGCAGCTAAAGAAATAAACAGATAAGGATTTCGCTCCACCGAACAGTCGAGTAACGTGTAACGTTAGATGTCCTGGTCAGGGAATTACGTAGGTGCTATCGTTCAAAAAGTATAACTTAAATAAATCTAGGAGTCTCTCAAGCCTATAGCGAGCGAAAAAGGGTTAATCAACTCCTTGCTCAAGCTGTAATAAACGAATATTTTCTATGTGTAGTAATATACACTAACACAGGAGAAATGCTTTTTTTATGTCTATATTTATTTTGCTGCTTTCTATCATATCTTATTTTGTAACTTCCCACAGGCTTACACTCTATGCCTCTAACTCTGCATCTCCCTCTCTCCTGTATTTGTCTCCTCCTCTTCTTCTATTCTCCATATATATCTTCTCGTGTCTCTGTCCCTCTTTCTTTCTCCCCAGTTTCTCAGTCCCTCCACCCTATCTTTTCTCTCTGCAATGTGCATGGTATTTGATGTTTTGAAAATTGGTAGTAGAGCTTATTTCCAGGGGTATGAATAACATTAAAACAAGTGAAAGGTTAGACAATTTTGTACATTTTCTTATGCGTGCAGTGTAGTTGGAATTATGCTGTTTCTCGTGGTAAGTATTATGTTAATAACAATAATGAAAGCATGTACTAGCTTCTTAAATACTCATACAATACAAACGTTTTAATTAGGAAATCTTCTTACAAGCACTATGATTACAAACTATTACTGTGTACCAGCAAGGAAAACTTAATAGTAATCTAGGCATTTAGATTTGCTCATTCTCCCTGTTTATTTAAGAATACTTCCTTTTGAGCAAAGTAACAAATTACGATGCTATTATAGCTTATTTTCTTAAGTGGGAACTAAGGTAGGTTAAATATTAGTATAATTCTATATGAGTAGACTATTTACAGTCACAAGGAAAGTATACTGGGTGTCCCGAAAAAAAAAAAAAAAAAAAAAAAAAAAAAAACCGACAACGCTTAGTATGTTGTGCGGGATGGCAAACTGATCGATTTTCAAATATGAACCCATGTCCAAAATGCAGAGTTTTCTTCTTCTTCTTTTTTTTTTTTTTTTTTTTTGAGAAACAATGAAATGTCAAGGTGGTGCTGTCCCGTCGATAAAATGTATAAAAAGAGTAGTGAAACAAAGTTAAATGTTACCTTTATGAACATGACAAGATTTAATGCTCAATTTTAAAGTAAATTGCTCACACATTTTGGTACCAGTGGTGGTCACAAAGTACCCCCCCCCCCCCCCCCCCCGCTGGTAGTATAAGTTTCGGAATAAGGATTGGCATAATCTCTAATGTGATTTGTGTAAAAAAGTAAGAAAGAAATAGTTAAACAGTGTTAAATAGTACCTTTATAAACATAAGAAGATATAATATCCAGTTTTAAAATAAACTTATTTAAAAATTGCTCAGATATTTTGTTACTGGTGGCGGTCCCTCTCTGCTATAGATAGTGTAAGCTCTGGTATAAGGCTTGGCATTGCTAGGGTATAGCTAATAACTTACAAGAAAGCAGCCCTTTGATCAGGTAGGTACCACTGCAGAAATATGTCATGCATTTAAACCCTCCCACCCCCTCCGCGCATTTCACGCGAAAACAGAGCGTAGCGTGCTGCAGCAATGCCGGCGCACGGGGACTGGATATTTTTCCGATTGGCAGTTTAAGTTCACACCATCCATCAATGCCTGCACATGCTCATGTTTCACAGGAGAAATCAATATACAAGGTATTGGCGATGACATCAGAAATTAATCGAATGTCATAACCGTTTTCGAAACAGAGAAATGTTCCGGATATACATTGTTTTTGACACTTTTAAAATAAACGACCTCGCGTACGTTTTATATTTGTTGCATGGTCGTCACACAATGGGTGGAAAAGGTAGCGAGCCCCGATCATTTGTTTTTCCATGGATCTCGCTGAAACGTCACTCAGTGTGTCAAGAGCGCTACCATTGGGGTGAACAGGGTGACGATATTCCCGTTAACCCTCAACCTCGAATGTTTGACGCCTCTTTCACCCTAGCCTCATGCCAAAACAACAAACCACAAACAGCACCGCACTTAAGGCTTATATTCACCAGCAATAATGCGTTTCAACCTTGGAGTTTATAGGTGCTTTCTGGGCCTTACATTAATTTAATCATTATTAGTACCTGGATTCTTGAATTTAAATCTATTCTTCCTGCCACTTAATAAACCGTCTTCTCAATATGTTTCATACATCTGGAGCTACGTATACGAATTCTATAGGACCTAAAATATCTTAAAGAGTCGTTGTTCTAACCTGTCTTAAATCACTGTTTTGAGCTTTTCAAATGAACATGCAATTTACCCGAAGCTTCCAATATTGTTGCCTATATACAGGCTAGAAGGGAGGTGATTACATTCTTTCTAATATGTGCTTCATAGAAGCATTACAAACAAAAAAGTATAATGGCATTATGTTCTTTGATTAGCTGATTTGCAAAAAAACTAAATGTTTTTGTTCCAAATTGGATGCGTAATTCTACAATAATGTACTAAGATAACAGTCTGTTGCTTGTAGGATGCGTAGAGTAACTTATTTCTGACATAGCTTCGGTAGTTATTATGGGACATCATACAGGTTTTCGAAATAATTAAAAGACGTGAAGGAATACCCCAAGCAACTCTTTCAGACCTGAAAAAAGTTGGCAACATTACGTTGAGGTTGGTGACGGAATTGACCTGGTTTCTGGATGTAACCAGGTCGGGCGCTTTCGCTTTCAATTAATGTTTTGGGAGATAACGCTTGTGATTGACCTACACTTGCACAGTAAACACGGAAGACATGGCAGGGCATGTGTTTGTTTGTTTATTTAATGAGCTAGCGACAGTAACACCGACACAATCTGCAGTGTTGCCAGCTTGTTTTCGATAAAACTAAAATATCTCCGTAGGAAATGGTCAGAGACAAAAACGTAAGGTACAAAATGTGTTCCAAATACCGAGATCTACCAGTGGTTTAAATTAATGTAATGACTTCCCTTCCACCGATATGATGCATACAATATATATATACGGGGTCGAAGGTACCTACTGCTTGGGCCACAGGTTAAACAGGAATTCTACATGAGTGTAACAAATATGTCCAACACAGTTATTGTTAATAAAGAACGGTTTCACCGAAAAAAAAATAGCTTTGGATAAATATTTGGAGCCATCTAAATGGTTTGTTATTTTACGGCCATGCAGATATTGTGTGAACAATGTTGCATTGTCTTTTAATTTCAATTCGAACGTATTTGGTCACAATTTAATGTTAACACAACGTTGCCAAATCTCTCTTAGAAATTAAATTTTGCAAGACATATCAAGACCCACATGTAGACGTGCTTAGTCGCCAAGTAAATTGAGCTTAGCGTAAAAACCAAAGCCAAAAATGATTGATAGGTAGTAAAGGGGAGAAACAAGTTATAACGTTTTACTATTATAAACATCCAATTAGATTCACCCTGAAAAAAAAATACAGGGAATGAAACCGCGAAGGAAGCACGTGATGAGAACAAAGTTTACCTTGCCTAGAAAAGAGGTGTGAAATAGAAATCTTCATAGAGAAAAGTTCAGAGATTTTGAAAGGCAGAGATGAAAACTTTTGTTTTCTTCGTTAGATAAGAGTGCACAAGTCGTTGACCCGGTCATGTTAAGTGACAGAAAATATTCTAAATCCGTGACGCGTGATTTAGACCAGACATATTCAACTGGGGTACCCGACGACTTCCTAGGGGATACACAACATTTAAAATACGCATAATGTCAGTTTAATATTTTTACTGAATGAGCATAAATAACGAGAAATAATAAAACTTAAAATACGCATACTGTCAGTATATGATTTTTTTTCTGAATATATAAAATATCGAAAGATGTTTCAGCCAGAGAGATTTGAATTGCCCTCTGTGCAAGAATTCTTTTGCTTACTCTACACGTTAATATTGCTGATGGATTAATGGAAATACTCAAATTCCATCTAGAAAATCTCAGGTTACAATTTTTAAAATACTTTCCAGAAATAGAGAAAGGCGATAATACCCACGAATGGATTACAAATCCGTTTTTCACCACCGTCATCAATTCCTCTGATCTTCCCATAAAATTAAAAGAAAGTGTATTGGAAATGTCTATTGACAGTTCATTGAAAATAAAAGTTGAAACATATCAATATGTGATTTCTGGTGTTATACATGCACAGTACACTGAACTTAGCGACGCTGCTGTTTCACACCTTCCAATTCCTTCTACCTATTTGTATGAGCAGAGTTTCTCTGTATTGAGAACAATTAAAACGAAACAAGAAATCGCTTGAATCAAGAGTTATCATTATTAGTCACATTAACGACGATTCATAAAGGAGCTGGTTTCCCGAAAATAAGCTCAGCCATCTCAGAAACATATAGATTCATATAATTTTTTGTGTCAGTGCTATCTGTAACGTAATTCCGTATTTATTGTATGCATTTATAGCATAATCCTTTTCATAGTGTTTAATAAATTTCACATTTCTAATCTGTTTTAGCTATGGTTATGTATAATTTGAATTAAGGTTAAATCTAGGACAAAATGGACTTGTAGTTGTAAAAGATACAATAAGTAAATTAGTGTTCTGAAAAAAGTGTAAGACGAATTTGGATTGTATTTGATTTTTCGTGGGATTTATTCAATTCTACTTAGATTGACTAATGCTCCTTTTTTTATTATTCTTAGAAGTACAGCCTGAAATGGAAAATAGTCTTTGGGGTACGTGGAAAAAGAAGTTGAACTCCACTGATTTAGACAGGCTTGCAGCCAAACATAGCTGATAGGAACTCGTCCAAATTATTTACACGAGAGCAACACGGTGAACAATGTATGTGGGTGTCGTAGTTGAAGACTTCGATCAGTAGGAGAAAGTAATAGTAACTAAAGCAGGGTTCACGTTTTGTGTGTTGGGGAGCATAATCGATTGTAATGCCTGATGATTTTTCGTCCCACTGATTAAATAAGAAAAAGGAAATACGGCTTCAATTCTTTACCTGAGTCTTCTTCCGCTGGGTAACTCTGAGATAAGGGTCTCTACCTACCACAACGAAAAATCCTTTACCGTTCTTTGGAGGAGAATTCCTGACGTAAAAGCTAACAACATCAGGAGAAACGAAACACCCACACTTTCCCAAAATAACGACCACGTCCGACATCTAACCGCTCAAAATATACCACAACAGTTTGATGACGTCCAAGGTCACATCATAAATTAAATGGTGCAACTCATTTCCGCTCGTGATGAATCCCCATTTGCTAGGCTACACATGTAGTGCATATCGGTCTGTCCACTCGCAGAATACATTTTCTCTATCTTCTATGCTCTAGAACATACAACCAAACAATAAAGCAATCAGCAGACAACAGCTTAATTCAATTATTATTGGTGTCAATCGTAGACAAACCCTTTAATAGATATCTAACAAATGATTTTCGGACCATGTTTCTATAAGCTTTTTAGCATTTTGATGATGGTAGGGCGTTTCCGAAATATTTGTCACCAATAAACCTGCCAAGATCGTCTAAGGCAATCTCACTGCCCCTCGCTTCTACTTCACATTGTTTATCGTTATATGAAGCCTTGTCAAGTTCATTGGTTGCTTTAGGCCACGGTGCAACGATGTGCCACTCGTTTTGCTAAATAATCTTAACCAATAACCAAAACAAAGAATACAAAATGGCATAGAAACGAAACACATGTTTACGCTTTCAACCGTATTGGCTAAAACAAGAAGTAGTAAGTGCATTCAGTTTGTCACACAGATCTCTAACATGATTGGTAGTCATGCCTTATCGACTAGAGTAGGACACGCCTTGAAGGGGTTAAAATGTAGGGGGAAATCTTGAAGAGCACCCAGGTAAACGAAATGAATAATGCGTATGTGAGCGCGCCCGACTCTGGCGGGTAGAACCCGGATTCAATCCCCGGTAGCAGAGTGGGGATGTTTCCCCCGCTGGGAGGTCTGGCAAGTGGTGCACTCAGGCTCGGTAGGTCCCTGAGAGCTACCTAATAAAGAAATAGCGATCCCAAGTTGCGAAGGCCGCATAACCGGCCGGGAGGACTCGGAGCGCTGACCAAGTCCCACAATCCAGTTCTCCACCCCACTCTGCCTGTAGCGGGCAGAGCTGTGGGACGCAGCGGCCGGGTGGTAACTTTTGGCACGTGAAGGGCTGTGGCGCTAGGGGAAAAATAATTTGTGTGTGTGTGAGAAGATTTTATGGTGATGCAAATTAAAGCTTGAATGGTATTCATTAAATACATAACAAGGCAGAACTTCCTAAAAGTAAACAGAACAATATTCTCACAGTAATATTAAGGTCTGTTTGCTGCATAGACGCAAAATAAATAAACATATAAGTGAATAAATAAATGATAAATCAATAAATTAATAAGTTAGCGTGTTTTCCCCCTCCTGAAACTACAATTGGTTAATTTACCTTTAGTAACCTATTGCTGACCATAGGAACGTAACAGGCATATAAACAAAAAAATTATACAAATTTATTGCTATAATATATATTATCATATTAATGCAAAGCATATAAGTAAATATATTTATCTCTAAGTTCTAATCATGGTTGGCCAATTATAACTAAAGTGTAATTTATTTAATCATAGAGATTTTTATTCTCACAAAATTAGAAATTACTGTATACAAACATTTATAATAAATCATATTCCTCTAGTTCTGTTTAATATTGCTGTTGACCGAGCGGGATGGCTCAGGTGGTATCGTCTGTGGCTCGCATTCGGCAGGTCGCGGGTTCGATCCCCGTGGCCGCGCACTCTGACATGGGTTTCTCCGTGGTTTCCCCATGTCACTTAGGCGAATGCGGGGGTGCATTATTTCATACCACGGTTTCCTTTCCATCGCTTCCCTTCATTCTATGTCCTTATCATATTTCACGTGTACTATCAAACGTGTAGTGTTGGCAGTGCCGGGCACATGGCGTGGATGACTGCACATGGTAACTACTGTTCTCGGCGTTAGATGGCATTTGGCCGGCCTTGTCCTCCGTCGGAGGGACGCTCAGTGCAAACCGCGGTGTGACGGCTGCTTGGCGGGGCCTGGCGTCGGGATGAAATGTCAGCAATTGTTAGGGACTTCTGCGCGTCTCTGTGGGCGGTGCTCCCTGCCTCGTGGGCTGTGCTAGCCACAATAGATCTGCATAGGTCAAAGTGAGCGAGTTGTACCATGTGTGTGTGTACCCTTTACCGTTTTACCCTTTAATATTGCTGTTTCCATTTGCTTTCATTATTAGCAATAGTGAGCAACAGCATACATATATGAAGAGTTTGGTATGTATGTGTGTGTGTGAGAGAGAGAGTAAGGGAGAGAGAGTGAGAGAGAGACTAAATATGTATCACTGGATCGTTTTCAGGAAAAGTGAGAACATCAACCTCTCCTATTTTCCCCTTATTGCTGTGTCAACAAGCCACCACCCTCTCTGATAGGTAAGGTGAAGAACACGCCTCAAATGACCCCTGGAAATGACACAAGGTGTGCCGAAGATTTTCTTTGCTTGTGTTTGTACATTCAGTATAAAAGTATTTTTCCTAGTTCAATAATTATGATAATCATGTATCTGTAATCGGCATACATTTTTACTATCGTTAAGCAAATGAATATGTATTGATTAACGACAGTTTCACGAATAAGGAGTGGCAATGAGCATCATAAGGCGAACCAGTTATAGTTCGAAAAGTCTTCTTTTTCAATAATACGATTTTGGTGAAACTAGGTCCATTACCTCAATTATGTATTTTAAACCACATGGTAAATTATCGTATGTTTCTTATATGCTACAATAAGGTCAAGTTTTAGATTTTACATGTCTTTTTTTTTTTTTTTTTTTCCTGTGGCATTCTTCACTTCACTAAAGCTTAATTTTTAATCAAATCCTTAGATATATTTTAGTTTCTTTCCTTCATTTACGAGGTCTAAAATATATGCATATTAAATTCATTGAAATACGTATATACACGGGTTTGAGGCCTTATGAACAACTATATTTCTTATTTTGTGTATATTCACTTTTGGTGGCGTTGTGATCGAATGTCTAGAGCGTGCGTTCTCACCAAGGCAATCCCAGGGAGCTGTATGTTGGAATTGTACTGGACAAAGCGGCATCTGGGTGGATTTTCTCCGGATTATCCGGTTTCTCCCGCTATTCATTCCAGCAACTATTCCATATTCACCTTTCCTTTCGTCAATGTCATCATATTTGATGTCATCTCCTTCCTCAATCTCATTCCACTCATCCAGGATATTCTTTCTGATCCAGAGTTTTTTTGCTCCTCGACAGGAATCTAACCTTAGGCGCTGACTCGTAAGTCCTAGGGAATGTAATTTCTCCATACGAGTAGAATGACCAGAATAAAAGTATTCACCTTTAACACGGCAACACAAAATGTCCCTTTTACCAAAACGGTTTGTCTTAACCTCTTAAGAGGTCGCGAGTTCATTTCTCGCTTAGGATAAGTTGTCCGGGTAAGGTTTTTTCCGAGGTTTTCCCTTATCCTGAGAGGACGAATATTAGGTAACTTAAATCTCTATGGACCTCGGGCTCATTTGAGCAACATTTCCCTCATTTCATTCATTCACCGTCTGATATAACATTACGTTGGAGGACGTTAACTTAAAAAAATTAATAAATAACCTCTTAAACGTTTACGGTTAATTTAATAAAGCCAATATAAGGATAATGCTGTAAATGCTATATTTTAATTAGTGACTAAAATAGGAGTATCTCTTTCCTAAGTGTTCTTCAGTTTTTAAATTTTAGTAACGTGAGGTATGCAAATATTTCATTGCAGACAAACGCATGAATGTTTTATTTTAAAATGGTACAACGAATTTGAAACTCTTAGTACCCAAAACTGTGTTTAGGGTGTCAAGCTGAGCATTTTCACAGAAAACTGTTGAGAAAACAGTGGTGATAACGTAGAGATCAAGGGGAAAGGGATGAAAATAAATGAGAACTCCAAAAACGATCAACGTTAAGGATACCCATCTGTGAAATTTTGAAAAAATCTACAGTTTTCATGGGATTGATTTGAAATTTTAACACAACAATCACTGTATAGTGAAGAGTAACTGTGCTAAATTTCATACATTTAGTCAGATTAGTTGCTAACATATTAATATTTTATTATATATTTTTTTAAATATTTGTATAAATGGCTCCCCATGATGCAATTAGGATTTGAAAAACTTATAATTTTCAGTTATGTCCTGTAATAGAACGTTAGCAAATTGATGAGATAATTTCTTAATCTTGTTATTAGTTTGGATAAAAATAAATTTTAAAGTTTCAATTCATAAATTTTTTTTCATTTAAATTTCGAAATGTAAACTTTAATATTTAATTACTCAACAGTTATTCACGTTATGAAAAAATTATCTCATCATTTCTTTTTGATGTTATTTTTAAGCAGATACACCAAATTTCATGCATAAGTACTGAAAATTGCATCGTGTGGAGCATTTTAAAGAGCAAGTAATGTTAAAAATAAAAACATGGAAAAACTAAGTTTGAAGTCATAGCAAGGATAATGGAACTGTATGGATTTAAATGGACATGACCACTTACAAGCAATCAGTTAGGCGGCCACGTGACATAGTTAAAAAGGCCGTAAGGCTATAAAAAGCATATCAAAATAAAGCAGAAGATTTAAACTATTTGATAAAACAAAAATCCATTTTTGACAATTTTTGAAATTTTTAGCCTTTTTACACATATGGGTATCCTTAAGAAACTAGCAGTATGGTGTGAAATTTTAAGATGGGGGTATTGGAGGTAGAATTCTACGTAGACTTTGACAAGCGGATAGAGAGAATGGAAGACAGAGAGTAAGAGAGAGGGGGAGATTAATGAAGAGGGTAGAAAAACAATTGGTGAAGAGAGAGGGAGAGGGAAATAAGAAACTACCGTTAACATACCGTTAACTACGTTAAAATAACGGAGGTGCTGGCTCCACTAATAAATAGTGAGAGCAAACTAAATGGCTCATACTTGTACCTGGCTCAATTCTAAATATCAGCCCGCAAAGCTTGGGGTAAATTCTGTTGTCTTGAGTTTACCTCTTGTGCAAGAATGTAACATTACTGCCATTTACGGTAAATATTGTACAAACAGTCTCAAAGGTACATAGGATGGAAGCAGTCAAGAGTGCCATTATTTCTTTACTGCCGTGAGCACGCAGACGCTTTTAGCTCTGGCAATTCTCCCCTTACATGTTTCTGGTAGAACCTTTGTAGACCCAAGGGAAATGTGACATACGAGTGAAAATCGGAGAAGAGAAATCTTTGAGTTTACTCTGTGGGATTCGGAACTAAAGCCACGCACCTTCGACTCAATGTTCTTACCACAGCAACATTGCCCATGTATATCATTTGACTATCTATAAATCACCATTGCTCACTGCGAAATCACCGGTTGCGAATTTTCTTTCTAAGATATTACAGTTTAAAATTTAAAAATTCTGTTGAATTCTGTAAACAGTTCTAAATAATTACTGTGTGCATGTTGTTCATAGTTCCTTTACTACACGGGTCAACGTGTAGTTTCTTTAACGTTTATCTATGCCAGCAGAGGGCGTATTTTAACATACTAAAATTTTAACATCAGGATTTTACCTTAAATAGGCGTCTTAAAATCCATAAAGCACAGTGGTTTAGAAAAAAACCTATGCTTATGTGCCTATGTTTGTGTGTCTGTGTGTGTGTGTTTGTGTGTGTGTGTGTGTTTGTGTGTGTGTACGTGCGTGTGTCTGTATACATAAAAAGTATAAATGAAAAACAAAACATCTGATAGTGGGACATTTCATGCTTAAGCCACATATGTTTAAAGACAAAAGACCAAGCTTTTCTGTAGAATCTCTGAAACTTTAGATAATAATTTGTAAGAAGTTAATTTCATTATTTTCAGTGTTCTAAAAACATCGCCAAACTTTTGATTAAAATATCATATTTTTGAGAAGTTTTCCTGAGAAAGTCCACATCTTGGAAATCCTGTAAGTAGCCTGAAAAACTCTTCAGCCTTGCCGCAAGCTTACACCAGGAATAATCTTGAGCTCATTACAGTATACAATATATGTAAAATAATATTTTGATGGTACAAACCGTTTTCCTTGTGCAGAAAAATATGGTATTCTACCCAAAATATCAGTGCAAGGTTTTGTTGGAGATGCGTGATTTAAGATCCCCCGAAGTCAGAGAATGCATTTTTTAAAGAATTCTTCATGTTTTTTAACTGAGTGTGTATATGCGTGTGGGCGTGATATATACATAAATAAATAAACCCACACGTAAAAGCCATTGGTCTGCTCCGGGTTTGATCCCATGGTCTCGAGATCAGCAGGCCAGCGTTTGACCAATTGACCCATCCAGACCGAAAGAGAGAGAAAGAAAGAATGAGACAGAGAGACACTCTGTTTTAAGCAGCATAGTCCAATGTCAGCTATCTGAGATGAGAACTTTGTGCCATCTTGACAATTACACGAGCAGTTTAAACAGTATATTCGGGTCAAAATCATCCCATATAGACAAAATCACCTCCCATATTTGACGACTTAAAAAAAAAAAAAAAAAAAAAAAAAAAAAAAAAAAAACAGAAAGCCAGTAAGGTGGGAAACGTCATGCTTATACCAGGTATTTATCGGAATCTAAACTGTCATTATCGTTTGTTATTTTCTGAAACGAAAACTATCAAATTTGGAATAAAACATGGGGTGCCTTCATTCAATAAGAATGCGGTCGCCCTTCATTGGTTGGAATAGTATTGGTTGCTACTCCACTTTCGTTCTGCAGGAATCGATACTTATATAACTTCAGTCAATCGGAGACATTAGAGTATCTTCTCAAAGCGGAGTAATGGGAGTTGGTTTTGCTGTGAACAACTTAGTTGCGACGTAGTTTAATAATAAAATGAACTCTACCTAACGGTGAAGTAATCTACATTTCGATGTTTATTACATAGTAATGCTACTTTTAGTAGGAGCACTGTGTCAACAGCACATATTTATGTATTGGTATTATAATCTGTATTAAATTGAATCGGTATTCTTGTGGCCACAACATGGAAGTGGAAGGAAATTAAGTTAGAAACATTCACTATTAAGGACCTGTTTATCCCTGAAGGAGGCAGCACGAGATGAGGCTGACATTACCAGGACCTGTGGTTTGCGTTAAACCAACTTATCTTCTGCATTAATTGTAGGCGACTACATTGACGCGTCCTTCCTCAAGTGTTTTCTCAACCCTTGCGTAGACGTCAGTTGCAACAAACAGGCGTCTGTGGTCCATGTGCTATTAACCTTAATGATATGGTCACGAAGATTCGCACTCCTGTCGTGGGCCTATAATTGAAATGCGTTAGTTTCAAACACTTCCCTAATTACATTCAAATAACCTCAATTCTAACCTAAGTGCGAGCACAGAAAGAGAAACAAACAGTTCAAAATTATCACAGTAATCAACCAGGCTAGTGTTTCCCATAATTGTCCCTACTCGTGCAGGTCAATGTCAGGTTAATGGACAATATTGACTACGTATTAATTAATATGACAGCAAAATGCCAACAAACCGAGATGAGGAAGGGTTACCGAAGGAAAAACTAGTTACCATCAACAGTTAACAATAGCAGATGACACAATAGGTAACCCTAAGGAGTGCCACAGACCGAGTGTCATATAAGATTGAATGAATCGGTTCTACCACAAGATGAACAGAAGGGATCATAATGGAAAGCAACGTAAATAAGATAAGCGCATTAGACCTGAAACTTAGTGAATACTTCAACATCATGTTGCAGGCATGTTACATTCCTCATATCTGGAGCCATGAGCCATGAAGTAGCTAAAAAGTATTCTGTGCAGCTAAAAGGGTTTACAGGACCACTAAATATAAAGGTATGAGTTAGGGGGGGGGGGGGGGTGGACAAGGTAGAGCTTAATGGCAGAAGTGAGGTATCATTTTGGCTAGGGCACAACCATACCTTTCTCCTTCGCCTACTACCAGGTGCGTAAATTTGCTCTCAAGACAAAGAGTCACATTTATACAAGATTCGGCATTCTAGCTTCGGTGTGTCGAGCTCCTGTTTGCTGGAAAGCTAGCCTGTTGCCAGCGTTGCGTCATTTCTATAATAGTTGAAAAGATTAGCTGCTGCTAAACACGATTTATTTATGCCTTAGGCATCTTGACCTAACTGAAACTTTACACTTGAGACACAGTTGCACATCTCAGAACGAAACATAACTAATCCAAATACAAAGCAAATATTCTGGAAAAGGAAACTACCTGAAACCACCAAAACTAACCCACTGAAGCGCGGAAGTGGTGCGTAATGGCTATTGTTTTGCACAGGCTATTGTTCTGAGGTTGAACACCATTAGCTGCACTTATGTTCAGGTACCCGGGCAGCTAGTAATATTTCCAAATATGTATGGACGAGAAACAGGTGGGTATTAAACTAATGGAGAGAAGTGAAAAATGTGAGATAAGATATGATTATTCAATCTCATCCCATCAAAATAAAGATTTCATCCTGGACTTAACTTTACAAAATTTTGTAGGACTGGGGTCTCACAAAAGGCAAAAATAAAAGAGACTAATTTCACTGTAAGATTTATGAACTCTTTCCAAAATGTTATTCATTGTTATCCCAGATCTTAACCGAACCCATTTTTAATACATTACTCTCTCCAATCTCTTGTTCCGGGTATTCAAATACAATGTGAACGACTTTCAATGCACCTAAAGACACTTAATGTTCCATTTTTCTTGTGGCCCCTTTAATTTCAAAAGTTCTAATCTAACGCATTCATAACCTTCTCTCTGTACACTTGTCAGTGTGGGCTTCCAGGAAAAAAAAGCTTTTATCTTCTATAGTAGTATAATAAAAGATAAAACAGGATAATGCCGGATAATACAGTGTTTTATAGCATTACCTTTAAGCAACTGCTTTAATTTATAACCCAGGACTTAGTTGACTGCATTTTGGCAAATCAGGCTCGCAATGCGGTTAAAACTAAATGTGAGAATAACTACGCATTGTTGCACTTAAAACAGCTTATGATCTTGGATAATACACTCTTGTCAATAAATATTCCAATCGTGTTTAAATCAGTTCACACTATACAAAATAATTAGTATATTCATTTGACACGAACATATATACACCTATTTATCGAATAGGAATACGTTGGAATTTAACCACTCACATCAAATGCGAAATATTATGAAATATAGTATATACTCAATGAGTTTATAGGTCATAAGCCTACCGCATTTTTAAAACAAAAACGATGGAATACATGAAACCTAGAACTCAATTGCTATACTCTACGCTTTTCCAGCTATGTTTGCAGCAGACACGCACCTATTTAATTCTGCCGGAGCAATGTTATTATTTATAAATTGCAAAAGTTCTAATAACTGTATACCCAAGGGACATAGAACCGTGCATTCGAATGAACCCAACTTCCCGGCAATATTCATGCCCTTTGTGCTGTTGAAAGTTAAATTTGCTCCTGCTTATTAACTGACCAAATGCGAAATTTTATTACGCGTAGGTAAAGTCCTCGGATGACCTGGAGTTTCATGCTGGGAGACTTTCTCTTATAGTGGTACAGAGCCACAACTGTCCGAATCTCTTGAAGATGGTGGGTCAGGGGTATCTATATCACAATTTATTGCAGGCAATGACTGGGAGGACACAGCAATGCAACACGGTACCGATGACAGCATCCCGCAGGGTACGAGTGCCCAGGAAACTGCTACGCCTCTGTCAGATGATGACGTCACTGAGGCGGCGCATTCTGCTTTGGAAGCCGAAGACCGACAAAGTGCATAGGCAATGTCCGTGAAGCGATTACGTGTAACTAGTCGCCCACCCCTGCGCTGGATGAGGACAGACAGGGATTCTCCGCAACGGTAGAGGCGCCTGGGGTCAAATTGTATCACTCAGCATGAAAACAAAGGCTATTCGCGCTGGTGTTAGCAGGAGAGCGTTTGAAGAAACGCCCCCATGAAGCTTCCAGTGTACCTGAATCAAAATATAAGTAACTCAGCACCAGAAAGAATATGCAGACTCCAGCAAAGGGTGTTTGCTTTATTTTGACAATATTTTTACACAACGAACAATTTTGAAGTATATTTTCCTTGGGCGGGGGCAATTATTCTTATGGTTTGTGTAAGGACAACTACGCTACATACCTATAATAAACATTTTCGTATACAAAGTGGAGAAAACATTTAAGGATACGCATCTCTGTAAAAAGGCTAAAAATTTCAAAAATTGCCAAAAATGGATTTTTGTTTTATCAAATAGTATAAATCTTCTGCTTTATTTTGGTATGCTTTTTATAGCCTTACAGCCTTTTAAACTATGTCACGTGGCCGTCTAACTGATTGCCTGTAAGTGGTCGTGTCCATTTAAATCCATACAGTTCCATTATCCATAGGACTTCAAACTTAGTTTTTCCATGTTTTTATTTTTAGCACCGTTTGCTCTTGAAAATGCTGCACACGATGCAATTTTCAGTACTTATGCATGAAATTTGGTGTAGCTGCTTAGAAATAACATTAAAAAGAAACGATGAGATAATTTTTTCATAACATGAATAACTGCCGATTAATTAAATATTAAAATTTACATTTCGAAATTTACATGAAAAAATAATGACCTTAAACTTTAAAATTTATTTTTATCCAAACTAATAACAAGATTAAGAAGTTATCTCATCAATTTGCTAACATTCTATTACAGGACATAATTGAAAATTATTAAGTTTTTCAAATCAAAATTGTATCATGGGGAACCATTTATACAAATATTAAAAAAAAAAAATTAATAAAATATTAATATGTTAGCAAATAATCGGGCTAAATGTGTGAAATTTGGCACAGTTACTCCTCACTATACAGTGATTGTTGTGTTAAAATTTAAAATCAATCCAATGAAAACTGTAGCTTATCAAAATTTCACAGATGGGTATCCTTAATACGTATAATGCCAAACTTTCAGAGCTATAGATAGTTTGTTTCTGGAGGTTACTTGCCGAAATGCACATCACAGCAACGTGAATACTGACTGCCAGACGCGTGGTAACGCAAGTTTGGTTAAAAATGGTATAGCATATGGGAAGGTAAAGCTTATGGTGGAATATAGGGATATTAGCGCTTTAATCTCTGCTATTAATTATGTAAGTGTTAATGCTCCATGGGGTTCTCAGAATAGGAAATAGGAATAGAAGTCTTTTTGCAAAAGATATACTGGCTTTACTTTAACGAGAAAATCATACACCCTCGGGAGGTGATTTTAACTCCACCCTGCTCCCTTCAAATTGGTGCTCGTGCTCGTGCTCTCTCCCCTTCTTTGGAAGGATGATTTCGCAACTGAAATGCTGACACTTGAGAGTTAAAACACTAAACTGTTGTCGTGTACCCCTCCAGGTAGCATGTACCTGCATCAAGACTGGAGCGCGTTTGTGTCACGTTGCAACTAGTCATAACTTCGTCATATGGAAATTTGTCCTACAGAACTCTGCACTCATTGTGGATATAACATATGCACTGTCACATTTGAACCTAGAAATTTGTTCAGTGAAAGAAGTTGAATATAACCAACTAAAGTGACCGGGAGTTGAAATCTTTTATTTTTCAAAAGTGGAACCTGTGAAGGAAACAAAAACACTGGTGGTGCAACACTAAATTAAAAATTAAAAGCTTTCCTAACACGTTTTCATGGGAAAAAGCGCAGTAAAAACAGCAATGCAATGACGTTTTGCCTGTGATTACTTTCGGAAATACTACTGTGGAGCATAGCACAGAAAACAAAGCATCAAGGCGCAGCTGTTAGCCCTTTGTTGCAACTGAAATTCATGTCTAAGATTGGGAAGGAAGATGAGGATATCTCCATAGCAGCTTCTTCAATAGTGGATAAAATAACTTAAAAACTATAATTATACGTAATGAGTAATAAGTCTGACACTAAACGGAGATAATATTTGCTCACCTTTGCTGTGTTTGGTTTTCTTGAACGCCAATAAAGGAAAAATAAATCCACAGATACTGTTAACAAATCCTTGAGACATGCCGTTTTATTTTAGCATTAGCAATAGTGTAAAATCGTCATGAGCAGAGGGTGATTAGAGTGACCTGAACCATGATTATAGGGAGCCTACTGTCTTGGCACGTATTCCCTGAGTACAGACTGAGTGTAAACAAATATAACGAAATATATCTTGTAAGCAAACAACGCTTTAGGTTCCAAAATGCCATCTGCATTCTAATTGCAAAATCCCTAATTTTAGTGTATCTCCTTAGAAACATCCAATAGTCTGTGTTCAATAGACGTAACTTATAGAACAGAGACTAACATTACACTCAGCTGCATGTTGGAAATATCGGCTTGTGCAAACCGCGCTGCAACATGACGTGGGACTTAGAAGTTTTCTTCTCCCCTAATACGCTAAATCATTTTTCCAGAGCTGTACCTACATACAAGGAACTATCTACTAAAACCATTTCTATAAACTTTTATCTCGATTAACATTAAGAGGACAGAAAAATAAGCGTTTTTATAAATATTCTGCATAGGAAGAGCAGAAAAGGTCATGTAAGTGCACAAATAAGTTTTCTATCTTTTTATTATTCTCTGTCTATATCCACCTTCTATTTCATCCTTTATCAAGTTTTCATCAGGCACTTAGCGATGCTATCAGTAACTTCAATTCAAAGTAGATAAAACCCCTAGAGTAAGAGCAGAAGTTTACTCTTCCTTAAATGAGTTCTGTTGTGAAAAATTATTTCTTAGGATCTTGATTAAGAATGAAGCATAAGAAGAAATTTGATAAATAATTCTCTGTCAAATGGAACAGAACAATAAATATAGTGTTGAAGTTTATGCATTTTCCAATGCACAGACACGCCTTAAATTCCTTCCTACTTATGGACTGTTTAAAGTTATCGAGCTCTTCATTAAGGAGGTTCTTGCAGTTGTGCTAATAATTCTGAAGATGTGGTTAAGAACAGCTTGAATTCTAACGCTGAAACTCTCAAAAATACTTCAATGTATGTGCACTCAAGTTTCTAGCGGTGCTCAAGCGTTGCACAAACACAACACATTGCATTTTCAAGCTCCTAGCCGTTTTCTAACAAGTAAATACTGCAGTGCCTCAAGAGCTGGTTGCTAATTGCTAGTTTTATAATTAAGAGGCCATTAATTTTTTAATGAGTAGGACAATTTTTTTCAAGAATCCATTACGTCTACAAGCACATTCCTCGTCGTCTCCACTCTTTCAGATCACACTGACGTACGAAACTGTCCTAATGAACGTCGACAATTTTTATGCCGGTGTGAATGTGTATTTCTAGAAGGGGAGGTGCTTGTATCCTGGCTCTAACTTTTTTGTCATAACTGGAGAATATTCTTATAGCAAGAACCAATTAGCTAATGAGAACGTGAGAAGAGCCTCAGTAAGACGGAGCAAGTGCTAACGCAGTGATGAAAATGGAAACATTATTACTGGCACTATGCACTCGCACTACGGCTGCTGCCGTTACTTTTTTTCCTCATTTTGAAAAGAGAGAAATGTTAAAACGGAGTTCCTATTACTGCCACTGAAAGGAACATAGTCGGTGTTTCTAGCTACGCGTCTACTGGTGTGCCAAAGTATACAGTTCTTTTGCACTTGGCAGGCGCTTCCTTCCTAACTCATTCACGAAATGATCAGTTCATCTTGCTTACAAAGTCCTCCAGCTTCTATTTTATTACTTCTTTTCGCACCTTCAAGTTTTTCCTTTGCAGCATCTAGAGAAATTTCTTCACGAGCTTTGGCGCTGCATTTCTAATTTAATGATAAAATTAATGTAACCCCGAGCAAACATTTTAATGCACTAAAAGAGTAAGGTTTCCTTGCTTTGTATGTTACATTTTTAAAAGGTGTTCATACAATTATAGGCCTTGTGCAAATGTTATTCATAACGGAACAAAGGAACCATGCCATCACATCAACTATTTCCTTCATATGTAAGGCATTCGGTACTGCCAAAACCTCTCTATCACAGTATATATCAGTAATTACTAATTGCTCTAGTCCTAGGGTACAGAGTGTGAACAGAAACTATTGTAACAAATCTATGAACCCCACTTCTGACACCAATGTGACAACATGACAAAGGTCCTTCCTGTCACTTTATTCTCCTTCAAAACCTCTGCAAAAACACACAGTTCTCTTTTTCTGGCGTTAACACAGTGTAGAGTCTTTCATGTTTTTGCAACTCACAACTGCTTTCTTATTGTTTCCCTAACATACAATTTTCTATTTTTCTTCACTCTCTCTGTCTTCCAAACAGCTGACGTTTTGCGAAACGATCACTCGACACTCATTAACTGCTTCCTATTTTCATTTCGAGATGACGGTTCTCTCACGACACACCCAACTGACTGTCTCTCTCTCTCACTCTCTCTCTCTCACTCAAACCAAAAACTGACTGACTCAGAACTAATGTCTGTAACCATCTACTACTCCTTTCATCACCTCGCCTCTTTATATAGCAAGGATGACCTAATATGTACCTACCTTACTCGAACTTCTACAAATACGCAGGCCGCCGGACACTTCAAGGACAATCGTGAAAACTTCTTTTTGTTCTGCAGTTCGGATTGTTGGCACACGTTCAAAATAGTCAGGCGAGACAGCCTGACCTTGAGCACCTTTGATACGCGCACTGCCAGTAGAGTAGCCCAACTGTGACCGTCCTTTGTTGCGCGGCGCGGCCGGCGTCACATTACTGTTTTGTGTTTCACGGAATCAGTAAAAACGGCAGTATGTCACAGTATTGCTGTTTCTTCTATCAGCACTATCTTTGTAGTGCCATTTTAAGTAATATCCAATCTGTTTCGGGGTGTTCACAAACAAAACCCAATACGAGACTCTTAAAGCTAGGTTCAAATCCCGAGATGGCCGACCAAACTCTTTTATCCCAGGAATTCTATTGCTGCCATTTCATTTCCCGAGCCATTTTTCAGGGCTACAAGACCAAGCCACGGTGGACGGTGTTATGCAGCGTATGCAGTAAACATATTTCTTTGAGAGTAGTGCTTTTCTGTTCTCAAGGTAGCTGGTCTATCCTAGCTAACAACATTTACCCAACTAAATTGGTCATCAACAACTACCTCCGCACCGTACCGGTGCATACCGCTCAAGATAACGCTGGTATCCTGTTATCTACATTGCCTTTCATGAATTAATACGCAAATCTATCAGCTCTATTGGTCTCTACAAATAACAGAAGTTCACATACCATTAATTTAACCTTCAGAACCAGAAACAAATATGTTGATGTATTGAATAATTCAACTTATGCTAATTTTACACCTACTAAGGACTGATTTTCTGTAAATGGTTTTATGTTGAATCAGGAGAAAACACACATAATGAATCTGGGATTAAAGCGGACAGGGTAGTGATTTGGGCTCAAAAAGTCAATTTTTTGTTTTTCATCTTAAAAAAAAGTAGAAATCTTCCTCTTCAAAATGATATATACATTGTAAGGGTACCGGCATATTTAAGGCTTTAAATTACCCCTTTTAAATATGGCGGAGTGCTGCGCCACACTGGGTAAAGAGGGCTTCAGAGATGACACACTTTTCTTTAAATGTAGTTTTCTGTAACTTGACATTTTTCAAACTCAGGTACACTTTTTTTCAAAACCGCTGAACCTATTTGAATGAAACTTTTACAGTAGTTCCAGAAGCATGTACTCTACAAACGTGACCCATTGTTATTGGAAAAATCCAAAACAGAAAATTTAAAAAAAAATATTTGTGCAAAAAAAAGTTACGTTTTTTGTTTTGTTTTTTTTGTTTTTGTTTTTGTTTTTTTGTTTTACAAAAGTTAAATATTTTTTATTTTGAATATAGCCAGAGATATTTAAGTAAATTTAGGTTAACAGTTATGAATACACATTGCCTAGTGCACTAAAAAGGTTTCAACACATAGGCTTGAATGTTGTAGAAGGAATTTGTACCGTTAGTACTATATATATTATATTTTTTCAAAAACATGTTATCAGTTTTTGCCTTATTACATGCCCATTTTAAATAACTGTTTTGATGTTCTCTATACCAATGTAATCAAAATGAATCACTAAACATTCATCCCAAATGAAATTTTGAACTGAGCAGTAGGAGCTTAGATATCCTCAACTAAAGTTATGTTTTGAAATACTGAAATCGTGTACGAATCACTACCTTGTCCCCTTAAAAACTCCAGGTGGTGAGGTTACAACTGTAAATGTGTTAGGATTTGTAATACACTCGAAGCTCTCATGGAAAGCCCATGCTCATAATGAATGCTGAAAGCTGTCACGAGCCACTTATCTAATGAGAAAATTAAAATCTTGAATATCACTGGTAGGATTAAGAAATATATACTTCGTATCGTTCGAAAGTCATATTACATATGGGATACACTTATGGGGGAATAGCCACCATGTCAAAGAAATAACGTTTTGTCAAAAAGAGTCATTAGGATTATGCTTAGCAAGAAACAAGATGAACACTGTAAACCACTATTTTTTCAATTGAAGATATTCAAAGTTATTATTTTATTTATATTTTTATGTTTCTGTATATGTTCATGTTCATTTGGATCTATGTAATATAAGACTAGACACTCATAGCATTGGCTTTAGAAATAAACATAAATTAAATATACTAAATTGCAGACTTGCTCTGACGAAGGAGATTTATTATAAGAGGTGGAATCAGGACTGAAAGATTCAATGCCATACCCAGGATTTGAACCACAGATCTTCCGCTTCTCGGGCGGCGGCTTTAACCACTAAGCTACCATGGCCAAGTGGAATATGACAATACAGCATGCTTTGAGCGATAGCCAAATCTTTTAAAGCTTTGAGATTCCGTTCTCTTTGCACGGTTAGCATATTAAAAAATGAACAACATTGCATTTGACGAAAGTTTAAGTCTTCCGAAACTCACACAAATAACAAGGAATATTGCCTAATGGTTCACTCTACAAAAAAAAAAAATATTTGGAGATAAATTGTGTTTTAGCGAGATGTACACTTTTGTATAGTAAGACTTTGTCTATATCTTACAGTTTACCAGTTATGCAAAAGCCATCCAGAGTAAACAGTACTACATGGGCTACAGCCAGAAAATTCAAGATATACATTCTCAAACAAATGGCATTTTAATTAAAATCCTTAGAGCCATTTCCAAGAAAATCAGAACTTTCAAAAAATTTTCCATTTAAAGGGTAGTTTAGAGTGGAGCAATTTTCTTCAAAATCTTGTGTCGCATCCTTGAACGACATTAAACTTAAATGCCAGCTTTGGTTTTTAACCGACTTTACGTTTTTGAGTTATGTTGTCCACAGACAGACACTCAAACACACAAACACACGCGGACCTTTTTCTAAAAATGCTTTTTTTTTTTTTTTTATTCAGGTGGTCTCAAAACACATATTTCCGGTGAAGTTTCGACATCGAATTTTTGGGTGGAATACAATACTTCCTCTACTTACTAGTGCATAAGGTAAAAAGAAATCCAGAAGCAAACTGTATTTTTAGATTTTGCGTACTCGTGGATAAATACCGTGATGTAACCGAGGCAGAACATTTTCGCTCGTCCCTTACCTGTTCAGTCAAGAATGTTAATACTTTACCTTTTACCAAAATCCATTTAAACGTCCTTTTGTGCTTCCTTGAGACACAATATCTCGTCAGCCAATTGGTGCAGAAAATTGGCCACCTCGGCATGAAATCAATTATTCGCAAGTCGAAATTGGAGCATTCTATTATATAAACTCAATGATGATTGAACGAAGAGAGATACCTACAACAAGATTATGTAAGATGCTGACGTAATATCTTCTTCGGTGAACGTAACTAACACCTGAATTTAACAGTGCGTATAAGTAAATAACCTTTACCTCAATAAACTCAAGAAGTTGAAATTGAAAGCTGCGTTAGTCTTGTGTTCACACATCAACATGAATATGCATATCACTAAGAGCATTTATGGAGGAAGCATGTGCATCTTCCTTGGCAGCATTAAATCAACATAAGTTCCTTTTTATTTACTTTCAAGGAACGCCTTGATCGTGGCTTTCTTATATTCAACAGTCATTTCATATAATATAACTTTGTGTTACTTGTGAAATGTTAAATGTGATCTGAACCGTAGAACTTAATATATTTTCTCGGGGCTTATAAACGTTTGGCATAGGTGGTTTTCACCTTCTTTTATCTATACTAATACAAGCAGAAAACTTAGGTGTGTGTGCGTAGCTATGCAGTTCATCGCAAAAGCCAATCAATAAACTTTGACCATTCTTTCACCGTAGAAAAAATATATTACTCTAGATTGTCACAATGTTTGGAAAACTGGGAGTTAGGAATTTATTTTCCACATTAATTTCATCAAACGTCAATTCGTTTCGTGGAATATGCAATATACAATTGCCACTTTATTGTAAATATGATCGATTGATAATAACTTCAAGCCCAAATGCTAAATGAAGAGGCTTAAAATAATTAAAAATTTAGTTATTTTGCGGCAATATGGCGTTGTGAAGCGTTCATATAATCGCATTTATCTCATATTTTATTAGTTTTATCCAGAAAAGTGATATGATTTTGACAAAACCGGATACACTCTATTCTAAAAACTCACAAAAATGATTAGCTACCCTCACATTCAATCCATACATTCAACCCCTAACATATACATCAATGTTATTTTGTTGTTTAGCCTATCCACATGAAGCTTCGTATGTTTATACTATAGGACCCAAAAAAATTATATGCTACCTTTCAACTTCTTGTGTATAAATTTGCACTGTTTAAGCTATATAGTCAATATATTGCATACCTACGCAATAGCAGTTAGCAAAAGTCATACATTACTTAACAACTTTCAAAAACCATCTAATCCTTATATTGAATTATATAGCACTCGAAATTTCTAAAAGCTACTCTTTATATTCAACCCCTTAGAGATAAAACTGTACCACTGGGTCAACCAGGCCACACTACAGCACATTTCATAAGCATCTTACTCATTTTTTCAGATCTTTATGTACATACAAATTTTGACTATTTGACAAATATGGACATAACTTTGGATACCTACGCCTTCGGTAGAAGTACAATTACGGAGTACTTACGACTTTGAAGCATCATCTGGTCCTTATTTTCAACTCGTTACTTACAGAATGTAGCAATGCAATGCTTGAAAGCACACAATAAAAGTGAATATTTGAAGGACTCATGTTACAATGGTAGCTGCAAAATTTAATGGCGACAGATAGCTGATTATTACTATACTTTTTCCTGTTGTGTAATTACATTCTGTGGGTGCAAATGATATTCATACCATTGGCTTTGCACCTTGATTTCACAGCGTGTCTAACTATACAACACAGCAAGGCATGGAAAGCCTATGATTGAATTTACTATCGAGCCACTCTCCATAAAATTTTGCGGCGGCTATAGTTTTCCTATATGTTATATGTTTAAATTAATTTTGTGGTAAGAAAGTGTCGAGCATTTAGGATATAAATAAATAATACCGTCTGAGTTTATTTACAAACCCTCTTTGGCTTTAAGTGTTAGAAAAATACATAATTTTTACCCTTTGAGTGGTGTGCAAACAACTGCCAGAGAAGATTCGACCACATGAGTCTCAGCTTTTCGCATGAAGTTGTGACCATCGCTTCAGCTCAACGCCGCTGCAGTTGATGTGGACCTTGTCCGAACAGTAAACCTGCTTCTAAAGCATTACCCATGGTATTACTACATGTATATGTAATTGCACGTAATTACTTCACGTAATTGCATGTAAGATTCGTATATAAAATGGAGTTCTGCAGAGTATTGGAAGGTAACACGAAAATGTCAAATTATGTTACAGTTTACGTGTGTTGATTCTTGATTCAATATTTTTACTTTCTCTACCACGTATAGTAAGTCGCGGAAATTCCACCCAAAAAATCGATGTCGGGATTACACCCAAAATATATGTTTTGGGGCCTCCTGAATCCAAAATAAAAGCATATTTAGAAAATTGCCCATGTGTGTCTGCGTTTGTGTGTGTATGTGTGTGTGTGTGTGTGTGTGTGTGCGCGCGCGCGCTTGTCAGTCTGTCAGTCTACGGACAGCAAAACTCAAAAACGAAAAATTGCTTAAAAACCAAAGTTGGTGCCTAAGCTTAATATCTTTCCTCTACGCGGAAAATGTTTCACAAATTTTGATTCTCTTGAAAATGGCTCTAACCATTTTGATTAAAATGACACATGTTTAGGATATTTTTATGACAAGTGAAATGTATATTTTAGCCTATGTAGTCCTGTTTACTCTGGATGACTTTTGAATAATCCATAAATCGTAAGAGATAGACCAAGTCTTACTATACAAAAGATGTAGATCTCCATAAAGCACACAATCTATGTCCAAATATATATATATATATATATATATATATATATATATATATACATTTTTTTTTTTTTTTTTTTTTGTAGAGTGAACCATTTTGGAGATATTCCTTGTTGTTTCTGAGAAATTTGGAAACCAAACTTTCGTCTAATGGAACATCGTTATTAATTTTGTTATATGTTAACCATGCAAAGAGAACGGGAATCTAAAATATTTGACTATCGCTCATAGTCTACAGTATTCCCATATTCCCCTTGAACCTACAAGGAAATAAGCAATAAGATAATTTCTGCAAATGTTTATCTCAACTCTCACGAAGAAGACAGAGGAATAAGAGATTGTAAGAATGGTACAAGAGTAGAGAAAGTCATGCGAGTGCCGCACAACAGTTTTTTTTTTTTTTTTTTTTTTAAATTTACACCGATTGGTGATCGCTTTTCTTGTGTGTTGTCTACAAAATTATACATAATACTCGAATTTGTAGCGATCAATTTGATGTGACAGAGGAAAACAGTAGTTGAATATCTTCATTGACGCCATAGTTTCCACTTCACAAAAGGTATTTTTCTGTCGGTTTAAGTTTTATTTCGGTGAAATTGTCAGACACTATGTAAAAATTATCCTACTAAACGCATTTAAAACAATGTTGTGAAACCACACATGGAAAAGTTTATAAAATGGCTAAACTTGGCCAACATATTGTTTGTGTATATAAACAATGTAATTTTCTTCAATTTTGCTAGTAGAATTCTTTAAGTTACAGACAGGTATTTTCTGGACCCACTGTGAGCAATAAATTGAGCATTTCAAAGGATTAACTGCCAAAATGTCAACTTTATAAAAATGCGCCAGATGTATGCTGATATGCTAAGTAAAGGTTTACCATATGTCATCCATGCTCTAGAGGTAACATGTTAGCCTCTGGTTTTAGAGGGCAGGAATATATTATATATTAAACTGCATTGGCAAGATACTTTTACTTTCTCAATCTATTTGCTGAGGAGCATCCTTATCAACCACACTTAGTGAAGTTTTATTCCTTCAGAATCATGCAAACCATTCAAGGTTTAAATATCTCCATAAAACATTTCCTCAATTACGTCGACACACTTAATATTCCTAGTATCTGCTTGGCTCTAAAGGATTTAGGAGGACTTTGTGCCACTATGATATTGTGCCGTTGATATTGATGCCTAATTTATTCACTGCTGGAAGTAATAAATTTATAAATAATAATAGATAAATAACTGCTATAAATAATTTGCCCAAAGATAGAAATAACAGGGAGCTAGGTTGGGTGACCCAGGAGGCCACAAATCTCTACTAATGATTCTGTCCTGAAACACACTTTCAAATTGTTCTCATCGAAAGATTGGCCTATGATCTATTGCAGATTCTTGTTGAAAAAAGGCAAAATGACGTCCCCTTTCTGTTAATTATCTGAAAAAGGAGAGGATTGTATTCACGTATATATGGGGGACAACTGTTGACTCAAACATAAATTGGTCCTACAACTCAGATTGTTCATGAAGTACCCCTTCATGATGAAAAATTTAGTGTATGGTGTGCCATTAGCGGAGAAAGAGTTCTCATAGCTCCATATCTCGGGGGAAACAAAGCATAAAGTGTACAAGCCAAATCCGCATACCCCGGAAGAATTAAAACAAAATATCCCCCAGAAAATTACCAGCATTTCTCAACGTGAACCACGGCGACTGATGCATAGCTTCCTAAAGAGGTGTCAAAAATGTACGGACGTCAGTGGCCAGTTTCAGCATTTCCTTTCATAAAGTTTGTTAGTAAAGCATTTAAAAGTAGTGTTAAAAATGTATGGTTTCTTCAACGCCTTTCTATGATAGCATCAGACGGCTATGAGCACCGAGGATGCCGACAGGCAAAACACCGCGCAGCCCGTTCGGAGGTTTTTTGCTCTCCCAGTATTAACCCAACACAATCCCACGGCGCAACAGCCCTTCCCATGCCCATGCCTACCGCACGGCTACTGCGTCATGCACCTCTACCCAGCATAGGCATAGTGAGTGAGGTGCAGTACTGGAGCTGGGACGTGGTCAGAGCCCTGGTCCTTTCGGCCAATTATTCGGTCTTCACAAACAGGAACGCTATCTCTCAATCAAGTAGCTCCTCATTTGGCCTCTCAGAGACCTAACGAGGCTGAGTGCACGTCGGTCCAGGTCTCCCAGCGGGAGAAAATCCCCACGCCGGTACCGAGAATTGAACCTGGCTTTCCCGCTTGGAGCTGATGTATTAGCCCTCATAAAATTCATTACCCAACTTAATTGCTGTCTATTCTCCACCCACTCACACACACCCTGAGGTTAAAGATTACATAGTTGGCTACTGTAGGAACTGGCAACAGATTCATCAAAGACCAAGATATTGGAAACGGCATCAAAAAGTCATCAATATTTTTCCCAGATTGACAAACCTGAAGTTCTTCAGGCTCAAATGAAACACAGGTTATGCTGGTTCAAGGATACCATGGAGATTTGTCGTTATTAAGGAAGAATTTATGTTTGGCAAAGGTAAACGTTTAAGTTGTTTCTATTTTTAAACCAGTTGAAAGATGGCATTCATCTACGATATGTGTATTAAGCATATTTTTATTCTAGCCTCTCCAATATCTATTTCACGTTGAATGTAGCATTAGCGACTGTAAACATTTGAACAACTGCAGCTTTGAAATGTTAATCGCAAAAATATATCGCTGATATGTATGACTAGAAGCGTTCGTTCAATTTATCCCCTATATTTTCAATAAATACTGTTTCTAAACATGCTCGCACATAATCCTGCACAGTTTACGTTCATTATACTGTACAAATGCTGTATTTGCGATGGGGGTGGCGGTGCTAAGGGGAAGGGTTGGAGTTGGGGATGGAGTTGATGCAGCGAAACATTCGTTGCTTTGTTTTTGTATTTTGGTTATATTTCATACCCGCAGCTTTTGTCCAGTCGAGGCTTTGCGTTATAAAATATTTACTTTAATTTTGAATGCTACACTTAGCTACATGCATCCCCGCTAGCGTATCGGCACGCGTTTACATTCCCCTTCTTTCTGTGGCAAAGCCCTGGAAAAAAGAGCGATTCTTTCACCGAAAACACGCAACGGAGGTAAAGTCAAGTTTTGGATTAAAAATTAAATTCTGTATCATAAATTGCAGTTGTTACAAATGATACGTGTCCATGACAGAGGGTATGTAATAAGTAGATGCCGGATGTTAGGCAAAATGCCTGTTCTTAGTCACTATAGATATCGTAAAAATGACTTAATTTTAATTCAACTTAGTGCACTTGGAGCTGTTTTTTACTTTCCCTGCTACGTATTGTAAGTACAAGAAATATTGTACTCCACCCAAAAATTCGATGTCCAGATTTCACCGAAAATATATGTTTTGAGGCCCCCTGAATCCAAAAAAGGCATCTTTAGAACAATGTCCATGTGTGTCAGTGTGAGTCTATCGGTGTGTCTGTGGCCAGCAAATCTCAAAAACGAAAAGACGGTTAAAAACAAAAGTTGGTATTTGAGCCTAATAGCTTTTAAGGATGCGACACGCAGACCTTGAGAAACATTTCGCCACTCTAAACTACCCTTTACATGGAAAAGGCTCTAACGATTTTGATTATAATGTCACGTGCTTTAGATACTTATATGTCAAATGAAATGTATATTTTGAATTTTCTGGCTATAGCCTATGTAGTCCTGTTTATTCTGGATGACTTTTGCATAACTTGTAAACTAAGAGAGAGATCAAATCTTACTATACGAAACATGCAGACCTTGCTAAAACACACAATTTAGGTCCAAATAAAATTATTAGTAGAGTAAACCATTTCGCAGATATTCCTTGTGATTTCTTTGAGTTTTGAAAGACAAACTTTCGTAAAATGGGACATCGTAATTCATTTTATATATGTTAGCCGTGCAAGGAGAACGGAATTTCGATACTTTAAAATTCAACTACCTCTCAAAGCCTACTTGTAGCTACAAGGAAATAGTAATACGATAATTTCTGCAAATGTTTCTCTCGTCTAAGACAAAGAAGATATAGGAATAAGAGTTTATAAATAAGGTTAGTACAAGAGTAGAGAAAGCCATGTGAGTGCAATATATCAGATTTTTATAAAGTTGAATATGCTTATTTTTGTCTGTTATAATATATAGAGCTTATAAATTCCTATGTCAGTTTTTCGGGCAGAAAAACTCCATTTTTTTAAAAAGTGGATTAAAATACTATACATACAGGCAATTTGCATCTTATGGGTTCATGACATTACATTACTTAAATTTGCTTTTCTCAATATTCTGTGCTACCAGATGCCATTAAATGCCTTGAGGAGAGAAATAAAACACTGGTAGGATCACTGCCAGTTGTGGATAAAGTTACTCAGAAAATTCAAGTTGTTCCATGTGATGCAGGTCAACGCGCAAGATCTTGTGTCGCACTCACATGAGTTTCTCGACTCATGTACTTACCATTGTTACAAGCTCTTATTCCCATATCTTCATCGTATTAATTGAGATAAACTTTTGCAGATATTATTTGTTGCCTGTTTCTTGTAGGTGCAGTTATGCAAAAGTGATCCAGAGTAAACAGGACTGTATGGGCTATAGCCAGAAAATTCAATATATACATTTCATTTGTCATAAAGGTATCTTAAACATGTCATTTAACCAAAAGAGTTTGAGCCATTTTCCAGAAAAATCAATATTTTTGAAAACTTTTCCATATAAGGGGTAGTATAGGGTGAAGCAATTTTCTTCAGAATGTTCGTGTCGCATCCTTGAGAAACGTTAAACTTAAATGCCAACTTTGGTTTTTAACCGACTTTTCGTTTTTGGGTTATGCTGTCCACAGACTGATAGATACACAGATACGCGCGCGCGCGCGCACACACACAGACACGCGCGCGCGAACCTTTTTCTAAAAATGCATTTTTTGGATTCAGGGGCCTCAGAACATATCTTCAGTAAAATTTCGACATCGAATTTTTGGGTGGAAACAATACTTCCTCTGCCTACTATACGTAGTAGAGAAAGTAAAAAGTGTATCTATTGTCAATACTTCGTATCTATATCGTCGGCTCAGAGATTGACGCACGTGATGAAATGCATTAGGATACGTTTGGCGGATGCCACTCGTGCACAAGGACTCCCATCCGCTTTAGGCCGATAGCTAACAGGGAGCCAACTACGATGAAAACACAGTCCTAACATGCAGATCTCGCAGCATTAAACTAACGTGTCTCCGGCCTTCGAGTAATGATCACTTTGGTCACTGTCTTACATCTCACAGAATCATTGGTAGTTTTATATTTTTACTATTATGTACCTGCTACGTATAGTAAGTGAAGAATGTATTGTATTCTACCGAAACATTCGATGATAAGATTTCATCGAAAATATGTGCTTTGAGGCCCCCAGAATAAAAGAAAGCATTTTTAGAAAAAGGCCTGCGTGCGCGTGCGTGTGTCTCTGTGTGTGTGTGTGTGTGTGTGTGTGTGTGTGTGTGTGTGTGTGCGCGCGCGCGCGTGTCTGTGTGTGCGTCTGTGTGCCTGTCTGTCTGACTGTCTGTCAATCTGTGGACAGCATAACTCAAAAACGAAAAGTCGGTTGGAAACCAAAGTTGGTATTTAAGTTTAATGTCTTTGAAGGATGTGACACGAAGACTGAAGGAAATTTCTCCACCCTGAACTACCCTCTACTTGGACAATTTTGATTTTCTTGAAAATGGGTGTAACGATTTTGATTAATATGACATGTTTAAGACATTTTTATGGGAAATGGTTTACTCTTGATGACTTTTGAGTAACTCCTAAACCACAAGAGATAGACCCATTCTTATTGTACAAAACGTAGATCTCGCTATAACAGAATCTATCTCCAAATAAATGTTTTGTAGTGTGAACCATTTTGGGGATAGGTATTCCTTGTTATTTGTGTCAGTTTCGGAAAACAAGCTTTCGTCAAATGGAACATCGTTATTCACTTTTTGTTAGTTGTGCAAAGAAAACGGAATTTGAAAGCTTTAAAAGATTTTAGTATCACTCAAAGCCTACTGTATTCCCATATTCCCTTTGCACCTACAAGGAAATAAGCAATAAGATAATTTCTGCAAATGTTTGAGCCAACCAACACCCAGTAGATACATAAATAAGAGTTTGTAAGAATGGTTAGTACAAGAGTAGAGAAAGTCATGTGAGTGCAATACATCAGATTTTTAAAGAACGGTAATTGCAGAGTCCTTTAACATGTCTTAGATGTGAGAGTGCATCTTATTATATCTCAACTCATCGTTACTTTTATACTGCAAGGCAGTTTGCCTCGTTTGGAACATCTTTAAGTATTGCTACATGAAGTTCAATGCGGAGTATCTACTTTTCTGTGGTAATATTGCAGCTGAGAAGCAAGAAGGGAAGAGGAAAGTAGGCTAAACAAGGGGGAGTCTGGAATTAGCTTCATTCTGTGTGTTGTCCTGTTCTGTCTGGCCGTTTGTTCTTCTACCTCTGTAGAACAGGGGGTATTATGCAACGACCTAGGGATTACGGCGACTCCACCAACTTCACTTTGTACATGGACTGAATGCGTTCGAAGAAACCCAACAGTGGTGAGCCGGTTTGTGTCACTACAAATCCCAACTTTTTAAATCCCTGTCACCCCATATGGGTTACGTAGGGACTACATCAAAGTGCATAGTCAACGCACACACCTACACACCGCTAATGTTTCCTAAGTTACATATGTATTCAAGCTTTACAGCTAGATCCAATCCGTATTGTATGTACCTCAGAGTCGAATCTCCTGCTTGAAATTCAATTCCGTATTTATGCTTATCACTCAGATTCCTAATTATATGAAACCAGTGTAAAATAATTTGAGTTTCCACATATCGATATTATATTTCTTAGAGTACTTAAATATTTAGATTAGGAGTAAACATCTCAGAGGTTAGGTACATTGTTGACATCTCCGTTCAATGTATTCTTATATAATATTCTAAAAATATAGTTTTACGTGGTGCGATAGGAAGAAGAGTAAATGCAATCAAATTGGAGGATCTTACGATGGTGATAAATCAGGTAGAGAATATTCTGTCAAACATTTTCATGGAAACAAATAACTATACGACCAATGAAGATGGAATGAAGATGGCTGAGAAAACAAAAACGGCATTGGCTAATGAAAGAAAATTAATTCGATGTGAGGTAGTGCAACTAGTATACAGCTTTTGATACTTGGAATTCACCACAAGTGGTAAAAATAACACAGAGGATAGAAGTGGCAAAGAAAACTTCAACTGTGAAAATAAACATATTTGGTGGATTGTTGAAGAAAAAACAAGGGAAGAAGTTATTGAAGCTCTTAGGATAGAGTGTACAATGCATTAAAATAGGTATTGCAAGACAAAATAATTAGAAATATTGACTTACTGATATGAAAAAGCGTGAGGACACAAAATAGGTAATGATATTATTTAAAAGCAGAAACAGAAGGAAGAACATCATTGAAACTCATCAAGAAAAAGGAACGAAATTTTCTGGAGATATTGAAAGAAAAAGATCAATTTGCAAAGACGTACATCTCATTGAAACCTTTTTAGTGTTCGACCTTTAGGAATGCAGTGGAAAAAATCATCCTATGGAAAACAGTTCATCGAGGAAAACTGTAGATAAACAAAAATAATTAAAATAATCCAAAGTAAGTATAAAATGAAACTTTAATTATATAATACGTATTACCTCATTCTTATAAAGGATAACATTAATAGTATCATATGAGAAAATAAATATTGAGCGTACAGACTTTTTCCGTTGTTTGACTTTTTTAAAATTTTTAATTTTCTTCCTGTTTTTTTTTTTTTTTTTTCCTTTTCTTTTTTTTTCCAGACATTTACTTCTTCGGTCTATTTTTCGAAATTTTCAGCACATTACACTGCTTAATTCCGTTAAATAGGAAATCAATGTTTTATAATATTCCCTTAAGCTCTTGCTATTCAACCTCCAGTTATCCATTATGATCAAATAATATTTTATTCAGCATCATAAACATAATAAACTCACAGAAACAACGATGAAAAATTTTGTTCCACCACCACGACTACTAGCACTTCCACTACCACCACTACCACTACTACCACTACTTCAACCACTACCACTACTACCACTACTACCACCACTACCGCTACTACCACTACTACCATCACCACTACCGCCGCTTCCACTACTTCCACCACTATCACTGCTATTACTACTGCCGCCACCACTCCACTCATAGTAGTAATAACAGAAATGTTAATTATTACTTAATTTTCTATACCTACATTCCATGCCAAATTTGCATTAATCAGCTGAAATTCATTGACTATGATTAAAAGAATTTATGGGAAGAGGTTAGATCCTTGATTGCCACAATGCATGTGCATTTGGAACTGTACTCTGAATTTTGTTCATCATAGCCGGAAGCAGTACCGAAAATTGCCTCATAACCACTTCATAACATGCAATTATTTTCTAACTTTGTTTGCCAGTCAAATCGTTGTTGTAGTTAATGGTATTTGTAAGCTAGGGTGGAAGCTGCCTTCCATTAGCGCGTTGTGTTCACATATTTTGGTCTGTTTATGGAAATTTACATAAAGCAGTTTTGATAGAGGCGCTTATTGAGATAGTTTGCTGCCCATCTCACCAAAAATATTACCTATTAAGAGAATAACTGTTTGTATCTTCGTGTCCTGAAGTAGGCGAGATTATGAATACGAGTTTATGTTAAGAATACTAGCAGAAGTTATGAGTGTTAAACCTTTACTACATCCACTCAGCGTCTGCTAGGGCAGCAATCTGCTTGTTCTTCATGTGCATTATGTTTCTTGCTCCCAGTTTTCAGGTCCTTGGTATCGTTTAGCGATTTTCACACTCCGATTAGGGGCAAACGTAGTCTATTCAGACTTAAGAAGTTTAGTTTCCATTTCCATTCCGCTTAATGAGCCTGCATTTCACCTCAAACCAAAATTTCATTTGTCCATATGAGGCTCCTATCAGATATTTGCAAATACTCAATTTTTTATTGATGTTCTGCAGAATGTCATAGCCTTTATTTGATGTGCATATCACTGTCATTGTAAACATGAACATAAAAGAGATGTTGACAACCCGTTTTATGGTGATGAGATGCACTGACAGCTTTGGAACTCATTTGCTGTAAGTTGTAATTTTTTCCCACAAGTTTTCCTTCTCTCAGTTTCTGTTTATCACTCCCCTTGAGCACTGTTAAACATCTACTAGCAATATCAGTCAGTTAGACCGTTATTTGTTTTGTTGACTCATACGTCAGAGAGATTGCTAATGCTGGCTTCTTGTGATTTTAACTAGGTGCTGCCAGTTCTTCCATAAAGATTTAGTGTGGAAATTTCCACTACTATTTCCACTACCAGTGTTGCAGGTTTAAATAAATGGTAGTCTGCATTTGCGTCTGCCACTTCCGGTGGACCCCCAGACTGTTGTGTTGTATTACTTCGTACTTTTGGTGGTATTAATTTGACAGTACGTATTTCACTTTTAACACTCAGTTAGTCGCTAGGGGTCTGAGAGACCCCTATGTTTGTTTAAAAGCTATAGTTTGCGAATGAAGCGAATGAGTCAACTACACAATTGTCTGATTAAGACATCTAACATTACACTTTACTCGATTATTTGCTGTAGCAACAACCTTATCTGTTTGTTTCTTCAGCTGCAAGAATGACTAATCGGCAGTTACGTGTCGCATAGGTCAACCAGACCCGACGTCAAAGGTATGATCTACAAAACCCCAAGGATTTCGAAGAAATGCATCCTCTACTTTGCGATGATGATGGCTTATCCTGGATGACAATCTGTGAGAATAGATAATTCTAATCCTGAAGATAAACTGAAAACGAGATTTTTGGATTACGAAACTCGTGAAGAAGATGAAAGCAACCTATGTGATAATAACATGTATTTTATATGTAACACATATTCTAACCGAATTTTTTATTGGCAACGGACAACAAGAATGAAAGAAAGCCAGAAGAGCGTATGTCTCACTCTTCTCCGATACCCGAAAGCAAGCGAGACACTGCTCCCACTCTACCCGACACAGTGTTTACCCCCACCATTTTTCGTCAGACAAAAACGTTGCGGATCAGAATTTCAAAGCCCTCCCATAAGAAGTTTCACTTCTAAAGAACCTTCCGAAGGACACAGCCATCTTTAGTGATGATAGGGTTAAGTTTTAATTGTGCAACATTTTAATGCAACTATTCAAGGGGCAAAAAGTTTGATCACCTCATCGGGAAGTGTTGAGATTATTCAATACATCTTTTTACTTATGATGAAAATAAAACTAGACGGTAAGCGGAACAGAAACATAAATTTGATTACAGGAATAAAAGAGATTATAGATCCTAGAGGCAGCTTCCTTCTAAGTAACTTAAGCTCCACAGGCAAGATGTATAATTATCTACAAATAATCCTCTAAATGTCTGAATAAGCCTCTTCAACTCAGCTCTGGGGTGTACGGTGATGTTTTGAAGCATAACTCTTACAATTTATTAGCACACTTAATGAAGAAATTGCATAATCTTATGCTGAAATAACCCTTCTTCGACAAGATGTTATAACCACAGACACTGCAGAGGAAGCCTTGGCGCATTATACCTAAGCGGATTCCGCAACTTCGTTGAACCTCCATACGCCAGAAACAATCTTAAGCAGCAATGAGTAAAATAAAGTGGAAATGTGTGCCCGTTCCTACAGCATAGGCAATACAGCTGGTGAACATTGATGATGCATGAAATGAAATGTTCTTCGTGGTCTAGGGGTGACATACAGGCCTCTGGTTCTCGAAGTCGTGGTTCATGTCCGCGTAAAAAAGACCTCAAAACTGATAGAAGCTGTTGGGCAAAAATAGGCGATCTTATATGCCCATATAGAATAGGACGCGTTCATAAAGAGCGTCGCTAAGTGCCTATACCTTGCATGTGTCCGTCTGGGTTGGCCCAGACCAATGGCTTTTTATTGTGCTTAAAAACAACAGCTCCATGTCAGTTTATTGATTTACTGGTATGTAAAAGAACTCCTGTTGGACAAAATTCTGACACACCAGCGACGCAGATGTGACCCTGGCAACTGGCAGCGTCATTGAAAAACAACAAAGTAAATAAGGACACATTAGCCTACCTATAAAATGCTGGCTTGAGAAGAAAACATTTCATTTGAGTGGCTGGAAGCCATGCTTTCTAATGGCGATCCACACCAAACCCACGATGACCAGTCTCGTATTGGTTTGACGTCATAGGTTTGGCACTCGAACGTTACCTTGCAACGGTTTCAGGCTCAGGAGTGAAGGAAAAGGGCGGATAAGACAAACATTAAACGGAGTGCTAGAACCTAGTAAGGGTTGGGGACCGGGCGTGGCGGAGGTGGTTTGTACTTCCATACCCATATAAACCACCGAGTTATATTGGAAGTATTCCAGGCACTTGACTTTACGCTTGCGGTCTTTAAGGGTAAAAATTTGTGCATTTTATTGATGATTTGTACGTGCGACGCTGATGTAACCCTGGTAATTAACAGCGTCGTTAAACAACAGTGTTAGATGTCTGGCTAGCATATGTGGGACTTGGGCTGGTTTCTCCCTGTTCTCCGGTTTCCCCCGCCATTCATTCACCCACCTGTTCCACAATCATCTTCGTTTCATCCATTTCACCACATTATCCTTTTCACTCCAGTACCAGGCAATGAGCTGTTCACTAGAGCGCGGAACCGTGTGCGGCCACGTGCGATAGAGGTTAGTTGGAGACGGAGAATGAATGGCATAACCTGTACCACGCAGCCTTCGTATATGCACGCGCATCAGCAGACGCCTGCAGCTGTGTACATGTGAGAGTAGCAACAGTAGAACCCATGTGCACTAAACTTGCTGATTATTGCAGAACCTTCCGTCCTCTGCTGATCACCTATCCTGAACACACTGATCCAAAGTTCGTCTGCTCCTCGACATGCATCTGACAACAGGCGTTAACTTGTAAATCCAGGGGGCAGGAAGTTGTCCATAAGAGGAGGCTAATTAGAGAAAGAAGAAGCACATGCCACATCTTTGGCAGAAGCTGAACTTAAGTGTCATGTTTGGTAATTGTGTGCCTTTTCCTTTTAGTGTTATGCTTTGCACACACAAAAACACCCACATACATATATAAACACACAGGAACTTTTCCCGAAACAGGAGATTTTTATTGAAAGGAACCCAAAATATGTATTTCCGGTGAAATCTCAATATCGAAATTTTGGGTGCAATGCAATACTTTCACTGCGTAGTAGACAGTAGCAGACAAAACGATTGCCTAGTCATCATTATTGTGACTGTTCGTTGCTGTGGATTAAGCAAATATGATACATTAGTGTGAACTATGATCCTGGTAATTGAGTACAGTGTAATTAACAACATATCAATATTTGCTCCATTCGCATACTTATAATTTTACTCATTAAGAGTTTGTTTTCAGGTTGGTCCTTACCTCCAAGTGGGCTTGGCACAGACAACGTGATGTGGTGTGGGCAGGTCTCATCATTACGAATGGTGCACCGGAACGAGTTCCAATGTTTTCTGCAAGGCCATGACCTCACAATGCCTAGCCGAGTAGGTGAAGCATTAAAGTGTGAAGCACAATGGGTAGCCTATACGACTGATGTTCAATTTGCGCCATAGTTACGACCATGCAAAAAACATCAGGTTTTGTGATTGGTTTGTGAGAAAGATGTTAGACGAAGAGAAAAACAACTGAAACACTGAAATGGATACATTATTATGGCACCAATCATCAACATTTCTGCACTTACACCACTAAGAGCCTACTAACATCCAGATTCAGTGCACTAGTCTGGGATCCAAATCATCACTTCAGCTTCTCAACGAAACCGATTTCTCTTCTCACAATATTTTATACTGTGTGGCCTTGTTTTGTATGCTTCATGGAGTCATTTTGAAAAGGTGTACTTATTTGCATTCTTCAAATTAAAAAGAAGTCTTGTAATTCATTTCGCAATGTAGCATTATTTTTGCAATCTCTTCTAATGCATACTGACTGCATACCTGAGGAATTAGATTTCAGCAAATCCCAGTTAATTTGTTTTTCTAAACTGTCTTAGGTTTAGGACTATCACATCCATACTTCTTTCAAATCTATAAAATTTATAATATTTTACGTGTAGATTCCTTCCAGGAAACATTCATGCTTCATTCGGTGTAAAGGATCATCCTCTTTTCTGCACCAGTTTCCCGTTCATAGCTGGCAACACTGTTCCAAGCCATTTGTTCTCAGTCAATGGTTATAAACACTTCCGGATCAGTTTCTAAGATAGAAGTTCCACAGTTTGTTTTTATTAGCATTAGTTCTACGTGAACGCTTTCTCAGTCATCCATGGGTTTCCAGGGGACGACCTGGCTCTCCATTTGAGATGACACATCGTTTGAACCCCAAGCTCCGTGCGATGGTCTCGGGATAGAATACTAAATTGAGAGTGAAGACCAGCACCATGTATGTACACGCGAAACAAGTAATCGAGGATGCTACAGCAGCTGATACAAGATTGAGTGGAGTGAGAACTGCAGCAGGGACCATTCTCTACTGCAGGAGAGAGATGCAGGAAGGTTTAAGGGAGTGGAAACCTAATCATTCAACAGAGACGTTGACAATAGTTCATTCAATCTTGACGTTGACAATTGTTCATTTACTTCTACGTTCGTCTGTTTCCTGTTCTTCTTGTTCTTCTTCTTGTTCCGTGACACTACAGTCTTTGTGGTTTGCCCTGGGCCTCCTATACAACATACAACCATTGCAATCTATTCTCTGCTTTGCTTCATGATTTTACTCCTAATATCCTTGCACCTTCTAATATATAATCCATCCATATTAACTATAGTCTTCTCGTTTTACTTTCTCTACTGCATACAGCCATGGCAAAATGATTGAACGCATTTGGAGAGTAGAATATTTCTAAGTCCCACGTGGTGTTGCAGCGCAGTTTACACAAGTCGACATTTCCAATATGCAGCTATTGATAGTCTGTTCTATTGGTTATCGTCTGTCATGCACAGCCTATTTGTGTGTTCGACAGACGATAACATATGGAACAGAGGCTA